>CAUYUJ010015638.1:209064-224064 GCA_963575745.1 Prorocentrum cordatum
GCAGAAGGCCGGCAGGGATTAGCCATGCTCAGCAGTGCTTGGCGGGGGCCAGCAGGGCTTAGCACGGTATCGCAGTGGTTAGCGAGGCTCAGAGGGGCAATGTGCAGCAGCGATTAGCAGGGGCTTAGCAGGTCTCAGGGGCGATTCTATTAGAGGTGGCTCCATCCCCATAGGATTCAAACAGGAGTGGCTCCACATCGAAAACGATTATACTCCAGGTGCTCCCAAACTTCATGGGATTCTATTGGGGGTGGGTCCACTTCTAATAAGATCCGGGTAGAAGTGAAACCACATTGAATGCACTGAGCTTGCCCGTGACTCCGTCCATAACAGGATCCCAGTAGAGGTGGATCTACCTCTCATGGGAGTCTATTTGAGCTGAGTCCTTCAGTTATCAAATTCTATTACACATTGCTTCATCATTACTAAGACTCTGTTAGAGGCGGATCCACCTCAAACGTATTCCAATAGCAGTAACACCCATCCCTGAACATATTACATGAGAGTTGGCTTTGCATGGCTTAGCAGGCGTCGCATGGCTTAGCAGGTTGACCAGGCGCCGGAAGAACTTAGCAAGGCTAGCAGGTGTCAGGAAAGGCTGGCAGGTCTCAATGCGGCATCTCAGGGGCTAGCAGGGCTTGGTAGGCCTTATCAAGGCTTAGCTGGGCCTGGCAGGTGGCTCGCAGAATTTATCAGGGCTTAGCAGAGGGCCACAGTGCTCATCAGTGCTTGGCAATGCTTAGCAGGGCTTGGCTAGGCCTAGCAGGGCTTAGCGGTGGCCAGCAGGGCTTAGCACAGTATCGCAGTGGCTAGTCACAGGTGGCTCTCGTGATCTCGGATTCGAGCGGAGGTGGATCCTCTTCTAATATGATTATATCCCAGTTGGTTTCATCATTTCTCGGTTTTCATTGGAGGTTGGTCCAGTTCTCATGGGATTCTAGTCGAGGTGGGCCCACCTTCAAGCTGTGTTTGTTTGTACATGTGGCTCCATGTTTCACCGGGTTCCTTTAGAGGTGGACTCACGGCAAAGGGATCCTAACGCATTTGAGGCCTTCCTTGATCGTATCTTTATGAAGGATTGCTTTATCATCAACAGGATACTGTTATAGGTGGATCCGCGTCTAGTAGGATTAGATTAGAGACGGGTCCTCCGTAAACGGATTACCTTCAAGGTGACTTCATCCCTGATATGATTATAGTGCAGGTGGCCCCGACCCTGCTAGGATTCTCTTAGAGGCGAGGCCTATCTCAACAGGATTATATAACGAGTGGTTCCATCCCTGATTTGAGTTCATCCGAGGTGGCGTCACACTTAATACATTTTTATTCAAGCTGGGCCCATCCTTATCAGGACGGTGTGAGAGGTTGCTCAATCCCTTAAGCGATCATAATAGAAGGTGCAACATCAATGGGATACTGTTTGGGGTGGCTCTATCCCTAATATGATATTATTAGAAGTTGCCCCATCCCCAATCGTATTTAATCAGGGGTGGATCCATCCCACAAGTGGCCCCACTGTTTGCGGTGGTTCCGCCTGTACGAGGATTATACTTGAGGTTTATCGAATTCAATCATCTTTGATCGGATTATATTAGAGGTGGGCCCATCCTTAATATAATTCCATTGGGGCGGGATCCGACTCTCACAGGGTTTTCCTCCATCCTTGATGGGGCTATAGTAGAGGCGGCCCCACTTGTAGTGTGATTATATAAAGGTGGCTCAACTTGTGATCGGATTATATTACATGTGGCCCCATCCCTCAAAGGTTCCAGTAGAGGAGGATCCGCCTTTGATAGCATTCTCCAAGAGGTGAATCCATCCTTCATGAGTTTTAAGTGCGGATGGTTCTACCATGAGTACGAATCCGTTAGATGTGGGCCCACCCTTCGTGGGATTCTATTTGAGATGGGTCCATCCAGCAAGAGAGAAAGAAAGAGAAAAAGAGATGGAGAGAAGGAGAAAGCGAGAGAAAAAGATATATATATATGATTGAGGGAGAAATAGGCTCTATGCGTCCCTTGGACTCTGCTTCAGCAAATAATTTGAATAATTTGAATAGCGTAGGCGTGTCTGTCAGCCGAGCCACCTGCCAGCATATTTAAATAATTTAAATAATTTAAATAATTTAAATAATTTAAATCGCGCGTGATGATTTAAATTATTTAAATTATTTAAATTAGTTGAATTATTTAAATTATTTAAATATGCTGGGAGGCGGCCCAGCAAGCTGACTGACCACCACGATTTGAATTAATTCAATTATTTGAATATCGCCTCGTCGAAAATAATTTAAATAATTTAAATACAATAGGCGTGTCTGTCAGCCGAGTCGCCTGCAGCATATTTAAATAATTTAAATAATGTAAATAATTTAAATAATTTAAATAATTTAAATAATATACTATTTAAATCGCGCGAGATAATTTGAACTATTTAAATTATTTAAATTATTTGAAATATTTGAATTATTTAAATATGCTGGGACGCGGCCCAGCAAGCTGACCGACCATCACGATTTGAAATATTTAAATTATCTGAACGTCGCACCAGCGGAAATAATTTAAATAATTTAAATAGCGTAGACGTGTCTGTCAGCCGAGCCGCCTGCCAGCATATTTAAATAATTTAAATAATTTAAATGATTTAAATAATTTAAATAATTCAAATCGCGCTGGATGGTTTAAATTATTTAAATTATTTAAATTATTTGAATTATTTAAATTATTAAAATATGCTGGGACGCGGCTCAGCAGGCTGACAGACCCTCAGGATCTGAATAATTATAATTATTTGAATATCGCATCGGCGGAAATAGTTTAAATAATTTAAATAGCGTAGGCGTGTCTGTCAGCCGAGCCGCCTGCCAGCATATTTAAATAATTTAAATAATTTAAATAATTTAAATAGTTTAAATAATTCAAATCGCGCTGGATGGTTTAAATTATTTGAATTATTTTAATTATTTGAATTATTTAAATTATTTAAATAATTTAAATAATTTAAATAATTCAAATGATTCAAATAATTTAAACCAGCCGCAGCGATTTAAATTATTTAAATTATTTAAATTATTTAAATTATTTTAATTATTTAAATATGCTGGGATACGGCTCAGCAGGCTGACAGGCCCTCACAATTTGAATTATTTAAATTATTTGAATATCGCTCGATAGAAATTATTAGAATAATTTAAATAGTGTAGGTGCGTCTGATTGCCGAGCCGCCTGTCAGTATATTTAAATAATTTAAATAATTTAAGTAATTTAAATAATTTAAATAATTTAAATCAGCCGCAGCGATTTAAATTATTTGAACTATTTAAATTATTTAAATTATTTAAATATGCTGGTAGGCAGCCCAGCAAGCTGATCAACCATCACGATTTGAATTATTTAAATTATTTGAATATCGCCTCGGCGGAAATAATTCAAATAGTTTAAATAGTGTATGCGTGTCTATCTGCCGAGCAGGCTGCCAGCATATTTAGATAATTTAAATAATTTAAATAATTTAAATGATTCAAATAATTTAAACCAGCCGCAGCGATTTAAATTATTTGAACTATTTAAATTATTTAAATTATTTAAATATGCTGGAAGGCAGCCCAGCAAGCTGATCAACCATCACGATTTGAATTATTTAAATTATTTGAATATCGCCTCGGCGGAAATAATTCAAATAATTTAAATAGTGTATGCGTGTCTGTCTGCCGAGCAGCGCCAACACCCGATGCCTTACGATCCTTTGCAGTCAATTGGCTGTGGGATAATGACATGAGAGAGCTGGCCGAATGGCATGAGCGATCTGAACGATTAGACTGGACAACTGGGCTGCAAGGCTGACCTGACCGAGCGGGGCGGGAAGCGCCTTGGCTAGTTAATTCGACATGCAAATATTTTCCACCGTCAGATCTGAAGAACGAATGCTAATCAAAACTCTCAAATGTCGCGTGAGAAGCGCCCCAGAAGCGGCACGAGGTCTGAACGTTTGCCTGACCCTAGACAACCCTCGCAACCGCATTAAACAGCTGGGCCTGTTGCTACATCTTAGATATCCACAACTGAAATGCTTGTACAGGTACCTACTGGGTCATCATCAAAGCTGCGAGCGGAAGGCGATCTAACGGATGACCCGCTTCCTATTGAAGGGAGTGCGCTTGACCCCCTTCATTGCCGCCGGCCTCTTCTGCGCAGCCTTCATTGCCGCGGGCCTCTTCCGAACGATAGACTTAAAGTTCTTACGATCCTTTGCCCACTGCTTGGCCAAGGGCTGAGAAGCCTTCCGCTGGGCGCTCTTGGGCAGGCACGCCTTCGCAGGCGCGCCAACACCCGATGCCTGCGCCGCGCAGAAGCGCTGCCATTCGTCAGGGGATGCGAGCTGGCGGCCAATCGCAGTCGCGAGCACTGTCTGCGAGGTGAGCGCTCTCAGAGCTGGCGCGTACATGGCGGCGTTGTGCGCGATCAGCTTGGCGTGGGTGGCCGCCGCCAGCTGCAGTTCCAGCGTCTCAAGGTAGAGCTCGGGCTGGTTGCGGAACCACCTGTTGACCTCGGCGTGCAACGCCTCGTTCGGCGACGTGCCAGAACCAATCAGCGATTGGTACTTCTTGGGTAGGGAGTGGCGCATCCGCGTGTTGTTGAACAAGAACTGCACCCGCTCCACCGACGTAGCCGACCAGAGCACATCTACCAAGAGCCGCCCGCTCGCCGTGCCCCGGTTCACCTGAGGAAACGAGATCATCGATATGCAGATCTCGATCATGCGACCGACGGCGGCATTGACAAACGGCGAACGACCGAACGAATGGGAGCGATCGGGGAAAGGAAAGCATCTGCGCAAGTGGCCTCATCCCAATATACTGATGTAATAGCCGCCATGGCTCTGACGAAATCATCGGTGTTCTTGAAAGGCTCTTCCCCATTCAGGTTATCCAGGAGGCGCTGCGCCTCTCGTCTGGGCATGCTGCCGTTCTTCACTGCGTCCCGACTTCTGTTCTGGTCTGGGGTCAGAGGTTGCAATTGTCCGCCTGTATAAGCTGGGCCCCACGCGTCCGAGGTAGCCTGATAATCAATCTTGTTGAATTTGTTCAGAACCGTGCGCAGCGCTGTCTGCCCTGGCCTCGGCGCAGTCTCACTGGGCGGTCATGGCGACCGCAGATGCCAACGATCGACGATCGGAATCTTCGAACGACGACAACGATCATGGAGGTGGCACGATCGGCATCGGGCAACAACTAAGCCTACTGCGAATGCTTTTTCCAGTGAGCCGAGTTGTAAACGATAGCTAGGTGCACTGGGTCCAAGCTGAGCCACGTCAGATTCTTGCAGATCTCTAGCAACTGGCCGTACAACTCACCAGAGGGGTCGTCAGTCGCGATCGAGCGGCACTGATCGAGAGCTGCTTGTGGGAGACGCATCTGAAGCATATCCTTGATGTTCCGCGCGGCCTCAGACGCGATCGGCCACATGCCTGCGACGGCCGCCGTGCGGCCGCGCACCGTGAGGATGCGCCTCTTGGCAACCGTGTCGTCAAAAGGCGCGGCGGCTCTCTTCTCCGCAGAGTCCCGGTAATTCGCCTGCCCTTTGATGCGCATGGCCGCCCTGATGGTGGCGTCGATCGACACGTGCACGAACTCGTCGTGATCGAGCAACTGCTGCATGAGCTGATCGCGCGCAGCGCGAACAAATGGCGCGCTGAGGAGATCTTCCAGCAGCTCCAACCATTTGGTGACCTCCTGCGGGAGCAAGTGCGTCAGCTGCGACCCCGCCTCCGCGCATCTCGCCACGATGCGCGCGCGAGTGGGCCGAGCGCGCCCGTGGTTCAGCATGAACTCCTTGAAGATAATCTCTGCGAACGCGTGGCTGTAGTACGTATCTCCGACGCGCCTCGCCAGCGTCGTCGGGCCCTCGGGCGGCTCGGACATGATGGCGGCTGCGTTGATGAATATCGGGCCAGCGCCGTCCAACAGGAGACGGATGTCGCGATCAATCCTGAGGCAGGCCAGCGCAGGCTTCACGCTCTCTCGCAACATCTGAGCAGTGCGTTCGAGATACCGCCCTTGGCTTTTCCCCTGGCATCGATCGGAGTCGAACATCGCGAAGACCATCTTCATCTGCTTCGTGCCGGACGCCACGTAGTTACCGAAGCCCATCTGCCGATCGCCAGTTCGTTGACTCTTCCTCTCTGGGTTATGGTAATTACACAGGTGCGTCAGCAGGTTCCGCTTCACCTTGGGGCTGCTCTCGTCAAACTCTTTGAAGGGGCAGAGAATGCAACGCGACTGACTGCCTCCACGAACGGCCGCTTTCGCGGCGTCCACCTCCGCCTTCAGCGCTCGCAGTAGCTCAGAGTGTACGTCTACAGTGCCTCCGTCGAAGCTCTCCCCGTCGCAACTGGCCTCGCTGCCCTCGTCGTCTCCAGCGGCCAGTAGATCTAGCAGCCCGTCCAGCCGCGAACTCTCGCCATCGTCGATGCCATCCTCATCCAGGCAGAAAGCCACAACCGTCTTGATATCGAGCGCGCTGGCGTAGCACTCCTCGAAAGCGGACACGCTCATCTTCTGCGCCTTGCCTTTCTCGAAGATGACGACCTCCCCGTGCTGGAACACCGCGCCAACGCAGTGCGGAAGCCCGTCGTGTTCCGCGTGAAGAAGGTAGCGCCCCTCCTTGCAATCCTGGAGACTCGCCCGCGGGAAGAATATCGTGCCCAGCAGCTCTGCCACGTCGCGGTACTTCCTGAAATCTGCAACCTGCTGCCCCGAAATCTTCTCTCGCACGCTCTGCCACTGTCCAGTCACTGCTGCGAACGCGCAGGGTATGCAGTTGCCGCGCCGAAGCAGCTGGTCGCCCGCACTGCTCGGCGCGCCGCTGTCGTAATCGTCTACTGCCAGACCCTTCGCACGCAGCAGCTCGATGAAATTGAGGTTCTCATTGTGGCGCCTGGAGTTGATGTTCGAGGGGGCCGCGGAGCGCGCTGAAGGTGTCGGGGACGGCGAAGACGATGACACAGGGCTGCCGCGCGCTGCTCTTGCCGCCCTGGAGGCGAGGCGACGTCGCTTCCTCGACGGCGGAGTCGGCCCGTCATCGTCCCATCGGCCAGCAGCCAGGAGATCCAGCAGCCCGTCCAGCCGCGCGCTCTCCTCAGGATCAATGCTATCGCCCAGACGGAAAGCCACTACCATCTTCATGTCGAGCGCGCTGGCGTAGCATTCCTCGAAATCAAAAACACTCATCTTACGAGCAGCGCCCTCCTCGCAAATCACGACGCTCCCATTCTGGATCACCGCGCCGATGCAATGCGGAAGCCCGCCGTTCTCCGCGTGAAGAAGGTAGCGCCCTTCCTTGCAGTCCAGGAGGCTCGCCCGCGGAAAGAGCGGCGTCTCCAGCAGCTCTGCCACGTCGCGGTACTTCCTGAAAACCTCGTCCTGCGGCTCCGAAATATTCTCTCGCGCTTTCGCCCACTGAGAAGTCAGTGCGGCGATCGCACTGGGTATGCAGTTGCCCCGTAGAAACAGATGCTTGTTGTCTTCGTTGCTGCGTGGGCCGCCCTCATCAACGACTGCCGCGCTCTTCGCGCGCAGGAGGTCGAAGAAATAGGAATGCTCCTTGTTGCGCAGCGTGACGGTGTATCCGGTGGCAGCGTGAACTCGCGCAGAGCAACCCGAGCAGAAATCGCCCAAGCTCCCCGTCACGGCGACGCGGTCCACGTCCACGCGCACGCCGTCGAAATGCAAGGACAGGTGCTTCACGCGCTCCTCGCAAATGAAATTGAGCACGTGCTGCAGTATGTAGTTCTCTACGCCTTGCCATAGATAACTAAATGTAGAAGACTCCGCCCATTTCCCCTCGTGCTGTTGCATCGCGAGGTGCACCTTAGGCAGCAGCGAAACCGCGAGCCACCTCAGCATCCTGGACGCCCTGGACAGGGCAGCAAGGAACTCATTCCCTCTGAAAGCAGCGGGCACGGATGCCCCGCACGCGACCTCCAAGAGAATCCCTTTGCCGACAGACAATCCCACGCCGAGTTCCTGCTCGCAAACTTCGCGCCGATTCTTTTGCAGACGATTAAGGACTTCAAATTCTTCTGCGAAAACCTTCTCGTCCAGGAGGCTCAGCCGCTTCAACATCTGCGGAAGGATGCAAAACAAGAAGTTCTCCATGTCCAAATCGAACGTGTTGGTGAGCAAAACCTTCTGCAAGCGCTGGTCCATGGACTGCGCGCCCACAGAGTCGTCGACGAAGAGGCGAGACCTCAGGCGAAGCCGCATCCACCGAGCGCGCGCCAATTTTACTGATCGGGCCCGCCTCCCTCCCCCTTCTCATATTCCCTCACGATCACTCAGACGACTCGAGATCCACTATGGACCGCAGACCGAGATCCCGATGCTGATCGATTCACCGTCCGTACAAGATGCAGGATCTACGATCGATCCAAGGTCAAAATTTAAGCTCGCGGCGGCCACTCCACCTTGTGATGGTACCCCGTGGAAACCGTAATCGAAACCTCGTCGTCGAAATGAGCCGACTCCCCCTGCGAGCTCGGGCCGCTAGCCTTGGCCGTGAGGCGCCTCCTCTTGATTTCCTGGGCGCGCTTGTCCCTGCTCGCCAAAGTATCGATGAAAGACTCCATGCGTCGAACTGATTCAGCCCTCTCCGACCACGCCGCCTCGCGCGCAGCCTTCTCGGCAGCCTGTCGGCCGGGGCGCCGAATGCCTTTGCCCAGTGCATCCGCCAGAACCACAGCGTTAGTTTTGCGAGCTCCGTTCTCAAAGAATACTGACCGAAAGGACTTCATGTCGTAGACCTCTGGGTAGTTGCACGCGCCCATCGAGCTCTCGTCGATCAGCGCGCTCATGCCGTTCTTGGTGCGTATGCGCGGCGCGATGCGATCGGCCGCCTTGCCCACTGTTCCAATGCCCACCCATAGACCCTCTGTCTGCAGGCGCTGAAAGGCCTTCGGCTTAGGGGCAGGAAGCTTGCAACTGGTCGGCAGCGACATCGCCTTGAAAGCTGGAAGCGTAAGGAAGTCCATGTTTTTCTTTTGACATTCTTGAATGAGAGCCATGCTGAAATCTAACCACTCCTTGGGGGCTGTGCACCCATGCCCCTGCGAGTTGGGCGCGTCGATCTCCGCCTGCAGGGACCCAGCCACGTTCGACGTCTTCTCGAGGAGGCCACAAGCCTGCCGCAGCGACTTCTCCGTGATTCCTCGATCGCCACCACAGCGCGCATACCGAACGATAATGTCGCGACACGCCTCTGCGCCGTGATCATCCTCGAAGGCGAACTGCACTCGATGCCCAGCGGCGACGCCGACGGAGGACATGAGAAACTCCTTCGCATCTGGGTCACGGGCGAAGATCCCGGCGGCCGCGGCGTCACCGAAGTTCTCCTCAACATACAGGCGATCGAAAAACCGCGCCTGTATCTTCACCACGGCAAGCCTGCGCATCAAAGACTCCACGTTCTGCTCTGTGATCTCGTCAAACACCAGGAACTTGTTGACCTCGAGTCTCTTCCAACCCACAATGCGAAACATCTTGGTCAAGATTGAATAGGGAAGTCTTCCAGAAACTCCCTCCGCTGTGGCAAATTTCTTGAGTAAGTCCTGGCGGCTCGGCGCCAAGGCAACGCGGCGGCGGCCCTCGCGCCCCGACATTGAAGGGCACGACGCGGGCGGCGCGCCCTTCGGCTGTCGGGGCGCGAGTAACCAATATGCCAGCCGCGGTGCGTTTGACGCCAGAGCCGCAATCCTCCCGCATGGTTCCGCGTTGTCCGCTGGGTCGTTCTTGACCTGTGAAGATAAAGCCGTCGACCAGCAGCTCGACCACTTTGCGTAACTCGTCATCGACGAAAAATACATTGGGATCGAAATATTTGTGATTCTTGTGGCCATACATCGCCTCCAAATGACTCGTAAGGAGACTCAGGCCGACGCCGCCAGGTCCCCAGTACACTGTGATGGTGTCAACGTTGTAGCCTCTCTTCGCGAGCGCCTGGGCCGCCTGCCCGAACACGAAAGCATCTGGAATGGACCAGAACGTCTGTGAATATATCTTCTGCACGCGGGCCACCGCCGCGTCGAGCACGGGGTCGGTGGACAGGAGCTGCGAGCGGATGCCAATGTAAACCGAATTCTCAGGTGATCGCTCAGAAGAAAATGTCACAGGACTACCCAGCACATCGTACTTCACGATGCAGTCTTCGTAGGCGACGCCAGCAGATCGCATGGTGTCCTGAGAGCACCATTCAATAAAGTACGACATGATTTTGCTGCTGAGAAGTTCCGTCTGTAATTTGGTCGATACCTTGCTGATAGTCTGGGCGACTGCGATGTGCCACGCGTCGGACGCCCTGGTGAGGTCGTCGCCCTCGGCGTCCTCAGCGCCGCGCCCCCGCCCCTCGCCCTCGCCCTCGCCATCGGGCGCCTGCGCCGCGACGCCCTTGCCCTTGCCCTTGGCCTTTTGCAGGATCGCATTTCCCTTGTTGAAGACGCAGTTGTCGCGGAACGAGACGAGCGCGGCCGCCTCCTTAACTGCGTAAGATATGTCTCCGTTGATCTTCGCAACCGCATTCTCCACGGCGCTGTCGATGGCCGCGAGCACGGCGGAATCCTTTCGCTCCACGCCGCACGGGAAATCCCTGAATATTCCTTCCAGAGTCAGCATGAAGCGAGACGCCGCGAAGAGCAGCTCTGGCGGGAGGAGGCCGTCGAAGACGTCGAAGTAACCGAGACGTTGATCGTAGAAGTAAGCCCGCCCGTTGTGGGCGCGGAGAAGGCGGCCACCAAGTATGATCCAGATCATTTGCACGTGCTGCACGGTCCCCACGTCCACTGGGCGGGAGCGGTACACGCAGAGGGCCGCGAGGCCGATGCGCTTGAGATCCGAGCTCCAGTTGGGGCGCTCTCTCTCCACGATCTCCGCGTACTTCTCGGCGTCGGCGACGAGCCCCGTGTTCGTGGCCACGGGCGCCGCGCGCACCTGGCGGAGCCGGCCCTTCTTCGCGTCGACCTTCTGGAATATATCTGCGAAGATGGCATCCGACTGCTCGGCGCCGTGGATCCTCTTGCGCTTCTCCACAGCCGCCCGCACATCATCTCGACCGCAGTCGGCGATGATATCGTCGTCGGCAGCTGCCAGCTGGGCCGCCTCCTGCGTGTTCGGCACCTGCATGCCCTCCAAGCTGCCCATGAGATCCCGCGAATACTGAGAGAGCGCGGGGGGGGCCGGCCCAGCCGATGAGGCTGCCGCGGAGGCGGAGCGAATGCGCGCACCCTCTGGAGGAGGATGCCCCGCGGCCGACGCCATCGGGGCCGCGCGCTGCGTGAGCGGGAGAGCAGCTAGCTAAACGGCAAAGAGTCGGGATGCCTCGGGTTGTAGACAATGGCTCTGGAGCTGTGCATTAGAGCTCTGGGCGTCGATGATGATAGAGATGGAGATGTGCCTGTTGCTGCTTCTTAGATATCCACAACTGAAATATTTGTAAAGGTACCTTCTGGGTCATGCGTCAAAGCTGCGAGCGGAAGGCGGTCTGACGGATGATCTGCTTCCTATTGAAGGGAGTGCGCCAAGCGTTGGATCTACGCGGTGCAATCTATGCGGCGCAATCCGCGCGTGCAATATATGTGCGCGGCAACCTATGCGATGCATGGATGGCGCGGTTTAAGTAATGCAATCGATACCTTCGCCACGCCTTCCCCAAAATCGCGCGTTGAACCTACATAGTATAAACTATGCGGCGCAATCCACGTGGTGCAATATACGTGCGCGGCGCCCTATGTGATACATGGATGGCGCAGTTTGAGTAATGTAATCTATGCGATGCAAACAATTTGTCAAACGCTATGCGCCCGCTAGTCCTGGTGGCGACCCATGGCCGAGGGCCACGCTATGGGCCGTTCTTTTTTCAAATCTCACGAGTGGTGCAGTACCTCTGCATTAGAGCACTGGACGTCGATGGTGATAGAGATGAAGAGACGATTCTTTTTCCAGCGGCAATGACCGGCAAGGCGTTCCAAGCATCGCTGCAGCGAGGTGCTCGGGCGCAGCGAACAGCCCTGAACCACAGGATCCGCGCGCGCTGCGCAACTGCTACAAAGTGCCACCCCTCTAAATGATGCAATCCAGCGCGCGCCCCTCATTTCCCGCTCCCATCCAAGCCCTTGCGCGTGTCAACCCGCCCTCCCATGGGGCGCGCCGCGCGCTCCACGCGCGGCCGTGCGCAGCTGCTGCAGTCAGGACGCGGCCCAGCCACTCACGCGGCCGCGGAAGGGCCGGCCGCCGCCGCGGCGCCGGCCTATCTCACTTATTACCCGACACTTTGGCGCAGCATCGGCATGGATAAGCCAGGCGGCACGGCATCGCACCTGGCACGAAACTGTCCTTGGGGACGATCAGGGGAGAAATGGTGTCGTCACGGTCAGCGCAGCAATAGCACCGAGCGAACGCCTCCGCCGCGGGCAGCGCCTTGGCCAGGGGGCCGACGCAGTCGAAGTACTTATCACCCTTGTTTGCGAAGCCATAGCCACGAAACAAGTGAATCTCTTCGACGACGATCTGCTTTTCGTCGAAGATAAGCTGGTAGCACTCCCCGTAAGAACGGCTGGTCTTCGGAGGCCCATCGCATCCGACCTTCAGAACGATGCGGGTGTACGGGATGCTGAAGTCGGGGTGCTCTGAGAACCGCGTGGCGACGCCGTGGTAGAAGGCGCCGCCCCACGTGAGCGTGTCAGCCACATACACGCCGACGTCTGTGCACTCGTGGATGCGGGTGTCGCTGGAGTTCTTAAGCCCATATTGTAGAATGCTGGGGAGGCAGTGGAACGTCGTCCCGTGCCAGTACGACTTGTAGCTTGCCTTCGTGGGGAAGGTCGTCTCAAACACCATATGTTCCACCCAACCGCCCTTTGGCTCTCTGAAGACATGCTGATCGCCCTCCTGGTGCTTCACGTTGGGGAGTCCAGCGACGAACCGCAACAGCAGGTCCTGTGACGAAATATTGCCGTGCTGCCACTTAGTCATCCACTTCTGCACATTGGGCGCGTTCCAGCGGTGCAGGGCAGTGTGCGTCTCACGGGCAGAGTGCTCAAATACCGGAGACGACATCGCGGCCGCAGCTGAGTCGGGCAACCTGGGATGGAGCGCGCGCGAAAGCGGCGTCGAGCCTGCTTGAGCCACGCAAGTCTACTGATAATATTCAGCAATCCTGCGAGTGAGCGGGGCGGCAGAGTCCGCGAGGCTACCGAAGCCGCTGGCGGTCTCTCGGCCTCCTACCCGCGCCGATCGGCCTCCGCCTTCTCGGCCGGCGCCTCGCTACCCGCCCCCCCCCCCCCCGCGTCTCTGGCGCGGCCCCCCACTCAGCCCGCCCCTCTGCGGCCCGAGTCGAGAAGGGAGATAAGCTCTCCCGCGCTAAGCTCTGATGACAGTTTGAGACAACCGGCTAGGGCAATCCGAAATGACAATTGGAGCCTCTCACCCAAGACGATCACGAGAGCCCCCTAGAACCTCCCGAGGCGCGACCTAGAGGCCTCCAAGAAGCTCCTTAAAGCTCAACGCCGCAGACATTGTGATCCTGGATGAGACCGGCGAGTACATGGAGGAGGTAAGGTCTTGCCCTGGTAGCTGCTTAAGAGGGTCGGCTGCAAATTCGCCCCGATCGATCGAAGGCAGAAGCTCTCACTGCTCTACATAGATTGGTGGTTGAGCTGGCCAAGTAGGTCGAACGAAATTGTTTGGTGACTGGGGTATAACGAGAAACCTGGAATCGACCTCAAAGTCATCGCTAATCCAACAATGACAACCATGCGTGGCACGGGGTATGCGATGTTCTGTTTTTCTTGTCAAATGTAATGCGCAACACCCTAACTGCTTCAAGCTATGCGAGGTTTCTGGAGCCTATCCAGTTTATATTTGCCAGCTGCATCAGCCAGCGCGCGCAATGAGATCAATATGCAGACTCGAAAAGCACAGGGCCTAGAGGGAGGGCAACGGCGGCTCAGCGGCGGCGCTTCCGACTAAGATTGAAGCAAGGAGCTATCTGCTTGCAATTGCTGATCACTTGCTGGTTGATATTTAACTCGATGGGCCGGTGATCTGGCAGGGCAAGCGCGTGCCGAATGTACGCCTGAAGTAGATTTCTATTTCTAGGTTTTAAGAATGCAGGCAGACAGCCGATTGAAAGAGGCTTCTCATCTGTTGCTGTCTACCTCCATTCTGAAAACTTGGATTAACAAATATGCCTTCACGGACAAGATCGTGGTGGAGTAATTGGCGATGTACTGGTCGAGGTCCTGCATCAGATTCTGAGTGTGCTCGACCGTCACCCGAATGGAGAGCTGGTGCGTATACTGGCAAAAGCTTACGAGGACGGCAGTCGCTTGCACTTGGCGAACATGGCGAACTGCTATCCATTCCAGTTCGTCGTCGGCAGGCTTGTACAGCATGATATGACCTGAGGAGGCGTCAGCTATAGTTACTCTTGCGCCGATTTGGCCGAGCTCTCCTGGTTTCAGGAAGCGCGAACGTGTCCCCTCGGTCAGCCCGCGGAGGCACGAACGCAACTCCGCCTTAAACTCAGACCGAGCAGCGGCACAAATCGGCACAATGGTATGTATAACGTTTCCCGATCGCCGTCGTAACGCTGGAAGGTCCATTTCTTCCAGGCGCACTGGAAGTTATATGGGATCCAGATCTTGTCCTCTGGGCAAACGCACGGAAGGGGATAATGCTAAAACTTATTCTTATTATGAAAGCACAATTTAAATCATAAGGCCTTCAATCATTCAACACTCCCCGAATCCTCGCCGTTATCAATGCGATCTTGTTGACGCTGGCCCAGTTTGTTCCAGGCGATGGAAGGAGGCAAGTTCGGCATTGGCCCCATCGCGGCCCCGCCTTCAATGTAAGTAAATTCGTACGCCATGGCGTACGAAAATATACAGCTGCAGATTTCAAATCTTGAGTCATCCGCAGCAGCTTTATACGCAATATATGCATAAGAAAAT
>CAUYUJ010015638.1:229064-234064 GCA_963575745.1 Prorocentrum cordatum
CTTGGAAAGCCTCGCAAGTCTCCGCGGTGAGGAGGGGGCCCCCTGAAGGGCGAGAGAGAGAGAGGAGGGGAGGTGAGAGGGGGGAGGAGGAGGAGAGCAGAGAGGGAATGATGAGAAGGTGGGGGGATGGGAGAGGAGGAGACGGAGAGTGAATGAGGAGGAGAGCGGAGGAGGGGGGGGGTGAGAAGGTGAGGGAGATGAGAGAGGAGGGGGACGGGAGATCAGAGGACGACGAGGTGAGGGAGAGGAAAGGTAGGAGGGTGGAAGGGGAGAGAGGGGAGATGTGGGATACGTGGGAGGGGAGGCGGGTGGACGCATAGACCCGATTTCTACCTCCCACATGATTGTATAGAGAGAGAGAGAGAGAGAGAGAGAGAGAGAGAGAGAGAGAGACCCCCCCCCAATAGTCCCACATTTCCTTTCCACCCGCAAACCCCCCGGGACCCCCCAGAACTCCCCCTGGGACTCCCCCCGGGGCCCCTTCCCAGGACCGGACTCGGGACCCCCGTCCCTCCCAGCGGGAAGGGATCAAAGGGAAGGGGCTTCTCTTCGAGTGTATGACGACGTTGGTCAATTTCGCTTTGGCTGGCGCGCTTGCGCAGGAGGGCCCAGGCAAGGAGGGGGGAGCGGCAACGGGCACAAGGAAAGGAGAGCGCAAGAAGGAAAAATATGACGAAAGAGACGACGAGGACTCGAACGAAGAAACCCCTCGCACACGCCGACAGGGTCGGCGGATTCGTGAGGACCCACCCGTCTGCCAGGCAGCACACATTGAGAGGCAACTGATCGACGCCGGAGAATTGGACGTACCCAGTAGGATCAGGTTGGCACGCCCCTAGAGGCGCAATGGGGCCAGATCGTTACATGTAGCGTTTGGCTTTCCAATGCCATTGTTGTCCTGGGTCCCTGGGCGAGGGGGTAGCTCATGGGTCTCCGCGTTCAGGCTGCTGAATCGGTTCCTAACTGAGGCCGACCTCTCCGCTGTTCGATGGATGCCCCAGCTCTCTTTGGAATCTCCTACAGCGGACTCGCATGCCCACTCGACTCGACTGGGGGACCATCCGATGCGGGAACCGCGCGCTGGGCGATCTCCACCTGGCTATCGCTCAAGAGCTCCAGTCCCACCTTTCCAGCCTCCTGGTGCGTTACTTCCGCAGCACCCTGGCGCACACAAACCAATCCAAACTTGCCATCATTACTCGTGCCACTGAGGCGAATCGCATCGCTGTGCTTCAGGAGACCCACTGGTCGGGCCACGACATAGCAGTGTGGAGCTCCATGTTCCCAGTTAGACGGGTCGTGGCCACTCCTGCTTACGTCGGTCCTGGCGGGGGCTGGTCCTGCGGGGCTGCCATCATCATCGTGGTCTCGGCCACAGTCGAGCGAAACGGCGTCACTTTCCGCTTTCGCTCTGTATACCTCCCCCTGGGCAGGAGGCAGCAGGTCCTGGCGGACTTAGCGGCTAGCGTCCCAAATGTCGATGGTGTCCGCACCTCCTGGGGATGGGACATCAACATGCAATGCGTCCACGCCAGAGCTGGCGATACTGAGGACGCAGCCAGTTGGATGATGGTTCTGGCCAGAGGAAGCACACCCGGTCAGTGTCGTGGGTCCCACCCAGATAGATCGCCGGTGTGAAGCGCAGATAGATTCCGTCGTCTGCCCCATCTCCCCGGCTGGACCAGTACAAAATCAGGACAATGTGGAAAACCACGCCATTCTCGCTTTGTGCGGACCCGACTATTTCCAGTCACCGTAAGCGTCTCAACATCATTTCGCCGTGGGCCTATCAGTCGCTACCGCTGGACGTCCTAGCGGACTTGCGATGGCGATACGCGTTCCTGGAGAGGATGTCCCAGGTCCCTGACGTCGACCTTATGGGGATAATCCAGCCCTTGGACTGGGTAGGCGGCGCCGAGCCAGGGCGGCTCGGGCCCCACCACCCAGCTGCGGATGCTGGTGACACCGAGGCGGCCCCTGGCGCCGCCAGATATGACGACGAGCCGGTTCTGCCCGACGAAGACGGGACCCCCCCGGACCTAGCCGCGCTACGCATTTTCGGCAGGCCGACGCTGTCCGCAACGCTCCAGACGTGGTGGAAGCTCTGGAGGCGCAAACTGAGGATGACCAGCCCAGGCTCCTTACTCCGTTCTGCCGCTGCCAGTGGTCGACTCCTCAGTCCGGTCGGCCCTCTGGGGGCTCCGCAGCGCGGGGTGGGGCGGCATTGACCTCTCGCCTGGGCAGGCGGCTGGGTGGGGGCCTCGTTGGCGGGATGACCAAGGTCAAAGCAGGGCCGCCTTCCTTCCCCCCTGGCAGCGGGGGGCGGGCGTCGAGCGGATCGGGCGCGACATTGTTCGTAGTGCCCATTCGTTCAGAGGGGCTACGGTAGGATCGCGTCGTGCCGACCAGCGGCGACCCCGACGTTGGCGTTCAACGTTGAACGCCGCTGGCGACCCAGAATCGGTCGATGTTGAACGGCCGGACGCTTCGGAAGCGGCCGATCGTTCAAGGTTGAACGGTCCTCGCGGTTTCAGGAACCACCGCCAGGGTCGGCACGACACGAATCTGCCGTAGGGACCCTGACGGCCACTGGCATGATAGTCCAGCAGAGGTCGACGACATCTTGTGGAACAGCAGGTCCGGTACTTGGGTGCCTCTGCTCCCCCCCTCCCGGACAAGCGGCGGGAGCCCCTGGACGTCTGCTTCGCGGGCGGCCGCAGAGTGTCGCTTCCCCGAGGCCGCAACCCAAACGGGAACGCCCCTGTTTATAGTTTTCTTATTCATTGTTTTGCCGATCGGCGCGGGCCCTCGTACCCCCTTCCCCCCCATGGAGTCGAACTTGGTTGTTTTCGGCGTGTGATTCAAGCAGGTGGAGTTTCCCTCGCAGGACGCACTGTTGCGAACAGTCGCATTAAGCAGAGATCTGGAGCCAGACCCCCCCCTCCCCCCCTTCCACCAAATGTCGAAACGCCGACCAAGGAAACGTTCACCTGGCGTTGATGGGGAACGGTGCGAAGTATATCACCAGGGAGCACGCTTCGTGGCTGTACGCTGCGGACCAAGGCCTGGGCGAGGTCGACTTCGTGCTTGGTCCGTCTGTGGACCTCTTGGTTTGGATCGTCAAGATCCCTGACGCGGATCGGCCAAACGACCTCCGGCCCCTGCAGCTGCCGACGTGCATCCGTCGTCTCTGCGGCGCCTCGCTGGCAGACGCGCTCGGGCCCCTCGTCGAACCGTAGTCGGCCGCAGACTAGGCCGCCAAGCGAGGCGGCCAGTGCGGACCGACTATCATCATGGCCACTGCACACCTGAGACGATCACCCGACAGGAACCCAGCCGCTGGACAGCCCTGTTACAGTCGGACCGAGGTAGAAGATCGAGTTCGGTTCGGGGAGGGTACCCTAATGTTCTTCGTATTTGTTGGATGCTACTGTGCATCCTGGGGGAGGGTACTCGAGTGCTTTTATGTTTTGGGGTGTTTTGGCTGGCGGATGATCTCATCTTCTTGAAGGATGTTCTTCTGTCCTAGTTCCGACCGTACACGTTCCTGGGCATGCACGCGCTGGTGGTCGACGCCTACATCGCCGAGGCGGCCGCCCGCACCCCCCCCCACGGGCCTCCGCGGTCCTCTTTGCGGGCCACCAGAACAAGGCGTTCGAAAGGCGATCGCTCCAATGGCAGGCGGGATGTGCTGCAAGAATGGGGCCTCCCAGCCTGAATGCCCCACGCCCTCCTCTCCCTGGTCGCCGGGCGGGAGGCGCAAACATGCAAGGGCTCCTACAGGGGGCCTGCCAGGCAGCTGCACAGATCTATTGGAATGGGAGGCACGGCCTCTCCCCTCACGTGGTGCATGGCGTATGGCCCCATCATCGAAGTCATCGCAGTAGCCACTGGGGACAGATACCCCACCCACGTCGACGACCTGGCGGCCTTGGTGCAGACCGAGCCCCAAGCACTCAGGATTGCCATCGTCTTGCCCTGGGCGTCCCAAGCTGCGGGCCTTCTCGTATCTGCGCACATGTGCACTGGCCTGCTTCTATTACGGACTCACGCCCGCCTCGCCTCCTTGTCTCGCTCCCTATCGAGACGCGGCAACCCTCGGTTCGTGGACATGGCGGAGGACAAACAAACAGCCATTGTACTATCGGTTGGGGTCGAGTGGCGGAAGCAAGTTATGGACCTGCGGCCTTTCGGTCGGTCATCCGTCAAAGACGAATGACCCTACTTGGGAGTCATCGTGGCGTCGCGCTGCGCGCCGAAGGAGGAGTCGGCTGAGCCAGAGAATTCGGATTGGAGACCGGATTCCTACGCCCGCCCCGCTGGCGAGCAGCGGGGCGCTACGTCCGTCCGCGGTTCCGACAACAAGCCCAGGGCTGACCCCGGCCCAGGCGCCTCTGGAAGCTCCCAGCTGGGACCAGCCTGAGCAGGATAGCATGTGCTTCGCTGCCTGGGAGTCTTGGAAATCTTGGGAGGGATGGAACAGCTGGGGAAGCCACCGGGAGTGGTGGTCCCAGGGCGACTGGCCTGCGTCGTCCCCGCACCATGACCGTGGCAACCGCTGGGGGTGGCCCCTGTCCTCCAACATGTACGAGAGACCCTTCGACGCCGTTGCCTGGGACCGCAAAGACGGATAATCGGCGGCTGCTGCCATCAAGCGCCTTCAGTCTGAGATTGGGTACGTGCTGTCTGGCGCCTGGCGCGCGCGCTGCCAGCGCCCCTGCGAACTCTCCCCTTGGCACCCACCGCAGAAGTTTAATCGACTCGGATCGATTCCTGTCCGACCCGGCCGCGGCGCACCACGACGTCACGTTTTGGGCGCAGAATCTGCACATCCAGGTGGACTGGGAGGCTGCTCTGAAGATAGCGGAAGACAGGGCCAGGCAAAAGGACGTCGTTTCTGGGAAGGGACCTGGGAAGGCCGCCGCCGCTGGCCCTCGAGACTGAGAGCCTCGGCCCCCCTGGGACCAGAACGCGAGGGGCCGCTGCGACTCTCGATAGCT
>CAUYUJ010015638.1:239064-301564 GCA_963575745.1 Prorocentrum cordatum
CAGTGACCACGGGTGGTGGCCGATAGGAGTTCTATCACATGATGCAGTCAAAAGTGTAAAAGCAGAGGAGTCTGGGATTATAAGACACGTTCTTCGATTTTTCTTTCTGGGCCACCAGAACTTTGAACGCGGCATTCGTCTGCGAATGGGCAGTGTTGGGTTCATTCGTATCACAGGCCGTTTGGCAGCTGTGCTTCAGGACGAAAAGGGCCACAAGCAGGTGGCGTCTGTCAAGGGCGCGTCTGGGTCAAAATGTTGCCTCATGTGTGCCGACGTGTTGAACACGCCGTTTGACGAGGCGCCCGCGGGCGGTGTCAATTTAACTGTAGGGACACCGAGGAGGAGGAGGGGGGGGGGACGTGGAGGACGAGGAGGGGGAGGAGCAGGAGGAGGACGAGGAGGAGGACGACGAGGAGGAGGATGAGGAGGAAGAAAATCACCCTTATCGCGCGGGTTGACTGTGGTGACGAGGAAGGACGAGGAGGACGAGGAAGGGGGAAGGTGGAGAAGCAGGACGGGGACAATGAAAAACGGACGAGGAAACCGAACAAACAATCCAAACGTTAAATATGATACCGCCTTTCAGATTCCACTGGGGCATTATTGCATGCATTTTTCGGTGCCCGAACCCGACAGGTTCGACCTTCACACCGACGAATCCGTTTGGGAAATGTGCGACGATCTGACAGCCCGTTCCGCCATTGAACACAACGCTGAATTTCAAACATCACAGCAGATGTTGGGTATCACCTACAACTCGGACGCACTCCCTTTCGATTTGGACCTTCGGCGTGTTTACAAGCCAATTTCGTCCGTGTGTTGGGACTGGATGCACATTTATCGTACCAGCGGTGGGTTCATGCAGTACCACCTCAACGAAATGTGTTTGGACATCATGGCGGCAGGAATAACATTGGCCATGCTCGATGAACAACTTGTTGAGTTTATCGATTGCAACAAATCGCAAATCCGATCGCTCGGTGGTTCCTTTTTCAGGAAACACGTGGTCCAGAGCCGCGACAACCACATGAAAGGAGTCGCAAGCGATATGCTCACAGTTCTGTGCTTCATGAATTATTTTTGTTTGCGCAACCTCTTACCTGAAGGCGTGCTCGTGGACGAATCCCGTGCGATTTGTTTAGCATATGATATTATTTCGATTCTGCGATCAGGGAATAAAGCTGTGCAAAGGTCAGATGAACTGGCAGGGATGATTACGAACTACCACACACGCACGCAGTCACTGCATTCAAGAAATATATTCAAAATCAAAGCGCACTTGCAACACCACATCCCCAAATGTTTGCAAACCGTTGGGTTCGGATTGGCATGCTGGTCAAACGAACGGAGAAACAGATTGCTCATCAAAGCTGCCTCACACTATACGCATGCTGGGAATTCAAATAATGAGTCCTCGACCTCAATTCTCTGCCGTTTGATTCTGGATCTCGAGGGCCGCCTTGATGCGTCATCTTTCGTCAAAACTGATTTGTTACACCGCAGGGGCAGCGCGCCAAAGCTTGCGCGTGAGTTTTCAGATTTCCTCCCAAGCCACATATCAAGCACAGGTGTTTTCACATCGCTGAAGGCAAGATGGGAGCACTTCATTTTGAGATCAGGTGATGTATTGGCATTGGAGGCGCAGTGCGGGTCCACCGTTTATGCTCGCGTGCAGCTGTGCGTGCAAGCCGTGGAGAAGCGCACTTACATGAACAGGATATTGCTGATTGTTCAATTGTTGGAACATGCGGGAGGGAACCTGTATCGTATCACAGATTATTTTGTTTTTGTGGATATTGGTAACGTTAAGTCAATTCTTGACGCTTCGCGCACCCCCCCCCAGCCCATCCAAAAACGATGCCCAGGCGAATTGCGGTGATCAGGGGAGTGAGGGAGCATACAGAGTAGCAGAGGGCTGGGGACCCGTCTTACCCAAGATGGCGAGGATGGAGGAGGAGTCGGAGGAGGATGAGGAGGAGGATGAGGAGGAGAGGGAGGAGGGGCAGCAGGCGGTAAAAAGTGGGAGGAGGGAGGGGGGAGGAGGGGGGATAGGCGGATGATGAGGGGGAGGGCGAGGAGGAGGAGGATGAGGAGGGGGAGGAAGAGAAGAGGAAAGAAGGAGGAGGAGGATGAGGCTGATAAGGAGTAGGCCGACAAGGAGGAGGAGGAGGAGGAGGAGGAGGAGGAGGAGGAGGAGGAGGAGGAGGAGGAGAACGATGAGAAGGAACAAAACCAATGACGTGCACAATAGCCTCCTAGGATGTCCCTTGGAAGTTGTCTTGGGGTCATCTTGGGGCGCCTGGGGGAGTCTTGGATGCCTCGGTGATCCTCTCGAGGCCCCTTGGGGGTCTAGGGGGCCCCTTTGAAGGCCTCTTGGGTACCTCTTGGGGCGTCCTAGGCGCCTCTTGAGGCCCTCTTGGGGCGTTCTTGGGGGCCTTGGGAGCGCCCCAATTAGCGCCCCCCTCGGTGGCCTCTAACATCGCCTCTTGGACCCCTCTTGGGGCGCTCTTGGGGCGCTCTTGGGCGCTCTTAGGGCCGTCTTGGGGCCATGTTGGGCCCTTCTTGGGGCCCGTTTGGGCCCTCTTGGAACCATCTTGAGGCCTCGAATGGCCGTCGGAAACGAAAAGGCGAGAACGCAAAAGACATTGATTTTCCTTAGGCGTTGGAGCCATGTTGGCCTCTTGGGAGGCCCCCCTTGGGAGGCTAAGTGGCCAATTTGAGTAGTCGTGGGGCGGTCTTGGGGCCTTTTGGGGCGTCCTCGGGGCCATCTTGAGGCGTCTTGGGCTGTCTTGAGCCATCTTGGAGGTCATATTGGGCTCTCCGAGGCCCTCTTGGAGCCATCTTGGGCCATCTTGGACGCTCCCAACTACCAGCGAAACCCCGTCCAGATCCAGGGGAGGGGGTTTAGGGAGAGGGGTAAACCCCTCCCCGAAGGGGAAGAAGGGGCGATGGAAGAGGAAACTCCCTGAACCACTTACGCCCAGGGGGCTGGTGGGATTCATTTGAAAGTTGAGCACGCAGACGGGCTGATTGAGCCTTTGGGGCCAGCGTGACGCGGGGTATCAACAAATGTCAAAAAATGCATGTGCAGAGGCGCGGCCCTGCAGCTGCCCCTCATCATCCCCATCCTGCCTCGCCCCATCATCCTGCGCCTGCCCCGCCCCTGCCCCTCACCTTGCAGAGGCGCAGCCCTGCAGTTACCTCTCCTCTTCCTCGCCCCCCCTGGCTTTTTCGCGGAGGCACCGCCCCGCGACTGCTCCCGCCCGCCGCCTCCTCCGCAGCCTGTTTTGGCCCAAATGAAGCATGATCACATAGATCGTGCTTGTCGGGCTACCTTGGTGGAAGCCCAGGGTGAGGGCCACAACTTCGGCCCGGAATCAGCGGGCCCGATCGCAGTCATCACTGAACCTCTCACACCCGATGTTGCAGGTGGCCAGATCACTGCGGAGGCGAGAAAGTTGATCGCTCGAATGCACTACTGCCAAGCCCGCACTCGTGGTCGCAAGCGCTACGCGGACAGGGATCTCGTCGTTGTTGGCCGCGTCGATAACCTCAGGAACGCCTACAACGACGCTAAGGCATTCATACAGGGTAGCCGTCGGCCGCCCGAGGTGCCAGCCGAGCCGAGTGGCGCCGAGGTGCCAGCCGAGCCGAGTGGTGCCGAGCCGAGTGGCGCCGAGCCGAGTGGTGCCGAGGCGAAGGGTCAGCAGCTCAGCGACGAGGACATCATGGAGAACTTCCGCAAGGCCTACAACGAGGCGAAGGCCAGGCAGCTTCAGAAGAGCACCGTCGACCTGCCGCGGCACGACTCGTGGCGCGACGACTGCGAGGGTGCAGGACTGGCCCTGCCGTGATCGTAATTCCAACTCGATAAGCTAATCCCATGTTAAGTTTAACTCGTGGTGCCTCACTTCGTGGCTCTGCCAGGACCAGCTGTCGTGGACCACGGCGCGGAGAAGCCTCAGCTCCCGATGCCGAAGGCCGCAGCATGCTTCATGCTGCTAATGCTCCCCCTCCCCTTCCTCCTCCCCCTCCTCCACCTTCGTTGTTCCTTCTTCCCCCTCCTCATCCTCATCCCCCATCCTCCCCCGCCGCCTGCCTCCTTTGGCTCCATCCGCTTCTCTCTTCGTTGCCCGCGGTCTCTTCCCCCGACGCCTCGCGCCCCCGCCCCCCCCGCACCCCCCGTTCCCCCTTTGCCTCGCGCCAGGCCGCTGCGCGTGCATCCAGCTCGGCTTCGACGAGGAAGCGCCCGCGGGAGGGAAGAGGGAAGTGGGGGAGGGCGGCGGGTGAGAAGGGGCAAGCTTTGGGAGGAGGGGGGGGCTGGGGGCAGGAGGAGGAGGAGGAGGTACTGAGGATGAGGACAAGGGTGAGGGGTGGGAATAGAAGCGGAGGGAGGGGTGGAGGAGCCAGAGGGCGGAGGAACGAACCGAGCGAAGTAGCAAGGAACACGACGAAGAGGAGGTGGAGAGATCAGTGCAGGACGGGGGGGAGAAGAGGGAGGACGGGCCAGGAGGAGGGGGATGGGGGCGAGGAAGGGCGGGAGGCGCAGCCCCCGAGTTTGTAGGTCAGGAGGCGCAGCCCCTGCAGGTCTCATCATCCTCCACATCCCTCCTCCTCCTCCTCCTCCTCCTCCCCGTCCTTCTCCACCTCCTCCTTCTCCCTGGGGGCCCTTGGGGCCCTAGGGTCCGCGGTGTGTGTGTGTGTGTGCGTGTGTGTGTGTGTGTGTGTGTGTGTGTGTTAGTGTTAGTGTTAGTGTTAGTGTTAGTGTTAGTGTTAGTGTTAGTGTTAGTGTTAGTGTTAGTGTTAGTGTTAGTGTTAGTGTTAGTGTTGTGTTAGTGTTAGTGTTAGTGTTAGTGTAGTGTTAGTGTTAGTGTTAGTGTGTGTTAGTGTGTGTTAGTGTGTGTTAGTGTGTGTTAGTGTGTGTTAGTGTGTGTTAGTGTGTGTTAGTGTGTTAGTGTGTGTTAGTGTGTGTTAGTGTGTGTTAGTGTGTGTTAGTGTGTGTTAGTGTGTGTTAGTGTGTGTGTGTGTGTTAGTGTGTGTGGTGCGTGCGTGCGTGCGTGCGTGCGTGCGGCGTGCGTGCGCGTGTTGGAAAGGGGGGGGGGGGGGGGGCGCGCGGGCCCAAACCGGAACTTTCGCCCTGGAGTACCATCGTTACCATCCTCCTCATCCCCCTCCTGATCCTTCCCCCCCTTCCCCCACCGCACCCCCCCCCGCCCTGCGCCGTCCGATGCCATTTGCAGATCGGGAGGCGCTGCCCCCATTTTCAGCGTCGGAGGCGCTGCCCCGAGAGCCACAGCCACAAGTTACCGCCCGCGCAATGGCGGAGCCTGCCGTGGCAGTGGCCCCAGTCAAGGAGGAGAAGCCTGAGGTGACGTGCGACAGGTGCCGCCAGGAGTTTCCAGAATGGAAGTGCATGAACGTGAACAGGAGTTTGGCTGCTTCGGCGGGGCGGGCCAAAATCTGGCGGTGCAAAGAATGTAACGACACGTCGAACACCCTTCGGACCATCAAGACGAAATACCCAGAACTGCACGAGGGGCTGCAGGAGATGGACTCCGAGGGCAGGGCTAAATTTTTTGATGATTGCAGGGGCAAGCTCTTGCCAGGTATCAAGAAGGTCCTCGAGGAGTCTGTCAGCCTCAAGGAGACGGCGAAGAGGTCCGAGTTCCAGTCCGTGAAGCCAAAGGCGATGGCTGTGTCCGAGGCGAGGAAGTTGCCGATGTTCATAGACAACCCAGCTGGCCTCGACAACCTTTTACAGGTCCCAGGCATGTCGTTCCAATGCCCCTGCACGAGAATCGACATGGTCTATGTCCCAGAGTACTCCAAAGAAGCCACCGAATCGGTCACTCGCGAGAGCGTCCGCGAGCAGCACGTGCACGGCAAGGCGAGCATCACTGATGCGCAACCCAAGCGGAAGGCCAGGGAGGCCAAACCCGAGACGGAGGAGAAGGTGAAGCCAGTCAAGCAGCTGCCCAAGGGCTTGATGGCCAAGGCTCAGCAGATGCTCGAAGACGCAGAGGATAGCTTGGCGTACAGCGGGAGGGTCATCAACGTGGCCCGCAGCCCAGAGGGCCAGAAGTACGTCGCCCAGTCGTTCACCGAGAAGTGCGCTGACAACGCAACTGCCTGCCAGAGCGACAAGGTCAAATTGCGGGAGTTGGTCGCCGCGAACAAGCTGGACGACAAGAACGAGCTGCAGGCGACGATGCAGAGGCTGGGTGTCCTGATCGACACCATGATCATCGGAATCACCAAGGTGACAGGCACATCGTGTAAGAAGAAGCTTGAGGATGAGAGGAGGGGAGAAGGAGGGACTGGGCGGGGATGAGGAGGGGAAAGGGGTTGAGGAGGAGGATGGGCAGATGAGGCCTCGCCCCCGCCCATCCCCCCCATGACCTTTGCACCCTTTTCCCCGCAGGCATGCTCGACGAGAACCCCGCGCTTGCGGCATTGATCAATGATGAGGATGACGATCTCCCCACTGATTTGGAGGAGGCCTTGCGCGAGGGCGAGGCGGCCGCGGCAGCTGGAGCCCATGCGGGCGACGCCACGGGGGCGGCCGAGGAGGCCGAAGGGGTGACCGACAGTGCCAGCAAGCGCGCCAAGAAGGATGACGGCGCGGCAGCGACGACGTCGCAGGGCTCCAGGGCAACGGCGAACAAGAAGGTGAAGGGCTCCGCTGCGCAGGTGAAGGGGAAGGCGAAGGGGAAGCCGAAGGCGAAGGCGAAGGGCAAGGCTGCCGCAGCACCCGCCAGTCGCCCACGCATCGGCAAGCAGCGCCCTTAGGCATGCAGATGCCTGTGCGTGGCGAGTTCATGGAGTGCTGATGCCGTTGATTGTGGCGTTGCCCACTCGGCTTGCGTATGTCAAGCTGGCTTGGCACTGTGGGTTGGTGCCGTTTGGGCGCGGCGCAGGCTTTAGGAATCCTATTCTTCCCTCCTCAGTCCTCCCCACCTTCTTCATACACTCTCCCCTCCTCCTCCCCCGCCATCCACGCGCGAGCCCGCCCCTTGCAGCGAAGCCCAGCACGCCGCGCTGGACGACATCGCCAGAGAGATAGACGCAGAGATCACGTAGTGAAAAGCACGACATCAACAATACTATACTACCACAATTCTCCACTTCCAGACACCCATCCGCACCAGTAGAATCACGCACCCACGCAACCATCAACACATCATGTGAGCCAAACCTCATACAACAATCCTATCCACCACCCAACCAGATTCCCACTTGACCATCCAACGACCATCCGTGACCATCCACACGACCACCCAAGTGACCATCCGAGTGACCATCCGTGACCATCCAAACGATCGCCCAACTGACCATCCGTGACCATCCCGTAACACTCCGCAAAACCGAGCTGACCATCCAAGTGACCATCCGTGACCATCCAAACGACCATCCAAGTGACCATCCAAGTGACCATCCGTGACCATCCATACGATCATCCCAACACTTACCCGACAACGCCCGGACCGCTCAACCATCAAAGCAACCGCCCGAGAGTCACCCAAACAAACATACTGCATCATCACCATCCTGCTCTTCAGCGGAGGCTCTGCCCCGCAGCTATTCCTCCTCCTCATGATCACCGCCCTGCACCTCAGCGGAGGCGCCGCCCCGCAGCCCGCCCCCCGCCCCCCCTGACGTTGCGCCCATCAGATACGCCCGCATCCCTCGCTCATGCCTGAGGCATGCCACAGGGGCAGCGTCGCGCCTCCGCTGAGGATGAAGACGAGGAGGAGGAGGGTGAGGAGGAGGAGGAGGAGGAGGAGGACGAGGAGAGGGTGGGTGGGGGCGATGGCCGCGGGGCCGTGCCTCCGCTGAGACTGGTTGCATTTCGTAACGTGGGACGTGGCTGGACCACTGGTGCCGTAACATACAAGGCAAACGTGATGAGGAGGATGAGGAGGAGGAGGAGGGGGAGGAGGAGGGGGAGGGGGGGGGAGGAGGAGGAGAAGGAGGAGGAGTAGGAGGAGGAGCAGGGGGAGGAGGAGGAGGAGGAGCAGGAGGGCGAGGAGGGGGGGTGACGACGACGATGACAACGACGACGGAGGATGGGGGAGGAAGGATGGCGGGCGAAGGATGGGGAGTGCCGCCCCCAGGACTGCCGCCACCCATCTGATCTGATGACGGAGGCCGCAGGAGGGAAAGGATGGTCAATCGTTCCTCCTCATGCTGCTGTTGCTGTTCCTCCCCCTCCCCCTCCTTCCCCTCCTCCTCCTCCTCCTCCTCCTCCTCCTCCTCCGCCCCCTCCTCGTCGCAACATGCCCACTAGCATTTGCCGTGGCAAAATTGCCCAGGGGGAAGCCTGTCACCAACGCCCTTTGGGTGGCAGTTTTGGGCGGCGCAATTGCCCTTGGATGTTCAGGGTTACCCCTTGTTTTTCAAGCTGCTCGCCGACCCCCTTCTCCCTCCTCTTCCTCCTCCTCCTCCTCCTCCTCCCCCCTCCTCCTCACCCTCCTCCTCCTCCTGGGCTGCTAACCCGCTTGTGGCTCCACGGACCCCTTGGCCATCGGGCCCGCTGCGTCGCCGCGGCTGGGTTCGGCTCGGAACCCTCGGCTGCCATCGGGCAGCGTATCTCCAGGAGAGAACGCCAAGACGCAGTTCTCCTGGCGTTTTCTCTGGGGAGGGGGGGGGTCGGGGGGAGGGGGGCCTTCCCCCCGCGCCGCCCGCCAGGCGAGCGCCTGGAGCTGAGCGACTGCCCCGCGCTGCGCGGGATGAGCGTGATGTAGGGGTTCAGAGGTTGGGATGCGGGAGGGGGTGGGAGGGGGTGGGAGGATGGGGAGGGGGGGATAGAGAGGGGGGGGGTGGGAAGGGAGAGGAGGGGAAAGAGGAGGGGGGTGGAGAGAGGGAGGTTGGAGGAGGAGGAGGAGGAGGAGGAGGAGATGTAAAGAGGCATGCGAATTATCACAACTGCAAGGAGGCACTGCCCCTGCTTGGCTGTTTGCATTATATTTGGGAAGGCTGCGCTCCTGCGCGCTGCCGCCGACTGCCTGGCGACGCGCCGAGCATCCAAGAGAGAGCATCTCCCCATCGGGCCTCCCCGAGAGCGTCGCCCCAGCCCCGAGATGCCCCATGAGGCAGCCACCCAAAAAAACAGTCGTAGTGTCCAACGATTCCTCCTTTTCCCCGTGGCCTAGCAAGTTGAGAAAAAAAAGAAAGAGGAAATCCTGGACATCAATTTTATTTCAAGTTGGCGTAGGAGGGGGATGATGAGGAGAGCGGGGAGGAGGGGGGGGGAGCCCAAGAGGGGCCCAAGAGGCCTCGGAGGGGTGGGCATTTACTTTCAACTAAATACCTCCCTCCTCCTCCTCCTCCTCCTCCTCCTCCTCCCTCCTCCCCTTCCTCCTCCCCTTCCTCCTCCCCCTACCCCTCCCCTCTGCCCCTCCCCCTCCCCCTCCTCCTCTTCCTCCTCCCCCTCCTGCGCGTGCATCTCGAGATGTCGGCCAACGCGAGGGGCGATCAAGGCAGAGAGTGGAAGTTTTTTTTGCACAGCATTCGGGGTCGCCGCCCCCCGAGCCCGAACGATGCGTTTTGCATTGCAGCCGCTCAGGGAGGCACCGCCCCCAACTCGAGCGGCTTCGGGGAGGCTCGGCCCCCCGCCCCTGCGCCCCGCCCCTCGGCCACGGCGCCTCAGCTGCAGCGATGGCAGTGGCAGATATACTCGAGGCCGTGACCTTCTGCAACTTGCAGATCGACAACGGCCTCGACGACGGGGCGAACGCGGCCAAGTTCGTCCAGCTCATTGCTCAATCAATCGATGCAGTGGACGCCTTCACAATGCCGGAAGCGATCCAAGTGGTGAAGGCCATCGGCGGCAGCAAGATCGACAAGGACGACCGCCGAAGTCTTGCAGTTCGCGTGAACTTGAAGGTCGCGGGCAAAGTCGCTTCTACGCCCAAGCCTGAGCAGGCGCAGCCTGCGCTCGCTGGCCAACCGCCCGCTGGCTCCCCTGGTCCAAGCATTGCAGCGTGCCCGAGCCCAGAGATAGCGGGGGCCACCGTGGGAGCACGGCGTCGGCGTCGCACAGAGCCCGAGCAAGGCAGCAGCAGGGCCCAACTTCAGGAGTGCGAGTTCATCCACAGGTTCTTCGACAAGGACCTGTGGCGGGCTTACCAGGACGTCTCACTCTCATGGAACAAGTGCCTGGAGCTGACGCTGCCGAGGCTCGAAGCCTTAGGATTGCTGTACCTTTCCGAGAAGACGGCCCTCGGACTATGGATCACCTGGGCAGTGACTCGAGCAGTGCCAGGGCCCGACGGCTCATCGCCGCTCTTCGACCCCGAGGTTGCCATCATGAGGAAGGAGGAATGCATGGAGACGATTCGCTTGTACCGTGGGAATGTCCGAGATCCATTGGCAGGGGTGGTGTTGACGTATCCCGAGACGGCGCAGCAGCTCAAGGCCACGAACGAGGCAATCTACAACCGATGCTACAACGACACGGACAAGACGGAGGTGGCGTGCCAGGCGGACGAGAGGACCATCATGTTCTTGAAGGCCAAGCTCCCATGCCGCTGGAACAACAAGTTGCTCACAACGCCTGCGTCGTGCAGGGGTCGGCGCGCTTCAATTCGTTCAGGCTTTCGCGTCCAGGCGCTCGAGGCAGCCGCAGACCACGGCATGCCTGGATTGCAGATCTACGATCGGCCGAGGCCGAACCAACCTGAGCGTGCGGTTCGTGACCTGCTGGCGCTGCCACCACCTCCGACACCAGGAGCGCCCGCATGCATTCAGCACTTGCCATGTTCGGTGCAAGTGCGCCCGCGTGTGTGCGTGCATGTTCGGTGCTATTGTGTCCGCGCGCATCAGGCATTACAGGTTTTACTTTAATATGGTACTCCAGATTTCGAAATAAAAGGGAGGGGGCCCCAACCCTCCCAGACGAGAAGTTTTAGACCCCCCCCCCCTGGGAGAACCCTCCAAAATATCGTCCCCAGACCCCCCCAGGCCCTCCAAGATAGCCTGGAAGAGACCCCACCCGAAATGAGACCTCCTCCCTTTTATTGCGAAATCTGGAGTATTGGTCGGCGCTACGCGCTGCGTCTTGTCGCCGCAGCCCCGCCAGGAACACCGTCGCCATCGGGGTCCCCGCTCGCGATCGCCGACAAGGCAACCCCGCCAGATGCGGGTCCGCCAGCGTTTGGGGTTCCAGGACCAGCTGCAGGGCTTGCACCAGGAGCAGCAACAACGGGGCCAGGGGCAGCAGCACCAGTTCCAGGTCCAGCAACGGGGCCAGGGGCAGCAGCACCAGCTGAGGAGGGAGCGGATGCTGCTGGCGGCGTGGAGACCGACGCCGCGGCAGTGGGTCGCAAGAAAGGTTTACGTGACATGGAGGCTGCATCCTCAAACCAAACCACGAGAGGAGATGGGGAGGATAAGGATAAACATGAGAAAAGAGTGGGGGTATACGCCCTACGAGGCGCCCAGGATAAGCCCAAGAGGGCCCCAATGAGGCCCCCAGATACCCCTGTGGAGATTTGGGCTTGATTACGGTTGGTTGTGATAAGGTGTGTGGTCTTGTTTCTACCTGATATTGCTGGATGGTGATCCATCTGCAATTGCAGACGACAGCGCGCGTGATATTGCCTTAGGGCACATGTCTTAGGGCATTGGTTCCGAACGTGGTTCGGGTAGTGGTGAGGGGTAGATGGTGTGATACCGCTTAGGGCAGTGGTACGTATTGTATTAGAAAGTGGTTTGACTTATTTTTCGGTGGTATGTGTCATATTGTTTGGGGCTTTGATTCTGATCAGGTTTATGACATTGTGTGTTTATCGTTGGTTTAGACTGCTAGGGCAGTGGTAGGATCGGGATTCTGAAACTGTTCATGGTGTCGTCGTGGCTACTGTTTGGGGTGACGCTTATGTGAATGAGTGGGGCGTCGATTCGGATCGTGCTGATGATTTTGAATAACCTATGTTGGGATAGTGTCTTTGATGTTGATTGGGATTCTGGTTTGGAAATCGTGTATGTCGCTGATGGTGATGTGGTGTATGATATGTTTGAGGATGTGGTTTGTGCTGGCGGTTAGGGTATCGCGCAAGGTAATGGTTTCAGGTATTGTTGAAGACCGTGGTGAGGATATGGCTGATGATTCGGGGTAGGATGACGTCTATGATGTCTGGCAAGGGATGCGTGCAATATCGTAATTAGGATGCCCCTCCTGCTCCTTCAAAGCGAAATCCCAGAGGCGGCCCGAAGCGGGCCTCAAGAGGGCCCCAAGATGGGCTTAATATCAATGAAATCAGCGCCACGCGAGCAGGTGACTATTCGGTGCCACGTTTGGCCCTCTTGGGCGGGGGGGGGGGGGGGGGGCATCGGAGCCAAATGGGCCCCAAGGAGGCCCCGCGAGGGCCCGAGGACGTCGGGGGTGAAGGGAGGAGGGGGGGGGGGGGGGGGGGCGGAGGAGGAGGAGGGTGGGAAGAGAAGAGCAGCGGGGGGTATCACGGGCGGATGGGTGACCCCCTGACGGAGGTTGCTGTCCGCGCTGTCTTGCGCGGCGACGCCACGGGGGCGAAAGCTGCGAAGGCATCCCCCTTCCCTTCCTTCCTCCCCATCCCCACCTACGTCCTCCCGCGAGGGGATGCCCCTCCCCCGCTCGCACAACCCTACTTCCGCCTCCTCCGATGCCCTCCGTGGCGCACTCCCCTCTTCCATCCCCCTTACCGTTTCCATCCCCCGTCCCTCGCGCCCATCTGCCCTCGCATCCCCCCCCCCTCCCTCCCCCTCCCGCCCTCCCCCCCCCCCTCCCCTCCCCCCCCGTTCCCCCTGCCCCATTCCGCGCCCGACGATCCTCGAGGCGGTGCTGCGGCGCCCCGCCGCGGCCAAGGACCCGAAGAAGGAAAAGGCAGCGCCCCTTTCGCCCAAGAAACCCAAGCACCTCGCCTACCCAGGGGTCCCGAAGGTCAAGAAGGAGGCCTGGGAGGTGAACGGGGTTCGCATATACACGGACCTGACTAAGCAGGGTTGGAGGTGCTTGCCCGTCGGCCAGAGAGTGGACGCGAATTTTCCATGGAAAAAGGACCCCGAAGATGCCTGGAAACGCCTCGTTGATTTCGTAAAGGGCAAGAGGAAGGGTGCCAAGTAGAGCCGTGCTGCGCGCGCATCGCCACGATGCTTCGGTTGGCTGCAGGGATGCTTCGCGGGGTGGAGTTGCAATAGAATTTCCTTTTCCTCCTCCTCCTCCTCAGCGGAGGCACTGCCCCGCGGCCATTGCCTCCTCCTCCTCCTTCCCCTCCTCCTTTTCCTCCTCAGCGGAGGCACTGCCCCGCGGCCGTTGCCTCCGCCCCCCCTTTCTCCTCCACCTCCTCCTCCTTCTCCTCCTCCTCCTCACCTTCCTCTTCCTCCTCCTGTCCTCCTCCTCCTCCTCCTCGCCTCCGCGGGTCCGAGCGGTCGTCTCGCTTGAGGCTGCGTCGCAATTCTTGACGCTTCGCGTACCCGCACCAGCCTATCCAAAAACCAAAAACGATGCCCAGGCGAATTGCGGTGATCAGGGACGTGAGGGAGCATGCAGATTAGCAAAGGGCTAGGGGGGACCAGTCTTACCCAAGAGGGCGAGGATGGAGGAGGAGTCGGAGGAGGATGAGGAGGAGGGGGGGAGAGGATGGGCAGCATGTGGGAAAAGTGGGAGGAGGGAGGAGGGGGAATAGGCGGATGAGGAGGAGGAGTGTGTGTGTGTGTGTGTGTGTGTGTGTGTGTGTGTGTGTGTGTTGTGTGTGTGTGTTGTGGTGTGTGTGTGTGTGTGTGTGTGTGTGTGTGTGTGTGGTGTGTGTGTGTGTGTGTGTGTGTGTGTGTGTGTGTGTGTGTGTGTGGGGGGGTGGGGGGGGGGGGGGGGGGGGGGGGGGGGGGGGAAGGAGGATGAGGAGGGGGAGGAAGAGACGAGGAAAGGAGGGGGAGAAGGAGGATGCGGCTGATAAAGTGGAGGAGAAGGAGGAGGAGTAGGCCAACAAGGAGGAGGAAGAGGAGGAGGAGGAGAAAGATGAGAAGGAACAAGAGCAATGACGTGCACAAGAGCCTCCTAGGATGTCCCTTGGAAGTTGTTTTGGGGTCCTCTTGGAGCGCCTGGTGGATTCTTGGATGCCTCGGGGGTCCTCTTGAGGCCTCTTGGGGGTCTAGGGGGCCTCTTGGGGGCCTTTTGTGGGCTTCTTGAGGCCTCCTGGGCTCCTCTTGAGGCCCTCTTGGGGCGCTCTTGGGAGCCTTGGGAGCGCTCTTGGGGCCATCTTGGAGGTGATCGATCAAAAGAACGGGGCCCCCCAATTAGCGCACCCCTTTCGGGGGCCTCTAAAATCGCCTCTTGGACCCCTCTTGGGACGCTCTTGGAGTGCTGTTGGTCGCTCTTAGGGCTGTCTTGGGGCCATCTTATGGGTTCCTTTTGGGGCCCTCTTGGGCACTCTTGGAACCATCTTGAGGCCTCGAATGGCCATCGGAAGCGAAAAAGCGAGAAAGCAAACAACATTGATGTTCCTTAGGTTTTGGAGCCATGTTGGCCTCTTGGGGGGGCCTCCTTGGGAGGCTACGTGGCCAATTGGAGTCATCTTGGGGCGGTCTTGGGGCCTTTTGGAGCATCCTCGGGGCCATCTTGAGGCGTCTTTGGCTGTCTTGAGCCATCTTGGAGGTCATCTTGGGCTCTCCGAGGCCCCCTTGGAGCCATCTTGGGCCATCTTGGACGCTCCCAACTACCAGCGACCCCCCCCCCCGTCCAGGTCCAGGGGAGGGGGTTAGGGGGAGGGGCAAACCCCTCCCCGAAGGGGAAGAAGGGGAGATGGAAGAGGAAACTCCCTGAACCACCTACGCCCAGTGGGCTGGTGGGATTTATGACCATGTGGCAGGAACCCGAGGTGATTTCGGTCGGCCCAAACCGTTTCGCTTAAGACAGCCTCGCAATATATGATCACGTAAGAGTCCCATCAACCGCCGTTTTCGCAATGTATTGTATGCCTACGGAAGAATTCCAACGGCCGTTCCGCTTCAGACTTCCCCACAAGTTATGGCCACAGAGGGGTGCCAACGGCCTTGTCGCTTGATTGCGCTCGCCTCAGGCTTGCGCCCCTGGTTCAAACGAATTCAGCAGGTCTGGACCCCTCGCATGCATGTTCATCGGGGTTCAATGTTTCACGCAACGCCGAGCTAAGTGCGGATAAGTACGGGTAAAGTGCAGGATAAGTACGGGTTAAGTGCAGATAAGTACGGCTAAGTTTTTGCATGTTCAAACAAGTTTATGCATGTCCGCGCAAGTAGTTTCGTATGTACTGCCAAGTGGTTTCAAACTACATGCCACGCTACTTGCAATGCACTTACATCACGCGCATGTCGATGCAAGCTATTTTCTAGTATAAGCGGGATGCTATCTACTTGCGTGTAGTTAGCCGAGATGTAAGTCGGCTTAATAACCACGATGCAAGTCAACTTAACCGCGATGCAAGTAGAGTTGCAAATGGCTAAGTCCCGAAGTCCCCGAAGTGCCCGGGTGCCCGCTGCCCTGTGGCCCTATAGCCTTATAGCCCTATATCCCTATCGCCCTACAGCCCTATAGCCCTATAGCCCTATAGCCCTATGATAGCCTTACCGCCCTATAGCCCTATAGCCCTATAGCCCTTTAGCCCCAAACAAATTCTGATTGGATTTTTCTCCGGTATCATTCGATTCATTCGGTTGCGGAAGCATTTGGGGTTACCTGCTCTTACTCTCGCTCCTGCTCCAACTCTGACTGCGACAGGTTCGCCTATTCAAGCTCCCAGTGTTTTTTTCTCGCCTGTCATTCTCTACGATTCTTCCAAAACCCTTTTCTGTTATGTGTGCCAGCGTGTACCCCAAATCGTGGATTCTTGCGCCCTCGGTGTGGTGCAATCTTTGTTGTACAATCTGTGCATGGTGCAACCTAGGTGTTGCAACATCTGCGTGTGTATACATGGAGGCAGCGATTCCTCGACGCGCGTGGGCTCTGGCTTCGAACTCTCATTCGCGGGCCGCCCCCGAGCGGTCGAGCCTCCCTCCCGTTCCGCTGGTGGATGTTGGCCTCGCTCCTGGCGGCGGCGTCGTCCTCGTGCGGCCGGCGGGCGCGAGCGCCCCCCTCGGCCGAGGCCGCGGGCCTTCCTGGCGGCCCATCGGCTGGCGCGGCCGTCCAGACCGTGAAGGTGAACGTGGCCCCTTGCGGGGCCGGCCTCCTGCCGGCCGCAGCTGCCTCTGGAGCGGGTAAGGCGTGCCGCGACGTGGGTGCGCAGACGGAGCCCGAGGCGGAACCCAAGGTCGAGGCGCCCTGCGTGCCCTCGGTCGCCCCTCCCCGCGCGCCCTGGGCGGCGCGCCCCGAGGCCTGGGCCGACGCGGTCTGGGCGAGCCCAGCGGCCCCCGAGCTTATAGGGGTCCGCTGCGGCGCCAGGCGTGCCTGGGACGTCATCGCCAGGCGCATCGGCGGCTACCGCTACTTAGCCGCGGGGACCGCCTCCGCCGCTTTTCCTCGGAGGACGAGGCGGTCTCGGGCTACCTCGAGGAAGCCGCCCGCCACGGCGCGCCAGCGTCTTCGACGCGGGCGACGGGGAGGTGGAGTACCTCGCGGCTTGGTTCGAGCAGGCCACGCCCTCGCCGCGGTCGGGGAGTTCGGGTTCGTGACTCTGAAGGACAGCGTCGACTCGGACTGCGAGGTCACGGTGGCGGCGCTGCGGGCGCGTGTGGACGACCTCTCGACGGTGGCGGTGGTCCCAGCTGGGCGGCTCGACGCGGCCTGCGAGACGGTGCAGCTGCTGGCCTGGGACCGTGTCGGCGCTCCGCTCGATGGCCAGCTCGGCCGAGATCATGGAGACGCCGAGCTCCTTAGTGCGACGCTTCGCCACTGCCCTGCCCCCCGACGGCCGGGTCTTCGCCTTCCACGACGACGGCTGGTGGCCCAAGCCGATGGCCGCCCTTGGGGCCGTCCCCGCCGAGATGCTGGCAACCCTGGCTTCCCTGCAGGGCGCGGGGCCCGACCTCGAGCCGTCGGGCGGCTTGTCCACGCGGGGGGCCCCCCAGCTGGGGCTCGGGGCGCTGCTCGGCCCGCCCCTGGTCCCCGGGCTGCAGCCAGCGGCCGCCAAGGTTGGGCCCGCCGCGTGGCTCTCCGGGGAGGCCTCCCCTCGCCCAGCCGCCGCCGCGACGCCGCCGGGCGAGCTCGCGGAGCAGCGGCGGGCCGACGCTCTCGGGGAGGCGCGGAGACTCGCTGCCGAGGTGGAGGAGCTGAAGAGGCAGCAGGCCTTGCAGGCAGAGGCAGCCCTCTCCCGGCGCTTCCGAAGCCATGCGTGCGCAAGGCCCCCGCCCGGAAGGCTCCCCATCAGCAGCTGGTCCTGGAGCAGATCCTCGTAGGCCAGAGCGCGCTCCTGGAGCGGGTCTCGGCCTTGGAGGCTGGCGGGGCTCCCTCCAGGATGCCGGCAGCCCTGCCCGCTGCCCGCGAGCCGCCCCCGGCCGCCCCGCCGCCCAGCGCGGCTCCTCGGTGGGGCCTGCTCGGCGCCCCGCCCCGCCCGGGCCAGCGGCCGCGGCCCGCGGAGGCGGAGTGCTGACGCCTCTGGGCCTGCCAGCGACGCGCGCTGCGGTGGCGGCCGCCGCGGCCGCCGGGCGCCCGCCGCTACGCCGGAGAGGCGCAGCGAACCCGTTCTTGCAGAGGCCCTTCGCGAGCCAGACGGCTCCCGGCCCTTTCGCCCCCCCCTCGGTGGCGGGCCCTCAGCCCCTGCCCGAGCGGGGCCCGCGCCCCCCCGGGCGCCGCTGCGGCCCCCCGCTCCCAGGCTCGGCTTCGGGCCCCGGCGGCCGCGAGGAGCAGCTGATGGCCCCGCTGTCCCAGCAGACGTCGCTGCTTGGCGCGCCGGCAAGGAGCGGGGGGCGAGCGCGGGGCGCGTTGGCTGTGGCTTTCTTGGAGGACGGCGAGCACGACGACGGGTTTGAGCGCTGGTATGAGGCTCGGAGGCGCGCGCGGCGCCGCCGCGCTGGAGCTCTTCCGCCGCTGGGTCCAGCGCTGCCCGCGGGGCGCGCCCGCGCTGGTGAGACGGCGCCGCCAGCTCAACGCGGCGAGCGCCGCGTGCGAGGAGGGCGCGAGCGACTCCGCCCGCAACTGATGGAGCGCGGCGCGTTGCATGCAGCCAGGGCTCAGCTGGCCCTCCTCCTCGGCGCGTCGGAGCTGGCTGCCCTGCGGGGGGGGCGCTGGACGTCGGCGTGGCTGCTGACCCACCTCCCCGAGCCGCCCTGGACCTCGATCCGCCAGGCCCCGGCGCGCGGTCAGATCCGCCCCATGTCGCGCCTGGCCTCGCCCGAGCGGGTCGCGGCGGCGATCGCCTGCGCAAAGGGCGCCCTCGCCCTCGAGGGCGCGGGGCGGAAGCTGGCGCCGGCGCCGGCGCCGAAATCCGAGGAGAGCGGAGGCAGGGGCGGAGGCCCGAAGCGCCGCGGCAAGTCTGGCGGCGCGTCCCCCCCCGCCCTGACGGCCCGGGAGTTCTGCGCGAGGCGGCCCAAGCCGCCCTGCGGCGCGGGCGCGCGGGCGGCCGCGGGAGGCTGGTTGGCGGCGACAAGTCGATGGACGTGGGCATTCGCTGGGGCTTTGTTCTGATCCGCCGCGCGCGCGGGCTCCGCGCGGCCTTCGGCGCCTGCGTTTGCTCCTCCATGTACGCCGCTGGGTTTCAGGAGGTTGCGACTCCTGCTGCCGGTCTGCTGCCCTGCCCCCCGCCCTTCGGGCGGGCTGCTCGCGCCTCTCCGCGGGGCGTGCGCGCTCGCAGGAGATGGCTTCGCACCCGTGTCGAGCGCATGTGGGTCGACGCCGTCGTCCTCGCCCTCCCCCACTTGCACCCGGGCGAGACGAAGAGCTGCCCGCCGCGCGCCCGAGCTGGAGGGCCTCTCAGTCCGTCTCAGTCCGAGATGGCGCCCAGGCTGAGGAGGCTAACTAGTGCCGCCGACTTGTCGGCCTCTGCAATGGCAAGTCGGCCGCGTGGAGATCAGGCCGAGAGCTCTCCTCGACTACCTCCTGAATGCGATGCGCGCTCCTCTGGGCGCCTCCGCGCCCTCTCCTGATGGCGAAATGCATGCCGTTGACCCGGGCAAGGCCCCCTCTTTTTCGCGTCCGAGCGCCACTCCGGCCCGCTGAACTTCTTGGACCCCTTCTCTGCTGCCGCCTTCCTGGGGCCGCGGCTGCCGGCAAGGGGCGGGCCTGGTGCTGGCCCTCTGGCACGCGCTGTGGGGCCCCCAGCTTGGCCCGCAACCTTTCGGCCAGCTCGCCAGGCCGGCAAGCCCTGCGACCTCCTGCAGTATTGATTTGAAGCAGTGTGATATCACGGGGCGTCTGGAGCTGGTGGCCGAGGCCGACTCCTCGCCGGCCCTGCGAGGCACCCTGTTCCCCGTGTTCAAGGGCGCGAGCGCGCAGAGGGTCGTCTTCAACCGGATCGCCCGCGACGCGGCTGTGCGGCCGCTGAGCGGCTGCTCCAAGCTGACCCCGAGCGCCGCCGTGCTGGTGATCAGCCTGGAGGTTCCCGCGGGCCACGTCCTGCGCGCGTGTGCCGACGACCTCCTGGACTTCTACCCGGCCTCCGACTGCGCCCGCGAGATGGGTCGCGCCGGCGACGTGGCCCTCCCGCTCCCGCCGAGGCTCTGCGAGGGCTTCGCCGCGCTGGACCGGTTGCGAAGCCGTTGCCGTCGTTGGGGCCGCGATCCCCCCGAGAGGGTGGCCCCCTGCCATGGCGGGCTTGTCAAGTGGGGCTTGAGCGCGCCAGACTGGGCGCGCGAGGCCCGCGCACGGCTGCCCGCCCAAGCCGGACGCTCCCCTCCAGAGCGGCGGTTGCTCGACCGCCACCTGACTCCCGAAGCGGCCGCCTGGGGGGGCGCCGTGCTGGGCGACCGCTTCGGCCTGGCCGTCGGCGCGCCCGGCTCGCGGGCCCCCCGGCTCGCGATCGAGGAGTCCTTCGCCCGACCGCGGGAGGGCCGCGCCAATGCTGGCCTGAAGGTAAGCTCGGGCAAGGAGGTGAAGGATCCAGCGGAGGCGACGGTCGTCGGGGCTGAGCTCCTCGGCCACGGCCGGCTCGGCGGCGCCTCCCGCGCGCGCGGGCTGGCGCTGGCCTGGATGGGCCTTTCCCTGGCCCGCGGAGGTTCCTCGGCGTGGGCTTTTTCGCTGCTCTGTTTCGGCGGCCCACCCTGTCGCTGCCTCCGCCGCTGCTACGTGGAGGTCGACCTGCGGAGGAGCCCGCGCAAACTGTTCGAGCTGAGCGGCGCCGCCTGCAACGAGTGCACCCAGTTCGCCGTCCTGCTTCCGCTGATGGCCACGGACCTCTCCGCCGGGCAGGGCCCTCGCGCGCTGGCCTCGGGCGCCTAGGGCGTCGGTCAAGACGCCCGCCCCGGCGTCCGCCGCCCGCGCCTTCTGGCGTCAGCGCGGGCAGCGAAGCGCCTGGACGTGGCTCGCCCTCCTGAGTGGGCCGCCCCGGCAAACCCCGAGGACGGCGGCCTCCTTCGAGACCTGGGGGAGGACGAAGCTCCGCCTCCAGACGCGTTCGACCTTTCGACCTCGCCCATCAAATACCTCAACGTGATGCGGCTCTGTTGCGGGGAGGAGGCCCGGCTCATGGGCTACCTCGCTGGCCGTGGCCTTCGCGCGGGCCCGAGGTTCGGCGTCAAGTGCCATAAGTATTGGAGCCTGGTCAACTCGCGCCTGGCGGAGTGGATTGTCTGGCTGATCTGGCAGAGGCGCGTGAAGATGACCATCTCGCAGATGCCATGCGCCAGTTTCTCCATCGCGAGGCATCCGCGGCCCTGGTCAAGGTCGCGGCCGTGGAGATTTGACCCTTCATCCCCGCCCACGCGGCTGGGCGACGTCCTTTTTCAGGGTGGGCATGCTGCTCGCGCATCTGCTCTCTGGCTACGGCACTGGGCTTCACGAGCGCCCCCCTGACTGCCTGCTCTGGGCGCGCGGGCATCGTCCAGTTCCTGTTGTCGCGCGACGTTGTGGAACGGTTCGACCTCTCGATGTGTTAGTTCGGCGCTCCCTGGAAGAAGGGAGCGAGCCTCCTGGCGGTCGGGGGCCCTTGGCTGGCCCCGCTGGCTAGGCGCTGCCGTGGAGGGCACAAGCGCGCCGTCCTGAAGGGCGGCCTAACGCCAGGGCCGCGCTCTACCCGCGCGGCTTCTGCGACGAGCTGGCCCGGCTCGTCTCCGAGACCCTGGGCCCGACGGCCGCGCTCCCCCGGGCGGGGGGGGGCGCCTCTGGGAGCTTTCGAGGCCCTCTGGATCAACGCCTACGTCAGCACGGCCCCCTGGCAGCTGCGCCACCACCGCCGCTTTCGCGAGCCCCTTCGCATCGACCTGCTGAAGGTCGACGCGGCATGTGATGCGGTGGGCGAGCAGGGCCTTCGGTTTCCTGATCGCAAGCGCAACCTCGTCCTGGGCCCCAGAGTCTCGGTCGGGGCCATCAGCAAGGGCCGCTCCGCCTCGGCCGCAATTAACAAGCTTTCGAGGAGGCGGGCCCCCTTGCAGCTGGCTGCGGGCACGTGCGTCGGGTGCCGCTTCTCGCCGACGCGCTTGCAGTCGGCCGACGCTCCGTCCGTCACGTGCGCTCTGCGACCTGGCGAGTAGCCTGGCCCGAGGCAGCGGGGCCAGGGCGACGCGGGCCCCTCCGCTTTGGCTTGCCAGCCTGGAGGAGTGAGACTCTTCGGCTTTTCGCGCCTGGGCCGCGCCCCCTTGCAGCGCCGGCAGCTGTCGCGGCGGGCTTGGCTGGTGACGCGCCTGTGGTGGCGAGGGCTCCTGCGGCTTGACCCTCGCCCGCGGGTGCGCGATCCCGCGCTGGGCTTTTTTAGGGAGGGCCCGGCGGACTGGCGCCCCCCCGCGGCGGCGGCAGCCGGCGTCGCCTGGGCGCCTCGGCCGCTGGGCCGCTGCCTCGGGCTCCTCGTGCTGCTGCTGCTGCTGCTGCTGGGCCGCGCGGCCGCGCTTCGCCCGCCGACTGCCCGCCCCGCGGGGGTGGGCCTGGCGGCGACGCGCGGCCTGGCGCCGGCGGTTCAGGCGCGCCGCGCGGCCCTAGTTTCGGAGCTCCAGCACTGGCCGGCGTGCCGCGGCGGCCCCTGCTGGGGCCCGGTCATTTTGATGGGCCCTGTGACGGTGGGCCGCTACTTAGCCAAGCACGGCCAGTTCGTGCGCGACACGATGAGGAGCCGCCACGACTTCGACGAGACGATGAGCGCCGTGGTGGGCGCCAACCGCGTGCCCTCCGACACCGGCTCAACGCGGCGTGAGGCATCTCCTTCACGTGGAAGCACCCCGCGCCGGGCTCGAACCACCAGGTGATGCCGGAGGCCCTGCTGCTCGCGTCCCTGAGCCTGGCACTGGCCGGGGATTGGTTCGACGTGGCCGGCTGCCTGCTCCTGGGCTTCTTTGGCGCGATGAGGCCGTTCGAGTTCCTGAGGCTGAGAATCGGGGACCTTGTGCCCCCCTCTCGCTCGCTCGAGCGCTGGCGAGCGATGTGCGCGCGCGTCGGCGCGCCGAAAATCAGACGGTTGGGCGCTCGCCGTTAGCATATCAGGATTGACGTTCCTCAAGTTGTACATTCCTTCGAGGCCCTCTCTCTGCGGTCCTCCCCTCGCGTTCACTTCGTGCGCGGTGGTGCCCGAGCCTTTAGGTCTTGCCTGGCTTCTCTCAGGCTTTTTTTTATGTATTCGGCGTTCGGACAAGGTAGGCGTCACTTCCGCATCCTTCCGCCCAGGAGGGGTCACTCTTTGGCGCGGGCTCACTGATTCGCAAGATTGGGTTCGCCACAGGGGCTGGTGGCTCTCCAGTCGCATGCTTGAGATCTATATCCAGGAGGTTGGCGCCAGCAGGCTTCCCTCATATCCCCTCCGTAGTAAGATCCGGGTTTTGGCGGAGGCTGCTGGCGACCTTCTCCTAGTGGCCACCTGGCAGCTTCTGGCTTCGAGTCGTTTGCCGAGGCCGAGCGACGGTGGGCCCCGCCCTTCTCGTCCCCGTGCTTGTGTTCCGCCGCCACTGCGAACGAAGCTCATCGGTGCCCGCTTCGCTCCTCCCGCCGCCGCCCCTTCTTCCACTATGAGCAATTGTGGATATCGGGGCCGGCCCAGACCGTGGCCGCTCCCCCTTTTCAGATAGTTTGCAATGGCAGTGGCGAGCCTGCGAAAGCGCATCGGCCTTGGGATGTAGAGTAGCTTTTTTCAGCAGAGGACGGGCATCGCCGAAGGCAGCGATTCCCCGACGCGCGTGAGCCCTGGCTTGGAACTCTCCCAACCCGCCTGCCCCTGGCTAGCGGGGGTGGCCCAGGCCGTGGCCGTGCTCCTTTTTTTGTTTTCTTTTTTTCTCTCTCCTTCTCTCTATATGTATATATATATATATATACATAGATGGTTGATTTCATAGCTGTAAGCGCGTGAGGTGTGCTCGTCAGAATGCCGAATGTCAGGCATCACGCTCCGCCTGTGCGATCCCGTGGCGCGCGGCTCAAGCTCTTAAAGGAGGTGCTCGCCCGTCGCCCTAGCGCGCGTGCAGGCGCTGGCCCAGGTGCTGGCGGTTGTGTCTTCGCGAGCGCTCAGCGCCGCGGCTGTGGTCTGGGGTCTGTCGCGGCCAGCGCCGCCTTGCGCGGGCTGCTACTGCGCGCCTCAGCTGGCATGCGGCCCAGGAGAGGCGGCGAAGGAGGTGGTGCGCGAGAATTGCGCTGTCCTTTCCCGTGGTTCGTGCTGATCGTCGCGGCCATCTTTGCCTAGGGCGCGGGCTACCTCGTCGGTGCTCGGCGCGGGGGCCTGGCTGCCAAGCCGTCAGAGCGCGAGCGCCCGCCCGTTGAAGCGCTCGAGGACATCGCTCGTGATCGGGCGGCTCGGTCTCGGACTCGCAGTCCGTCTGCCCGCTCATAGAAGACATGGCGCACCCTTTGCAGAATCTCGGTCTGGAGGAAGGTGGTGTGATGGCCGTGCGCTGTGGCGCTGCTGGACCTCGGATATGGCAAGAGCGCATCCTCCTTCTGTTCCCGCCAGGAGCCTTGCCAGTTGCTAGTATATTGACGCCTGACGACGACCAGTGCGAGGAGGACCGGTCGGCGGGCGGGGGGGCATCATGGAGTTCGCGATCTTGGAAGGAGGTGCTCTGGGGCGCGACGCCGCGGCCATCGGGGCTGATCATGTGCGCCGTTTTCGGAATGTGCCGCTCCCTGCCGCGCTCCAGGGTCCGCGAGATGCCGCCGCCCTTCGCCTCGGCGTGCCCCTGAGGGCGGAATTCTCGGTGAACGTGGTGGGCCGCCCTGGGTTCGTTGGTATGGCTGCCGCTGCTGCTGGTGTACCTGGTCTCGCCTCGTGGTCACCAATTTGGCGTGTGCCGAGTCCCTGTGTCGTGTGATTCAAGTTCAGGAAGGGAGGTATCGGTGCCGTCTCGCTGGGGGCCCCGAGGGGATCGCCGACGACCATTTGTGCGCGGGGACTGACGTGGTCCGCGGTTGCGTAACCTCATGAAGCCTGTAAGACCCCCCTTCATCCGGTGAAAGTATAACGCGTCCGGCACCCTGGAAGCGTTGCCTCGGCGGAGGAGCCCGCGGAGAGCACTCGGGGCCAAGCTAAGCTTTGCTGAGCCCTGCTAGCTCCTGCTAAGCCTTGCGTAGCAATGATAAGCCAGGCTCGCCCCCTGCTGAGCCCTGCTGCGCCCTGCTAAGCCCGGGCCAAGCCTTGTGAGGCGCTGCTGAGCGCCGCTGAGCGCTGCTGAGCCCTGCTATCCCCTTGCTGAGCCTTGCTAAACCCTGTTCGCTCCACTCAGCTCTACTGGGCCCCCTGCTTAGCCCTCTGCTGAGCAATGCTAAGCCTTGCTCGCCCCCTGCTGAGCCCTGCTCGCCCCTGCTGAGTCAAGCCTTGCTACTCCCCGCGGGGCCCTGCTAAGCCCATGCCAAGCCTTGCTAACCCCTGCTGAGCTTCGCTGAGCGCCGCTAAACCCCGCTATCCCCTGCTGTGCCTTGCTAAGTTTTTTCGCCTTTCCCATATATCCACGTCGCATGTCTCTGGCTGCGGGTATCTCCTAGACGAGCCTCCACTGCATCTCCTGGCGCCAGGCCTGGCGGAATCCCGCTGGGCCCCGCTGAGACTGCAATCTCTTCGCATCTCACAGTCGCATTCCTGCCCTCCATCCTTCCCCCATGTATTTTTATTCTTATTTCAAGTCGTATGAATAGTCATTTTTTTGTTCGAATTCTTATTCGTACTCTTACTCGCGTGCTTATTCTTATTCGTCTTGTTATTCGCATTCTGATTATGTTTTGGATTCTTACTCCTATTCGTAATAGTATTATGTTCCTTTTCTTTTAAGTATTAGTATTCGCATTATTCGTCTGATCCGTAGTCTGTTTATTTGACTTGGTTATATATATATATATTATTATGTTTTTTGTGGTTGTTGTTGTTGGTTTTAATGATATATGTATAAAATTGTCATGATTCCCATGCGAATTATTGCTCGCATTGGAATTTCTATTCGTGCCCTTCACTTTTTTCTTGGAGTTATTAGTGGTGCTGTGATTATTCTCACATGTATTCTCATTCGTAGTATTATGAGCATGCGTATTCTTTTGATTAGTCGTATTCGTAGTATTACTTTTAATCGCATTCCGATTCGTATTCTTAATACCAGTATTGCCACTCTTTTTATTGATATGGATCTTCGAACTCTGTGTTCGTATTCATCCTTATTACGCTTATATGTAATATTGCACGTTTTTTTTGTTTGCTATGTTTTGAGCCATTATTCTTGCAGCTCCTCTTATTATTCCCATCCGCATTCATACTATTATGCGCAATCGTGTTCTTATTCCTATTATCGTGTGTTCTACTCATTCGTAATATGTTTTGTGTTCTTATTCGTATTATTTGTCGTGTTCTTAGTATTCATCGTATTCGCATTCTTAAGTGTTTGCTTATTCGTTTTATTTGTCTCATTCGTATCCTCATTGATATTATTCGTATTCTTCTTATGCTTATTACTCTTATCCTTAGCCGCGCGTTATCTGTATTGCTCAAATGCTTATTATTTATAGCCATGCTCTTGTAAGCGTGCAAGTATTCTTCTTATGCTTATTCTTAGTATTTATGTGATACGTGTTCCCAGTATCCTCATATATATTGTCGTTATAATTGTGGTAATTCTGCTCAGGCCCACTCGCATTTAAACTGGCGGTGTGTCCACTCCTCGGGCTCCGGAGTGTCTGCGTCCTCGGGCGCCCCCCTTGCGGGGGGGGAGGAGGGGGGGGGGGGCGCGCCCCGGCCCCCCCCCCTAGGGCGGCCCGCGAACGTCAATTTCCCCAAGGGGATTGCAATGGTAATCCCAGAGGGCGAGGAGGGGGAGGAGGAGGAGGGCGTGCTTTCAGTGCTCGGCATGCTGCTTAGACGGCAGTGCAGCCGCAATCTCTTCGCATCTCGCAGTCGCATTCCCTCCCTCCGCCCTTCCCTCCGTATTCTTATTTTCATTTCTGTTATCGTGAGTAGTCTTACTCTTATTCGAATCTGGATTCGTACTCGTGCTCCTATGCTCATTCTTATCCGTCTTATTAGTAGCAGTTTGATTATTATTCGTATTCATACTCCTATTCGTATTGTAAAAGTGTTCGTATTCTTATCAGTATCAGCATTCGCATTATTACTCGCATTCGTAATTCTATTCTTTGAATATGTATGCGTATTATCGCTTGCATTATAATCCTTATGCGAATTCGTATCCCAATTTGAAGTTTTTTTTTTTTTCGCATTCTTATTCTTCGTCTTATTATAACTGGTAGTCGTGGTATTATTATTAGTATTCTTAGTCTTTTTCGTATTATTACTAGCATGCGTATTCTTAGTTGTATTCTTACAAGTAATATCACTCTCATTCGCATTCTTATTTTGAGTATTATTAGTATTATAATTCGTTTCTAAATTTTTATGATTTTCCCAAATCTGCGTTCGTATTCGTACTTTTTGCGCTTATTCGTAGTATATCACGGTATTCGTATATTAGTACTTTGATTATTCCAACCATTATTATCACCGTTTTTCTGATTCGTATTTTCAGTTGTATTCTTACTCTTATACGCATTCGTGTTCTTATTCGTCTCATTATGTATGCGACTTATTCGTCTTCAGCTTCTTGCTCGTATTCGTGCTGTGTGGCGTGTTATTATTATTAGTATTCGTAGTCGTATTCTTAATTGTATTCGTATTCGCTTTTATTGCCCTCTCAGTCGCATTCTCCTTATTATTACTCGCGTTCCCTTTGCATTGCTCTTGCTCTTATCCGTGTGGTTTTTCTTATGGACATTTTTCTGATTCGCGCGGTAATTATTATTATTATTAGCAGTGTTCTTGTGTGCGTATCATTGTTCTTCTTTTTCTTAGTATCGCTATTCATTTTGTTTGTATTCTCATTTTCCTCACATATATTGTCGTTATTATTGTGGTAATTCTGATCAGATTCACTCGCGTTTGGATTCATGGTGCGTCCGCCCCCCGGGCCCCCTGGAATTTTTGCGTCCTCGGGTGCTAAGATGGCGCGCCTGTGCGGGGGGGGGGGGGGGGGGGCGCCCTGCCCCCCCCCCCCCCCTCCCCGCAGTGCCCTGGGTGCGCCCTGGGGCGGCCCCCCCTTGGGCGGCCCGCGAAAATCAATTTTCCCGAAGTGGATTGCAACGATAATTTAAGAGGAGGAGGAGGGGGGGGGGGGGGGCGAGGACAATCCCAGGCGCTCGGCCGCGAGCGCGCACTTCCCCCCCTCTGGTTTCCCCCAGGGGGGTCCTCAGCAATTCCTGGCGTTTCGCTTATCCCCGCCGCCCCATCCAGAGGCGTTCTCCGAAATTTTCGACGCTTCGCTGATCCCCGCCCCCCATCCAGAAACGACGCCCAGGCGAGTCATGGCGATGGGGCGAGCCCCTCCTCGAAGGGTGAGAAGGGGATTGGAAGAGGAAGCTCTAAACCACATGTGCCCTGAAGGGCTGGTGGGGGCCCCATTAGGGGCTCCAGGGCCCCCTTTTCTTTCCTCCTCAGTGCCCGTTCTGGTTCGAGAGGGCCGCGTAGAGGTCAGTCTCCCACGAGCGCGTCAGCTCCGCGACGGCGCCCCCCCTCAGGGACGGCGCGAGGGCTCTCGCGCGCGTTCAGATGCAGAACGACGCGGGAGTGGATCAGCCGCAAGGTCAGCTCCTGAGCCGCCTCGGGCCACCCGGCAGCGCGCCTTTCATGGGCCTCCTCTGGGTCCAGTCCTCCCAGTGCTTTGGGCGCGTTCCTGCGCTCAACACCGCGTCGCCCCTGGGCCCAGCGGCGGGGGGGGCGTCGAAGTGGTCGCCCACGTGGTCGCCCAAATAGTCGCCAAAAAAATATGGCGACCCATGTGGTCGCCCAAATGGTCGCCAGAAACAAGTTTCAAACATGTGGTAACCCCACTGGTCGCCCGACAGGTCGGCCCGGAACCGGTTGCCACTCCATGTGGTCGACCATGTGTTGCACCAAAATCGCTCGGGAAACGCTCGGCGATCTCTGCGGGCGCGTGCGCATTGTGTAGAACGGCATAGCATTGCTACTGTTCGTGTGTGGGGATGTGGGGTATAAGTATTCGGCAATCCTCAAACGAGTTCCAAACAGTCGTCAAACGTGCTTCACACGAGCCTCGAACAAGCCTCGAGCGCGTCTCGCGCGAGCCCCAGACAAGTCTCAAACGAGTCTCAAACAGGTCTCAGACAGGTCCCAAACAAGTCTCAAACAGGTCTTGCACAAGGCTCACGCAAGCCCCAAACAAGTTTCAAACAGGTCTCTCACAGGTCTCCAACAAGGCGCAATCGAGTTTCAATCGCGCCCGAGACAAGCATCAAGCAAGTCCCGAACATGTTTCGAAGAAGCCTGGGCCCAGCTCCAAGCAAGCCTCGGACACGCCCCAGACGAGTCTCAACTGCGTTGGGCATTCCTTGAGATTTTATAGTGTCGGCGCATCGCGCCCCCCCGCCATCGCCAGCTCCTCCAGACGCGACGGCCAGACGGGGCGCCCAGAGAGGGCGGGAATATAATACTTAGAGCAAGATACTGTCTGTTTTTCAACTACAACAAGCTCTATTGCACAAGTGGTGCTGTGCCGTGCCGTGCCCGTGTCGTAGCATAGCGCATAGCATGGGATCGCTGGCATTGCGTTGCGTAGCATAATCGTGCGAACCACGATAAACATTACATCGCGTATCACTGCATTGCAGAGCATTGTGCTCCATTGCCTAACACAGCACGCGTTAAGCATCCTGCATGTTAGCAGCGCGCATTGCATTGCGCTCTACTTTCAACGCTTGCCAATCACGTCCGCGTCCATTTTGGTTCACGCATGCTTCAGTCCATATTGATACGAAGTGTTGTTTCATTTCTATGGTTTCTTCAGGCGACAAAGGATACGCAGCGCCCCGCAATTGCGGATAAGAGTGTGGAGGGACCGGAAGGAGAGGGTGGAAATGAACATGGGCGAGTGGCGGAATCGACTGCGGCGCCTTTTTCAAGGCAAGGGCTGGGCTGCAGCGGCCGGTTCGGGCAACGGCCCAACGAGGGGAACGCGCCGGCGCGCCTCTCCACGCGCGGCAGTCCAGAAGCCCACTGGGATCTGCTGGCCCGCCAAGTGCTCGGTCTCGAACTCGACGATGCACTCCCGGGCCGCCGAAGTGCGCGCTTGCGCGCGGTCGCCTGGAACAACAGCACGCCGGCGCGCCCTCCCGACGCGCCCTCCCGGCGCGCCCTCCCCGCGCGCCCTCCCCGCGCGCCTTCCCCGCGCGCTCTCCCCGCGCGCCCTCCCCGCGCGCCCTCCCGGCGCGCCCCCCCGGCGCCCCCTCCCGGCGCGCCCCCCCGGCGCGCCCTCCCCGCGCGCCCCCCCGCGCGCCGCCTCCTCTTTCAGCCGCGCGCGCACAGGGACAGAGAATGGCCGTTCGGCCATCCTCACTCTGATGTTGAAGTTGATTTCTCAATATCCAGTACTCAAACTCAACCTGGAGGAGCTTCCAGTCGGGTGCAAACAAAAAGGATGTGGTTCTCCAAATCCCCATTGGGTTGCAGATTCGGAGCAGGGTGCTCGACCCTGGCCAAGAAAGACGTGATTTCCTCAAACGGCTTCGCGACGAACCCGACCATGATGAAACATGGGGTGGAGTCGGCGTCGTGAAAGAGGCGCGCGTCTAGGGCAGCGCAGTTGACGAGTCGCGTGCTGAGGAGGCGCCGTCGCCGCAGGGGCGTGAGCCTCAGGCAGCTGTGGGTGATAATGGTGCACCGGCTTCTTCTTCCAAACGACCGCCGCCGCCACGCGTGGCGCAGGTGGCGACGGGGCATGCGGTGGTCGGCGACGCTCCTACCTTGGCAGAGGCCTCGGGCACCCAAGACGCGATTGCTGTGCAGACGCTTCGCGATGACACCCTCGGTCGCGCACTTTACGTCGGCTTTCTGGATCAGCCTGCTGCGAGCGAGCTTCTTCAGAGTCTTCCTCGTGAATGCGAGCCTGACGGCGCTCGGCCTCCATGGGGCGGTGATGCCCGCGCTTCCCAGCCTCTCTTCAGCGATGTTATTCGGGAATTCGGCGCGCCTCTGGATATGTGCGGAGCGCTAGACGTTTCGGAATCGTTGCGCCCCTAGGCTTGCGCAGGTTCGAGACTCTACTTCCCGGGTCGTTCTTCAATTTAATGTTGAAACATGGTCTGGAAGACGTTGGCACTGCGTGGCAGAAGTGTCAAACGTGTCCCAAACAGGACCCTTGCATGTTTTATGCAAGGCTCAAACATGTGTCAAACAAGTCCCAAGCACGTGTCAAACAGGTCCCAAACAAGTCTCAAACAAATCCCAGACAGGTTTCAGACATGTCTCAAACAAGTCTCAAGTCGATCTAAACATTTCTCAAGTAAGTCCCGAAGCAGCGTCCGACACTTCTCAGACAAGTCTCCTTCTGGACGAGTGGGGGAAAGCCGCGCTGGAGGCAGAAGCAGCAGCAGATGCTGCCGACCTCGATTTGGTGCTTCGCGAGTGGGCCGAGGCTGCAGATGTAGCTGCGCATGACGCCATAATGGGCGAGTGGAGCCTGGCCGCTGCTGCCGCGAGTGGTGACTGTCCCAGTGAGCCCTCTGCTTCCGGCGCTTGCCATTCGGACCTGCAATGGCCATGCGACCTGCTGCGCTGTACTTCTGGGGCGGCTTCTCGGAAGTTTGCCAACAGCGTCAAGAACATCGACGATGCCGTTAACTGCGCTGGAATGGCTTGCCACTTCTTGCATGATGAGGATGCTTATAGAGCGCGTGTGAACTGCCCCGGCGAGGTAGAGGATATTCTCGCCCGCGTCATGCGCCCACGTGGATTCAAGAGGTCGTCGTCTCAAAGCATTGATGCAGATTCATATGGGAAAACTAAGCATTGCATGGGAGTGGCGAAGTTGACCTTATCCTGCGGCGCGTTCCTTGGCCAGAGGGGCCAGGCCAACGCGTTGGTCGAGAGGCTGGTCGCCTCGGCTTGTGGCCATGGCTTTGAGCCCGCTGTATTTTTTGAAAGACGTCGCGGCGATGAGACCCCATTCGCCAAGGTGAGAGTTCAGACACACATTGGGGGCGCAACCGTAGCCAGCGCAGCACCGCCAGAGCAATTGGCAGACCAGGACGCGGATGCCGAGGTGGCTCTGCGTCAGAAGCCTGAGGGGGCGATGGTGGCGTACGCCGTGAACACCAAAGTCTACCATGACGTATTGATATGCGGTGCCCTCTTCACCCCGGCATCTGGCCGCAACGCATTGTTGGCATCGTTCGAGCTGCTGCAACCGTTGTCCTCTCTCGACAGGTGCAAAGCTGAGTGCTATGTTGAGATGTTTCGTTGCCCCTCCAACGTGCTGCAATCTAGATCGCAGTTCAGGCGAGTGCAGAGGTTGGCAATTACCGACGGCGATGGCGCGCTCGATCTGGCAGAGCGAGTGTATAGACATCGCAATCGTGACGAGCTCGTCGGTACGCTCCGTTTGAAGTGCTTTGTTCCTCGTGTTTGCCACTGCGTCAAGAAGCCGCTTACGATGGTGAAGCCCTGGGTCACAGGTATTACCATATGGTCTTCGAGCTTGCGAGGTCCAAACTACTTCGTCGACTTCGTCACCATCTTACCCAATTGGCTGCGTAGTAAGTTAGACTTAGCGATTGGATCCAGACAGCCCCGGGGCAGGGCTCAAAGCAGATCGTTATCGCGGTCGCTGCTGTGACTTGTTTCTGGCTGCATCAGACCATTCGACGAGATGCCAGCGAGCGAGGCGGCACGTCATCATTGGCAGGGCGAATGGCAGCATCAGGGAGAAAAACACTTTGCAGCACTATTGCCGCCCAGGGTTTTGCAGGAACCAAGCCCACTGTGTAGAAACATTGACGGGGCGCTTTGTTCGCGCTCTGCGTGGCAAGATGCCTCCTATTTTTCCTCGGAGTCGCTGGGCCCGGGTGCTGGATTCAATGGATTACTTTGGCCTGCTGGAGTGCATGCGTGGGCTGTGTTCTTCAGCGTGCACCCTCTGGTACGAGATGACTTTTGGAAAAAAGGTTTCTTGTGTGCGCGTGTTCTTCCAAGCCCTTGGACTGATGATCGGGTGGCAAAGGCAATGTGTACAGGCCCTGGAGGGCCTCTTCCCATTGAGCCTTGGGCCCGACCATCTATCCGACAGGCTGGAGGAGGACATCGCCCACCAAAGGTTGATCCTGCAGTGGATCTGGACTTCGCCAACGTCATGGCCGATCTTCCAGCAGGTGACGGCCAGACTGGCAACGGTGATCGGGAGCGCGGCGCTGGCGGTGCAGCTGGCGAAGCAGGCATGGCGCAAGCGCTCTCTGGGGACGTCGAGAACACTCGCGACATCCTGGAACTTGCGTCGAAGCTGCGCCAGCGGATCTTCCGGCGTAGTGGTCTAGCTTTCGTCGGTTTCGACGGCTCTCTGATCGTGGCTTTTGTGGTTCGGAAGTGCTTTGGCCCAATCTTCGAGTAAATTCATTTGGTGCTGAAGACCCCCCCCGCGCGCTGGAAAGGGGGGGCAGCGGGCGAGGGCCACCCGCGACGCTCGTCGCCATTGCCGCGCGGGCATTGCACCCTCGAGGACTGTTGGAAGACCATGCTCTGGGCCGCTTGCTTGCGACGGCGGGCGACGTGGAGGGGTGGGCCAGCATCGCCTTTGATGGGCGCGCGGTTGGGGAGAGGGCGATGGTTTTCAAATTCATCAGTTGCCTCAGAGCCTGATTGTTCTTGCGCATGAAGGAGGAGCACAGCAATCACACCTGCGAAACATTCCTCATGCTCGATCACCCAGGTGGCCTGCGAACTGCTTGCGATGAGGGGCCCTGTAAGAAACGGTTTGATTCTTGGACGGTTGAGTTTTTCAAGTATTGGTCTACAGAATGTCGTTCCATCGCGTCCTCCGGGTGCAGAGCCGAGCTCGTTGCGATCAGGGTACTCTTGGTGGTTGACGCGGCCGAGATCGAATCCCAGCATGCGTCGATTCGACGAGATGTGTTTGCATCTGCTACACAGGCACACGCGATGAGCATCCTCGACCTGAGCAGCAATCACACCCAACGTTCGTGGCGGAGAGTGCAACGAGAGGGCGAATTGAGGCCTAAACGTTCGGGCGAGCCAGCTCCCGCGGTCGATGGCGGCGAGGGGGGCGCCGTCGTCGAAGACGAAGGCGAAGGGCAACGGCCGAAGAAACGTCGTGGAGGAGGTGGCCGCTGGCGAGCATTCCAGGATGAGGAAGCTAACTCAGGCCACACTCACAATCGCGAGGACGCCGCGAGGAGATGACGGCCGCGCGCCGCGCCCTGGGCGAGACGGAACGACGACGGATAGATGAGGTTGGGGAGGCAGCAACTCAGGCGCGCCGGCTTGATGGCCCTAGTTTCTCAGTGGACAAGTACGCCAGGAAGCGATTGCGACGTCGACGTGGCGAGGTCGGGGCCGGGAAGCGCCAGCTTGTGTTGGCGCTGAAACAAGACATCTCTGAGAAGGGCGCCGTGGACTTGAAACCGTCAACATCTACGGCATTACCGCGTTCGGGGGATTGGGGCTCCAACTTGGATGCTGTCGTCGCGGGCGTTCGGGAAGATAACGAGAGAGATTGGCAGTTCGAGGAGATCGCTGGCAACGAGTTGGCCACCTACTCAGCCGAGGAATCGTCTACCAGAGACGCTGCCGACAAGTTCGCGTACGTCGATGTGGGGTAGGTTTCGGGTGAGTCCGCTTCACTGCCTGTGCCTGATCTTGGGGTTCAGGGCCAGTGCGTATTCCGACGCATCGAGGGCAAGCTCGATTTGGCGTCGAAAGATGCTTTGGCGTTGGCCAAGGTCAACGGGGAGACGCACTTCGGTCAGGGTTTATATGCAGTTGCCCAGTCTACTTGGGGCCAGCTCCGCGAGCCCATCTTGTTCCACAGTGTTCCAGCCTTCGCTCGAGAGGAGAAGAGAGCAGGCAACGCACACATTGTGCAATGGGGCGAACATGTGCCTTTGTGGTTTTGCTGGGCGGGCGACCGAGGTCATGTCCAAGCAGTTCAACGCTTGCGTCGAGGCCCTCGCCAGACACGACAAGCATTTCCGCCGAGCACGTCATGGGTGCAACTTCGTCTACTCAGTCACTGGCGTCGAGGTGACGTGCCCGCCAGAGCCAGAGGTGATTGATGCTTGCGCTTTCGAACAACATTGGTTGCGCGCATGCGGCGCCCTGCTCCAGAGCGAGTTTCGATATTCAATGCTCTTGGTCGTTTTGATGTCCGGACAGAGTGGCAGGTCTGATCGCAGTATGCGTTCGCGCACAGACTGGATAAGGATTCGAAATGGTATGTTCGGATTTTCGGCGTTGAGGAGTCGGGCCGAAAGATTGGTTCAGTGGACCCGAGTGTCGTCTCAGTGGACGGGGTTGCACTTCCTGATGGATCAGCCGCAGCTGAGTGTTTTTTTTTTTTTGGGGGGGGGGGGGGCATCTGATGTCATTCATGTGAGGGAAGAGCCCGTTGCCCGCCCTGGCGGGCGGGGTCGCGGGGATGGTAGAGGCGACGGAAGAGGCAGGGGCCGTGCCACAGGGCGCGGGGGAGGTGCCCGCCCACCGGAGCCCGAGCCCCTCGAGGGCGGCAGCGTTGATGGTCACGGGGATGGGCCTCTTGTTGGCCATGGCTCTGGTTGCGACTCTGGGCGGGGCGATAGCGAGCCAGCTGCAATCGCTGATGGCATGCCCGCTTCCGCCCAGCCCCATGAAGAGTCGGAGGGCGAGATTGATCAGTAGAGCTTGCGCCCCCTCGGACTTCTGATGCGTTGGCTTTAGAATAAGCAAGATTGCGGCGAAAACCATGCTCCCTCTCGACACCTTCTCGTCGAGCACCGAGACCGCGCTGGCGCCGGGGGGCGATTGAGCCGGATTCCTGGCAGCGACGAGCTCTTCAACCGAGGGCTTGGGGCCAGAAGACTGCCCTTGAAGTGTTGTGTGCGCCAGGGCCCCCAGGGCTGCCCTCGGCAACGTCGGGTGTTGTTGGAACATTTGCGTTTCTTCCATTGTCTGGTATTTAATCGATGCTATTGCGCGGCTTCTTCATCACCGTTGCCTGCAGTGTGTTATGCGCGCGGATGTTGGAAGTGTATCAGTGTCTTCTGAACCGCCGCCGCTCCCCCCCCATAGCTCGAGCGTGGAATAGCCAGACTGCTGCGCCGCGGTTTTGGGCGAGCCCTGACCTTGCATATTCGGAGTCGACGCTGGTAGAAGGGGCCTGCTCTGACAGGGGTTTCGATTTCGCTATCGCGGCAGGGTCTGGCCGACGCAATGGTTCCCACTTGCGCGTGGGGCCCAGGGGGGGGGGGGGGGGGGCGCGACGCTGGTAGCCGCGCGCCGTAGCGCGCCCCCTCAACAAAGAAGGTTGCGACAGCGGGGCAGACGCGACAGCGCGCAGCAGCGCGTAGCATGGCATGGCACAGCATGGCGCTCGAGACCCCTACAAACACTAGACTGGCAAACGGCATCGGGAACTTGCGGCGCATAGCACCGCGTAGCGTACGAGACTGAGCTTCCCTGGGCACGCGGCATTGTATTGTATAGCATAGCGCAGCATACCATGGCATACACACCAACATATGCAGGGCGCATCTGTGATGCCCAAGGGGTGCCCCCGCAGCGCCCTTGGGGAATCTTTGGAATGCCCCTGACACGTGCCTGGAAAGCCCCTTAATGGTGTTTGGACGGGGCCCCGTCAGGGTCTGTGAGAAGCCCCAGTCAAAGCCCCTGGGCCCCTCGGTCGGGGCTCTCTTGCGGGCCTCTCTATAACCCTTGCGGGTATCAGGTAGGCCCGTTACGGGCCCGATAAGATTTAGCCGTCGTATCATTCTGGAAGTTTTGATTCGTGGGGTCTTCTGTGCCTCTGGAGAACGAGGTACAATACATGCTGACCTTTCAAGGTTGCCACAGGGGCCCTTCAAATTCCTCAAAGGGTCTCTGGAAGGCCCCTTTGTAACGCCCTGAACAAATTCCCGAAGGGCCCCATTTTTTTATGAAGCTCTGGAGGATATCTGGGCGACCTCGTCGCCACCCGCGCTGATATCTGGAGGCTTCCATTCTGGGCTCGTAAGGGTATCTGGAAGGCCCCTGGATGGCCTGGCACTGTGTCTAGGTAGCCCTTCGCGAAACCTCGAACGACGTCTTGGGTGGGGCCCTCAAGGTAGTCTTGAAGATGCTGGAAGGGCCTCTGAGCATGTCCGTGAGGGTCTCCAGTAAGGCTCTTCCAGAAGCCCTCGGTGGTCTCTGGAGAGCCACTGAGATGCATTCGAAGGTCTCTGGAAAGGGGGCTTGACGTGCCCTTACATCGACTCTAACAGTGACATGAGAACGTGTTTACAAGGTCCCTCGAGAAGTCCTTGAAAAGCAAGTTGGTATCCCTTCGCGGCGCCGCACCAAATAACTCTATAGTTTGTTCACCGTCCCGTGGGTTGGGTCCTCGTGTTGAAGAGACAACGTCCAGCGTCCCTCCTCCTATCTACAGCCTCCATTCCTTCCTCTTCCCCCTCCTTGCGCCTGCTCTCCGCATATGTCTCTGATTCGGCACACTCAGCACAGCGCTTCGTGGCCCCATGTGGAGCTCCACTTAAGGCCCCCGTGCCATTGTTCGCATGCGTCTCCCCCACCCAGAACTGCGTTTCGTGGCCCCGTAGTGAGCTCCACCTACGGCCTCAGTGGCGGCGTTCGCACGCGCCCCCCCCCCCCTCCCCCCCACGGCGCAGCGTTCCGTGGCCCCATAGGGAGCCCCACCTTACGCCCAACTGGCGGTGCTCGCATGCGTTTCCCCCACCCAGCACAGCCATATGGGGGATCCACCTAAGGCCCTAGTGGTTGTGTTCGCATGCGCCCCCCCCCCCCCCCCCCCCCTCCCCCCCCCCCCGCGCCCGGCACAACGCTTCGTGGCCCCATAACGGGGCTCCACCTAAGGCCACAGTGGCGGTGTTCGCATGCGTCTCCCCCACCCAACACGGCGCTTCGCGGCCCTCTAGGGGGCCCCACCTGAGGCTTCAGCGGCGGTGTTCGCATGCTTTTCCCCCTCCCAGCACGGCGTCTCGTGGGCGCACAGGGAGCTCAACCTAAAGCCTTGGCGGCGGTGTTCGCATGCGTCTCCCCCACCCAGAACAGCGCGTCGTGGCCCCAACAAGGCGCGCCACCTGAGGCCCCAGTGGCGGTGTTCACACGCGCTTCCCCATCCCAGCACAGCGTTTCGTTGCACCGTAGGGGGCTCCACCTAAGGCAACAATGTCGGTGTTCGCATGCGCCCCCCCCCCCCCCCCCGCCCAGCACAGCGCTTCGTGGCCTCATAGGGGGCCCCACCTTAAGCCCCAGTGGCTGTGTTCGCATGCGCCTCCCCCGCACAGCACAGCGTTTCGCTGCCCTATAAAAGGGGCTCCACTTAATGCCCCAGTGGCGGCGTTCGCACGTGCACCCCCCCCGCCCAGCACATCGTTTCGCCGCCCCATAGGGGGCCCAACCTAAGGCCCCTGTGGCGGCGTTCGCGCGCGTCTCCCCCGCCAGAACAACGTTTCGCGTTGCTCTTTATGGGGCTCCACCTGGGGCCCCAGTGGCGGTGTTCGCATGCGTCTCCCCAACCTGGCGCAGCGTTTCGTGATGGGCCCATAGGGGGCTCCACCGAATGCGAAAGTGGAGAAAAAAACAGTTCGATCAACCAAACAAAGGCGGCATCGATATTGTGAGGTGCGCGGGAACGTGGCGCCCCGCGTTCTGACTACGCGGTTCTTTGCGTCGATGGCATGTGCCCGAGAACGCTGGAAATCGTCGTTGTGGCCACAGCGGGGCTTACAGAACCTTAGCGCGCGCGAAGCGCGCGTGGTTCTACTATGTATCCGCCGGCCCCCTTGTGGGGCCACCAGGTTGTAGGCCGAAACTTTGCAGTTTCCTGTGCCAGTTGCAGCTTCCAGCTTCCACTGTTGCAGTTCTGCTTCTTGCTGCTTACAGTTCTTTGCGGATGGACCGCGCGAGGGGGGAGGTCCAAAACGGGCATTTGTTCGTCGCCCCGAGCGTGTGCTTTGAATTGTTGGGGTGTGTAAGAGTTGGCACCCCTCACGCAAATCGGCGGGGTCAGGGTCCAACCGAACATGGGATTTGCCACATTTACCCAACAGCGAAGACTGATAGGTTTCTAGTAGGGTCAAAAGAGAGCAGCAGATGACTCCACAGGGGGGTCCGGTCGGCATCCGGGGAGCTGGGTCAGAATGCGTTTTTCGCAAACAGTCACACACTTCGTGCTCTTCGACCTCCCAGAACTCCATTCCCGGGCCACATTCTGAATGCCCGGAGCCAACTGTAAGCCACTTCGTGCTCTTCGACTTCCCAGAATTCCATTCCCGGGCCACATTTTGAATGCCCGGAGCCAACTGTAGGCCACTTCGTGCTCTTCGATTTCCCAGGACTCCATTCCCGGGCCACATTCTGAATGCCCGGAGCCAACTGTAGGCCACTTCGTGCTCTTAGCTTTCCCAGAAAATTCCCGGGCCATGTTTTGAATGCCCGGAGCCAACTGTAGGCCATTTCGTGCTCTTCGACTTCCCAGAACTCCATTCCCGGGCCACATTTTGAATGCCCTAATGTTAGTTCTCGTTCACTGCACCCACTACAACTATTACTTCAATGTTTCCACTACTACCGTCACTGCTAGTTTGACTGCTACTACTGTTGCTGTTGCTGCTGCTGCTGCTGCTGCTGCTGCTCCTGTAGGTATTGCCACTGCAACTACTGGCAATGCCATTGCGACTGCGACTGGGACTGATGTTGCCACTGCGACTGCCACTGCGAATCCGAACGCGACTGCAAGAACAAAAACAATTCTACACCAGCACTCCTACATGAATACCATAGGCAATGCTTCCAGCTATGCTTTTACACATCGCTGTTAGGTTGCTTTGCCGGGATAATTTTGAAATTCGGTGGCACCCCTCACGCAGATCGGCGGGGTCAGGGTCCAAAACACATGGGATTTGCGACATTTCTTAAATTCGGTGGCACCCCTTATACAGATCGGAGGGGTCAGGGTCAAAGAACACATGGGATTTGCCACATTTTTGACATTCGGTGGCACCCCTCATGCAGATCGGCGGGGTCAGGGGGCAAAAACACAAAGGACTTGAAACATTTTAGACATTCGTTGGCACCCCCCATGCAGATCGGCAGGGTCAGGAGGCAAAAACACAAGGGATTTGCCACATGTCTGAAATTTGGTGGCCCCCGTCACGCAGATCGGCAGGGTCAGGGTCAAAAAGCATAAGGGATTTGCTACATGTTTGACATTTGGTGTCACCCCTCACGCAGATCGGCGGGGTTAGGGTCTACAAACATATGGGATTTGCGACATTTTTGAAATTCGGTGGCACCCCTCACGCAGATCGGCAGGGTCGGGGTAAAAACACACACGGGATTTGCAACATTTTTGATATTCGGCGGCACCCCTCACGCAGACCGGCGGGGTCAGGGTGCAAAAACACATGGGATTTGCCACATTTTTGAAATTCGGCGGCACCCCTCACGCAGATCCGTAGGGTCAGGGTCAAAAAGCAGATGGGATTTGCCACATTTTTGAAATTCGGCGGCACCCCTCACGCAGATCCGTAGGGTCAGGGTCGAAAAACAAACAGGTCCCGACACTGCTTCACGGCGGCGCCCAGACCTCATGATTTAGCTTTTGCATCTCCCATTCTCCGAGACAGGGGGCCGGCGGCATGGGGCGAAACCATTACGAATATATATATATATATATATATATATATATATATATATATGTATATATATCTATATATATGTGTGTGTGTGAGTGTGTGTGTGTGTGTGCGTGTGAGAGTGTGTGTGTGTGTGTGTGCGTGCTTTACACCAATTTTCGATTGGCCTTCGGCCAATCCCGCCACTGTGCCTTGGTTGTATGTCGGAGGCCTCTTGGATGCCTGTAGGGATCTCTTGGGAAACCTCTCAGAAGCCTCTCAGAGGCGGTTTGGAGGTGTCTTCGGGGCCTCTCGGGGGCTTCTTGGGGTCTGATTCGGGTTTTTATGGAGCCTCCTGGAGCTGCTGGGGTTTCTTGGGGGCCTGCTGGCGGTCTCACGGGTCATCTTGGGGCGGATGGCTTGAAATGTCAGTTCGTCATCCCCCTCTGGGGCCACTCTTGGGGCTCCTCTTGGGACGTCCTAGTGCCACCTTGGGCCGTCTTGGGGCCCTCTTTGGCTGTTTGGGGGCCTTTTTGGAAGCCTCTTAGGCCGTCTTGGGGCGATCTCGAGGGCCTTTTGGACCGTCTTGATCAGTCGGCAACCAGACATTGCGACAACTCTAGAATCTTTCCCAAACCTAGTTCGAGTCAATGATGTTGGCCTCTTTGGGCCGTCTTAGTGGGGCTTCTTGGAGACCTCTTGGGGCGTCTTGGGGGCCTCTCATCAAAGGCATCTTGGAGCGCTCTTTTGGGCCGATTTGGGACCCTCTTGGACCGTCTCGGAGCCTTCTTGGGGCCTCTTGGCCCGTGTTGGGGCAACTTTAAGGGCAGCTCTTTGGGAGATGTTATACAGAATCGGGAGTATAGTTCGCGCGCCGTTGCCTCTGGCTCAAGGCACGCGCGCCCTATTTGCCCGGACACTGCTTGTGTTCTCTATGTGCTGGAAAGACACTACATCGATCTTATCCTATCTTATCCGTCCATTCCTCTGACTGAACCACCTCAGTACGATACCGGACGCTATTTGCCATCCGCTTCCCATGGAAGCGGATGCTATTCGACTTACCATAGTCATTTTCGACTTGGTAGCGGAGCTGGCCACACTCTCGTGTGGTCAGCTCTTGCTCTTCTTATCCTCACGCTACACGGCACGATCTTCGTGACCAACTACCACCCTGCGCCACCACTCCCAGTACATTTACGAGGGTCTATCCAAGAGCAAGAAGCAACACGAGAGGTACGACGTCCAGACAACAACATTGGTACCATATACGCTTCATCACTGCGCTACTACCAACCGCTCGGCAACGAGCCAAAAGCGCAGTACTTGAAGAAGAGGCGGGAAGACCCGCGAGATAAAGCGCCTCGAAGACTTGACAAGGCGCTACCCCAGCGCGGCAACGCGCCTAATAACCACCCATAATCTCCACAGCCTTGGGCTGGTTATATTCGCCATCATATGGTTCGCACTGGGGGCATCAATCGGACACACGCGTCGTGGAGAAAACAGCACCGATGGGCAAACACATGGCCCATACTGGGACCCTCAAGGCAACGTGTCTTTCCGCGAGTACGTTTATGAGGTCAACGCGTGGCTCGACGTCACAAGTGGACGTATGACGCCACAGGCCCAAGCGGCCGCCATACAACGCGGCCTGGGTGGCCTAGCGAGGACACTCGCCATGAGGGTACCACCTGACATTATAAACTATGGTGCTGACATCGATGGGGTCCACACCGACCCAGTGACCTACATCATGTTCCTCCTAAGCATGAAGTTCGAGCGCCTGGAAGATGAGCGCCAGCTCGCTTCCGGCACGCAGCTCATCGACTTTCATGTGCCTCACGGAGAACGAATCGATGTCACCCTCACCCGATTCGAAATGGCCCGACTTGAGGCACAGTCGGTGGGATTTGACCTTCCCAACTTCCAACTACTAGTTACGATCCTATTCCGCGCCTGAGGCGTCGGCAACCAGCGAGCCATGCAACTCTTACAGCCACTCAATCACCAAATGCCCCGAACACAACAACAGTATGATGAGTTGCTGGAGAGGATGCGTTCGATAGGTCACCTATCAGAACGGTCTCCTGGTAATATAGGATCAGTGTTTGGAAGGGGAAGGGGATCTGGTAGTGGGAATTTCTACACTACCTTAACAACTGAAACCCAGCCTGGAAACGGGCCCTCAAGCATATGGGCTGACGATCCTGGAGAGTCCACTGCTCTACTAGCAGGGGATCGATCGCAACCAAGCTGGGCAACCAGCCCTCCTTCTAGAGAACCTCAACCACACCGTTCCCTATGGGGTGAATCAAACCCCCTAACCGACGGTGTGTCCACCTACCTGGGAGACGACGATTTCGATTCTGGCACCGACACCGATATTGCATCATCAGACGGTGTTGAAGCTTTAGATTGGTCAGATATCATGAATATGGCAAGTGATAGTCAGCGTGCTGAACACTTGTTTTGGTTATTACAACAGGCAAAGCGGAGGTGGAGGAGGTTCGCACGCGAAAACCAGTGCGTCGTGTTAGGAGGAGGATACGGAGGAGTTTCAAAGGAAAAGGTACATGTAAACGGGGTCGTCGTAGGTTGAATGGACGAGGCATCGCGGCCTTCCTCCAGAGGCTCTCAGATGACCAGTATGATGAGATATTTGTTCGGGGGAAGAGGCCGTGGTAAGGGCCGCAGAGATACCTCAGGCAAAGGCAAAGGTAGGCGGGGAAACCCGCGAGGTAGAGACGGCCAGATCCTAAAGTGCCATGAGTGTGATAGTACCGATCATCTTGTGAAAGATTGTCCAGCGAGGGGAAATGGAACGGGCAGATCGACCGAAGTCCATTTTTGCTCAAGTGAACCATTTATTGAATATCTGAGCCTCCAGGATTTTGAGGCCATGGAACAGATATTTACATTTGGGTTAGCTGCATGGGCAACGTCGACGAGCTCGAGGCGTGTGGCCATGGACTGTACGCGTACTACCTCGAGTACCTCCGCAGGTTCGTTGTCGGCAACAACGAGCTCACTCCCGTGGATCACGGAACGCTGGGATACCAGCCTTTATCTTTCTTCGACTGGATGTTCGGGAAGCCAGGCAACATCGCGGCCTACGAGAGCAGTGACGAGGACGTCACTGTAGAGGCCTCGCCCTCAGAGGCTGATCGCAACCTCCAACCTCCACCCGACCTCATGCCTGGAAACAGGCCTACCTATCCTCGAAATCACGCTGATCTAATAGAAATGGAGTCTCAAGCGTTCGTTGCGGGCGTACCAGGGGGCACATTTATTTCTCCTGGTTCGCTTGCTCCAGGCGAGTACGGACCACGCGCACTACTGCAAACCCTCATGAGGATGCACGAGATATTAACCATAGCATATCCCGAGAGTCAAGAAAGCATCGAAGCTGGTAACATGATGCTGCAGGACACTGACGCCTGCGACGACTCGGAGTTAGCGCTGGCAGCCTTGACTCTTATTGATAGCGTGCACCCTGAGGACGTGCAGAGGCATGTGTGGTACTCCAGAGGGGGATGGCGCCAGGCCCTTGAAAGGGCCATCACCATGCGCGGCCGGGCTCTTCCTCCGCCAGGATGGGGTCTCCAGGCGGCGGGACTATGGCCCAACCATGCGGCCATGCGTGACATCGCCGGGCAGCCTATGCTCGGCAACGAGCCTGAGCCGACAACCGCGCCACCTACGCCGGGACAGCCAAGCGATGCTCAGACGCCGGCTACGCAGGGAAACCTGCCCGTCCCGGCTGTGCCGATGGCCGTCATCATTGGCAATCCTACATCAGAAGATGAAGAGGGTGATGGTTGCGGGCTGTGCGAGGACGAAACCACAATCCTCATGATGGAGGTCGCTGGTGGGGTAGAGGTGGACTTCGATCCCGACGAGTCTGACGCACCACCACCACCGGCACAAGCGCCAATGGCGCCGGGCTCCAGCCAGCAGGGAGACCTGCCTCTGTTAGACGATCCGCCTGGGATCGCGCAGGAGCCTCCGCAGGAGCCCCCGCCGGCTCCCGCTCAGGCTGCGTCAGCAGCCTCTTCTGATGAGCATGCCAGGAGGTCTCGTTCTCATCCACGCCTCAGAGAAGAGCCTCACCCGCAGGCACGGCTCCCTCGTGAGTGGAGGCAAGCTGGCCCAGAGGAACATGCTCTTCGGCGAGGGGGCCAATTGCTTCCCTACAGTGGGCCTAGGCGTCGGAAAGGGGAACATTCGGCCTTCGGAAAGGGCAACCCAGCCTAAAGGGACGCTCAGGGTAAGTCCAGACGCGGTGGCTACCAGCTTGCGACGAACATTCGTACTGATGAAATACAAGAAGTACGAACGCAGCTGCGAAATGTCATCACAGCACGCAAACTGTACAGACCTAGTGCAGTTTGCGGACCGCGCTCAGAGCCGTTTCAGGAGCATAGGCCAGGATGCCCTGTAGGGCTCAACGAGGGTTTGAGCCCGAACAGAGGCCGCACTCCTCATAAGGAGGGTCATCCACCGTTGATCCCGATGACTCAAGACGAGATCGCAGAGATCAATCGTCGTCTCGGGATCACGGTTCACATGAGGCCGAAGGCCGAGACGGTTAAGCCTCCTCCGGCTCCGAGGGGACTGGTGCCCATGACCCAGGAAGAAAAGGATGCGCTCTTTAGCCTTCCTGGAATGCGAGGAAACTCGCCCGGCGTTTCTAGCCAGTCCCAACGGCCAGAACCGATGAACAACGATGACCAGAAGGCCCAGCGAGTTGCGGCAGATGAGGAACGTAGACGAATCGCAGAGGAACGCGCCCGCGAGGCAACTCGCCAGATGCTGATGGACTCCCAAAAGATCTACATGAAGGAGGCGAAGGCGAAGAAGCCTCCACTTCCACTCCAACCGAAGGCTAAGAGTGAAACGCCGGCCCCTAGGTCGCTTTCGGAGGAGAGACCGAAGACAACAGCACGCTCTGAGGAGCCTGGGTCAGATGTGCAGATGGAGGCGCCTCGCTCTAAAACGCCGAGATCACCGACTAGAGCAACTCCAGCACAGAGACCTAACCCCAGACAGCCACCTCAGGAACCTGTAGAAGTACGTAGACGCCCGCCTAGTCGCAGCGGATCTATCGCCAACAAGGCTGAGGCTTTCGAGCGCACAGGGTACGCCCCTGCGCCAGCCTCGCCTGTGGCGGCACGCTCCAAAAGGTCCGATGAAGGTGCTCTGTCTAGGGGTACCTGGGTGCCGACGATTAGGGGCAGCGCCAGCCGAGAATCACCGCGGGGAAACCCGCCAGGCGCTGCTGCTGCAGCTTCCTCTTCCTCGGGAGCCGCAGCCTCTTCGGCGACTGAGGCTCCTGTGCGGGGAAACCCGCCCGAGGAACAGCTGCACCGCCCAGGGGGCGCATCCTTCACCAGTGGGAGTCAGGCCGTGATCAGGGATAGACTTGCCCTGCGGAAGCTCCCGCCGATACGCTCGGTGGATGAGGAGATCATGAGGAAGTGCAGGCAATAAAATATTATCCCGAGCAAGAATCACACCCTCAAGCAACTGAGTAAGGCTCTCAGTAGGGTGTGTAGACACGCGCCTGACAAACCACACAATGCTGTGTGGAGCCTGAACACCTTCGACGATCACGATGGCTGGATTAACCTCGTAGAGATCGTCCATGCGTATCCGTGGCACCACGGACATACGAGACATGACGGTTACAATCCCAGGCATGACGAGGCCAAAGTCATCACCGCGAACCTATACGGCCGAACGGTGGACCAGCTGGCCGCCATCATGATGGAGGTTGTCCATGTCCGCGAACCAGACGGTGAAGAGAAACAACGCCTTCAGTTTAAGGTGTTAGTGCGGTACTCTGGCAAGTCCGACATCTTCATCCGGGCCTCTCAAGGGCACTCGTGGACGCTGAAGGCACCATGGTCGTTGTACAAGTACATCGTACTACACGACAACCCTGCCGGGAGACCGGCCCCATATCCCGAGGTTGCCATGCATGGTACTCGATGGACTGCCTTTGAAGGTATTATGTGGTATTACCTTTCCTGTCGTTCTGAACACAACTCGAAGAAAAAAGGGGACAGGCCGGTCACGCATCCACTTTGCACCGGCGGTTCACCGTCCCAGTGTGAACAGTGGGTGGGACCCAGATTCCAACATCATCATCTTTGTGGACTGGCATAAGGCCTTGAAGGATGAAATAAAATCTTGTTGGTCTGACAGTGGAGTCCTTCTATCCGAGGGAATTAACGGCATCATTGAACCGTATTATATTTCCCACGTAGAAGACTTGGCCACGGGGAAGCAGTGGCGCAACCCAGAATATCTGGGTGATCGCAAGGCACGCGTCACTACCGCCTTGATGTCGGCCCCTGGTAGGTGGACTGATGTAGGCAGTGCTAGTGTCAAGTACCAGTGGTCTCGCGACCAAGAGGGCGTCGACCCTCCTATGGTTTACGGTCACAGAGAAGTTGGGGACCACTACAGCCCTGCCACGCTGGGAAACCAGCCCGAAGTCCACCAGATCTTTATGGTCACCGAGAGTGAGGCCGGAAGCGCGGCTCCAAGCCGCGCTCCAAGCCAAGGGCCTAGTGCCATATCTTGGCAGGCCATCGGCACCTCGCGGCCGCTCTAAATCCTGAACAGGTGGAGCAAGTGGCGGATAGACTGTATCAGCAAGACCCCTGGGCCGCTGGCCAGGGAGCCATGTCCACCATGGCGACGCGTAATCGTCAGGCCATGCAGGGAAACCTGCCCATAAATGGACTCAGAAATGAGATGCCCGAGCCGCAGGGAGACCCGCAGACGTTCGGCCGCATCTTTGGAGAGCCTGCTCGATTCGAGCAGATGCCTGGTAGCCCCTCGCATAGTATGCACACACCGAGGGGCATGACCCCAATGGCGACGCCACCTGCACAGTCTCCGTTCGGGACTCCTGGTCGCTCTGCCACGAGTGGCACTCTCATGGAGAGGATCGCAGCGGCCAGGGCCGAGCATGGTACAGCTCTCCTGAACATGATGCCGCCCGGCACTCCAACGAGTCAGCAGGGAAACCAGCCCGGCACTCCAAGCCATCATCGACCGTTTGCTGGACAAACTACTGTCGCTGGTGTGCCTGGTGACTACCGTGCGAGGGTGGCAGCTGCTGTGCAACAGGTGCAGAGTCACAACCTGCCTCACCCGAGTGGTCAGAGGTGGAGGCCGGCCTGGTCCTGGGAGCCTGAGGGTCCCAATCCAAGGGATCCTGCTCGGCAACGAGCCTTCATCCCAGCCTTCAATGCTCACCCGAGCACGGCCCAGGGCCAGAGACCATCGCCAGCACACATGAATCCGCCGCTGTACCCTGATGGGTCCAGAGTCCCGAACAAGTTTGTTCGCGAGATGGCGGATCAGTTCCACAGCCTCACAAACGTGCGCTGTAGCGATCAGTCCATGTATCCGCACATGGCCTTTATGCCTGCGCCGACAACGCCAGATGTGGCTGTCCAGCCTACTTCCCATTCGATATCGTCTGGCAGTAGAGGTGTGCCTGATCATATCAGGCAGACATACCACACCCAACAGGCGTGCTTTAGGCGCAGACAGGCCGTGCAGAACGTGCGTGATCAGTCACGCGCAGCCGCGCTTGAGGTCGTGAGGAACAGAGGCTCACCCATGCGAGGAAACTCGCCCGCTGTGACGCCTACAGCCTCTGTGCCAGCAGCTCCTCCAGTTGCGGTTGCTGTAGCGCCGGAGGTGCTAGATCCCGCAGGGGATCCTCCAGCGACTTTCATGCGCTCCGAGACGGTCCTGGAGAGACAGCGGCGGGTATATCCCAGAGCAGCAGATGTGGAATTTTTCACTGGGATGGAAGATACCTGCGCGGTATGCCTCGAGGAGTTTCAGCCCGGGGAGAGCGTTCACCGCTTGAGGTGCAACCACTTATTCCATGAGGAGTGCTGGAATTCGAATGTGGTGGGCCATGTTGCAAATCAGCGTGAGGGGGGCCCTCAGCAAACACCATGTGCTATCTGCCGAGCGCCTGGCATCATAGCGTCATCATTTTCATGGACCGGCTCCTACACTCAGGCTCCTGAGCAAGCAGCGAGGGAGCTGCGGGAGTTGAGGAGCATGGTGGAGGAGATGACAGCCAGGATGCTAGACAGGCAGACAGCTCAGCCCCAGCAGCAGGGAAACCTGCCGGAGGAGGTGAGGCCGCCGATGGAGACGGGGTACTTCGATCAGCTTATCCCGATGACGGCGCCTCAGCAGGGAAACCTGCCTAACACCCCACAGGTGGCTCCTCAAATGTTTCCCCAGAGTGGGGGCGGGGCAGAGCTGGCACTGGACCCCGAGCAGCTGCGCGAGTTGCGTGTTCGGCATTTCCAGACCCAAATGGATAATGCGCACACAACCTTTATGCTGGATGCCGACAGTCCTGAGACTGAGAGTGCGTCGTTGGACCTTTCAGATTCCTCAGTGGCAACAGCAGCAACAGCAGCCAGGGCCGTCGATTTCTCAGCTACGAACGAGGAGTTCGATGAGTGGTTGCAGTGCAGGGATCACCTCGCGAATGAGGGGTTGCAGGACATCACCCTTCATTTGTATCTGACGCTGACGAGACGCACGACCCGCGAGCAGTATGAGAGCATACGTGATTAGTATGCCAACTGGCGAGAGGAGCGTGGCGCTTATGCTCAGAACGTGTCGTACTTCCAGTGCATCGACCTGGCACGTATGGCCGAAGGCAGGCCGAGTGCCAGTGTAGTGCGGGGGAACCCGCCAGGGAGTACACTTGAATCGCGGGGAAAACCGCCAGATGGCACAGCTGGCGCTCCAGAAACAGTGCACATCAAACAGCCGAGTAAGACTCTCTTGGAGAATGGCGGAAACTCTATCCTCATCGATGCAGGCTCGAAGATCAACATAATGGGAGAAAACACGAGCCGCAAGTTTGTCCAGGCTGCCGAGGCACATGGCCGTTCTTGTACGTTCGAACCCCGTTCTCGTCTGAACATCAACGGGGTGGGCGAAGGGTCGGCCCCAGCGGATACCGTAGGCACTTTCAGTATTGCCTGCGAGTACCAGGGCTCGACCCAGCTCGATTCGTACAAAACGAACATTGTGTCAGGCTGTGGCAAAGACCTGCCAGCCATCCTAGGCCTCGAAAGTATGCAGGACAAGCGTACTATTATTGTGCTCGAACGAGGCCAGGAGAAGCTGCTATTCCCTGGGAAGGGACAGGTCAAGATGGAGCTCCCCGAGGGCTCCAAGATCATGCCGACGACGAAGCTGCCATCAGGGCATCTGTCGATCAGGTGTGATCGATTTGGAGCTGCGGGGCAACCCGCCTCGAGCTCAAGCAGCACGTCATTTCAGACGGTGCTGACGGGCGAGCCGACCCCGGCGCAGGAGCGCAAACAATTGCAGGGAAACCTGCCTCAGGGGTTGATGGAGACGCTCGCCAAAGCTATGATGAGAGGCGATAGCATCGACGATCTTGAGACGTTCGATTGCTTCGTAGCCAGGACACTGGCCCAGCATGGTGGAAGTGTACCCATGGACGCTGTACGGTCCCGCCGGAAGATAGTGATGGGGTACACGAACCGTGAGCTGCAGACAGTCAGCGACGCGAGGTCCAAGGGCGCGCTGAAGCAGCTGATGGATAATCCATCCATGCTGGCGGCGTCTGCGGAGCAATCCGCCTCTGAGGCCACGGCGCGCCGCAGTGCTGAGCTCCAGCATCTGAGGGGAGCCCAGATGCTGGCAGACGTTGCAGGCGCATCTTCTTTATCTCGAAGATGGCAGGGCGACGCCGCCCCCTCGTCGTCTTGCCTGATGGCCGAAAGGCCGGGGGGTAACAAGGACAGCGGGGTAACCTGCCTTAGCAAAAGAGCTTTTGTCATTGAAGATGCGAGAGAGGCTTGCGCCGACCTCCGCACCCGAGGTTATATCTGTGATCGTATTTCCCACAATGAGCTTATGACGACTGTGGGCGCAGATTGCCTGGGTGCGGTGATCAGTGGAGATTACACTCTCATATGGATTAGTACCCCGGGTGACTGGTATGTACGAACTCCAGGGAAGAAAGTGGCCCCGCATTGGTCACGTATCCAAAACCTTCTGATAGAAGCCAGGAAGCTCCGTATGACAATCATAATGTTTGGTCCCCCAGGATATGTTTGGAAGCTATCTCCAGTACGTGATACCCTGGAAGATCTTAAGTTGTCAGTGATACGGATGCGTTTGTGTCATTTCGGTATTCGGTTCAATGTGCAAGACAGTACACCGAGTGGTACTTGTATGCAGGTAGCTGCATCAATACCGATTAACTTTAAGCTGTGGGCATGTACGTGCAAATTGGCGATACCACAACATGTGTTGGATTGGTGCGGCCAAACAGTACGGCATGCTCAATGGCGAGCTCAGACACGTACTACACTCATCCGTCATCTTAACGACAAGATCCTGGGAAGCACCACCACGCACGGAAACGTGCCTATATACTTGAACGCCTATACACGTACGGACCATAACATCCATCACTACGTGACGACCAACAAGGGAGGACCGAAATGGTCTGATGTTATCCGACGTGTGACAATTAACCTGGCTACCAATACGATTATTCAGGATATCGCAATAGCCGATCAACCAAACAGGATATGATTGGCATGCACAACTACCTGCAGGGGTTGTCAACATCAGCACACGGTTGTATTGGCAACCCGAGGAACCGGTCTTGCTCGGAAACGAGCCTATTCAATCACCACAGAAACCTAGACGCGTCATCATAGATGACTGTCCTCTCCCCCTCCCGACTCTGGCGATTGACGCATGTACCCACTCAACAACGACGATGGGCACACAGACCGGCGAACAAGACGAGCAAGTCTTACCTACGGAGTCGCGTATCAAGCAGAAGGAAAGGCTCAAAGCCGAAAAGGAAGCAGGCATCAAGCCTCGCCGCATCAAAAAGCACGTTGAAGACGGAAACGACGATTGCGGCGACGACTTGTCAGGACTCGGACAGGATCTTATGGCGACCTGGAGCACTGACGTCCCTACTGAGCTGATAAGCTCCGATGAGGATGATGACCTGTTCCTTACCCTCCCCACATCTATGCCCGACACACACGCTGACATATACAGCATAGTCGCTACTCTATGCTATGGTAATAACAACTGCGTGGATATGTTGGAGCTTTGTGGCGGTGAGGGTGGCATTTCAGAGCTTGCCTTCGCAAGTGGACTCTCCTCAGGAGGCAACTTAGACAAGACCACGTGTGTCGACCTGGGGGACCCCTCGGTGCAGCGGGCTGTAGATCACTACTTCGCCATATGCTACGTACGAGTTGCCATGCTACAACCCAGTTGCCGCACCACAGGACCACCATCCTACTACAACTACGAAGTCAACCACAATACTTGGGAACAGCACCGCAAATAAGATTTACCACACATAACTTACTGTGGTAAAATTGCTGTTGCTCAAGATGATGCACGGAGGTGGTTTATACGCGAACAACCTATAGGAACATGGGTGGATGACATTTCCCCATGGAAAGAACTTGCCAACCGACCACACATCGCAACCGTACGCATTGATCAGTGTGCGACGGGACTCAAAGATACGGCTGGTGACTCTATTAAGAAGCCGACAAATATCACCAGCAACGGCGAGACGATTCTTAAACCTTTTGAGCGACTCAAATGCAACGGCCAGCATGCGCACGCACAACCGTGCAACAGAGAGCTTTCACTTGCACAAAAATACACTCGACGACTGCAGTCTGCCTTTGTGGAAGCCGTCTATTTGGCGAAAGCCATTGACACTACGCGCGGAAACGCGCCTACACGCACCGCACATGCTTACCCTGCTGACCTTCCTGATCAAGCCGAACCGGGAGAAGGTATGAGACGCGTCGGCGATCGTATCATCCCAAAAGTGGCTGCATGCCCAGCATGCATCGACAATTTCCGAAAGGACAGTCCTAGCCACAACAGAGACCCTACGAAGTGTAAGTATCATGATTCTATCTCTGTATTGGCCATGTCCCGCATACCAAAGGGATCTTACGAGAAGCAAAGGTGTTAAGAACCACCTCGATACCGAACCTGGTAAATGTCGTTTTGCTGAACCGGTTGAACTTCCAGATGATCATGACCCCGAAGGTAAGACTGTGCCAGCTTGGTGGAAACCCTTACCCAAACCTGGTGAGGGAGGGCCAAGCTTCAGCGTCAGGTGGCCGCCAAGGCGCGCACGCCAGGCCACCGCGACCACGATCCTTCGGGAACGCTGATCCGACATCTGGTGCCTGCAGTTACGACATGCTACGAGGCGCTCCCGAGCGTGGAAACACGCCTTCTGCGTCTTCTGGCGAACCGCCACAGGTAGCGGCCCGCCGCGGTCGCCTACAAGGCGTACCACCACCACCAGATGCAGTTGACGAAGGAGACCGACTGCGGCGAGCTACAAGGAACCCTCTTGCCTCCACCGGCTCGGGGGCTCCACGACTACCCGACTGGGCGAGATTTGGTATCCGACACATTCTGCAAAATCTCCGTAGTCACGAACTTCATGTCGTTAAGAAGGAATTCCGTAAACTGCACCTACGGTGGTATCATGCGAAGGAACCCAAGATGAGGCTAATCCTAGACAAAGTGGGACTGGACAACGTTCGACTGAATATGATCAAAGAAGTGTGTGACACCTGTCGGGAATGCAGAGCATGGGAACGTCCAGGAAACTCAACGCTACCTTCGGTGAGCCTTCCTGGAAATTGGCTCGATGAAGGCGAAATGGATCTCATGTTTTACAAGAAACGAACGGCAAGCAGGATCGTTGTATTCGTTGTATTCGCCTGGCAGCAGGCCAAGAGATTTCCGACAGAGAACGTGACGCTATACTCGACGCCTACCACTACTGCTAGATGGCCTATCATGGACCCTTCGAAGTCTTGTACTCAGATGGAGAAGGCGCCCTGAACAATGATACCGCTAAGGCCATGATGGCGAACAAGGGTACAACGCTCCGTATCCGAGCGCCTGGCCAACACGCGACTTCAATCGAGTCACGAAACGGTATTCTCAGGGGCGTTCTCCACATGATTGAGGAAGAGCTGAACAGACACAACATCCTTGTTGTATTCACTAGAGTATTGGCTGAAGGCATCTTCGTTACCAATGCCTTCACGTTTTACAACGGGGTATCGCCATACCAAGCACACACTGGACGCCAGCCCTCTTTCCTTCCTGACCTCGACACCCTTGACTTTCCACTGGGGCCCGAGACGTCAGGCCATGAATGAGAACGTCGCGTGAGAGAAGCTAGCCTAGAAGCAATAACTCAAGCCACGGCTGTGGCCAAGACAAATCGTGCTCTCAGGGCCAAAACGGCTCCAGATGGTGCTCGCCTTTACTCAGCAGGGGATCTGGTCGACTACCATCGACCCACTGCCACTAAGGACGATCATGGAGGCTGGAACGGCCCATTCCCTGTGATCCGTAATGTGCCTGAAAGAGGACACATCGTTGTCAAGGCAGGATCTCGTGAGGTAATTGTGATGTACCCTGATGCTCGCCACGCGCTACACATTGAATGCCTCCTTGCACGGGAACTTGGCATGGATAATATGGCCATGCAAACAGTCCTTACGTATGTGGCACACCTTGGTGCAGGGGAACCTGCCAAAGTCTTTGGCTACATTCCAGACTACAAGGGAAACCTCAATCTTTCAGACGACAGCAAGTTTCACCCGCGCGTACATCTTGCACTACAGTATCTCGTGCGAAATTATTTCCGAGTAGAACACGTAGTAGCAGTTAGACTGGCCAAAAGTGTGTCATGTCTACCTGCAGTAAAGTACGCCACCGGGTCTACGCTGATCCACTACGACAATGATGTTAGCCCAGCCTTCCACTATGATGAGTGTGCGGGCACTGGTCTGAACATTTCTCAAATCACTGGTAGCACTCATTCCAGACTCATCCAATGCTTGACCTCACATGTTCCTTCCTTAGGATTGCACGACGACCTGGCCAAGTATCAGCACTCGGGCACCACGCCTGGAGAACACGATTCGCCTGGAAACAGGCCCCCACCAGGCACCCCAGGTGCTTCATCGCCAAGTGAAGGCCGCCTGTCGGCAATCTATGAAGACAACGAGGAACATAATATCGAAGCCATGATGCTGGAAGGGTGGTGCGATGAGTTACGTATGGACCTTCATCCCACGACGACTACCGACGATTATCTCTACTGCGTCCCAACAACTATGCTGCCCGACCAATGTGTTTTGGTTTCAGCCTCTGTGGACGACGAAGATACCGTATTGTCGGAAACGCTCGGAGACGAGCCTGAACCACAAGAGCCCTGTCTAGTCTCTCTATGCTCAACCACACCTGACGAGGGCTACTCTCTTGACAGTGATGAATATGGTCCCTATGTTGAGTTATGTTTTACATCAGAAATGTCAAAAGTAGGGTTGGACCAGACTCAACTTGCACAGCTCGACACTGATATGGTCGCAACGATGAGAGTATACGTGTCCTCTGCTGCTAAACGTGCTGTGGTAGTCAAGGAAGACGACCTACTCACCACAGCCGACATAGCAGCACACCCGAAAGAGGTTAGTGAAGCTTTGTACACTGAACTCAAGATCTGGCTTGATATCCGGTGCTTTGAGATGTATGATTTATCCAAAGCTTCCAACATCATGACATCAAGATATGTATATAAGTGGAAGTTTGTGAAGGTAGGTACCGAGAACGTTTAAACCATCCGTCTCAGACTTGTCCTTCGTGGATTTATGGACACTGAGGCTTTCGACGTGGAAACCTTCTCGGGAACCGCTCGAAGGCAGTCCCAGAGACTCCTAGCAAGTGAGGCGGCATGCCATCCAGAGTGGATCTTAGCATCCATGGATATCGACAAAGCGTTCCTCAAGGATTTGACCTATGAGGAACTTGCCCATGCCACCGGCGAGGAAACTCGCATGGTTTGCTTCTCTTCCACCGGGAAGTGCCCAGGTACTTCGTACACTGCCCGGCTTTTCATCCTATGACGAAAGCCGACACTGCTTCAGGTGCCTCAAGCCAGGAACGGGTACAAAGGACGCCCCAAGAGCGTTCTCTCTCAAGCTTCGTGCGACCACACGAGCTATAGGCCTTACACCGACATGTTATGATCCTGAATTTGAATTCAGCCAAGATTTGCTAACGGCAAAACATGTCGATGACATTAATATGACAGGCCTAGAGAAACATATAGACGATTATGTACAACGTGTCGAAGAGGTGTTTGGCAAATGCAAGCTTAACAAACACTCATGTACGAACTGCGCCGTTCGCTACACTAAGAATGACCAAGGGGATGTGATCATGGATCAGGACGAGTATATCAAACAACTACGTCCTATCACGCGCCCAGAACTTACAGGAGCGGCGGCCGATGCCAAAGCCACCAAACTCATCACCGACATGTTCGTCAGCTTGCGAGGAGCCCTCGCCTATGCCCTTCTTACTCAAGTCTGGCTCATGGTATATGGGGTCTCTCTTCAGAAAATCCAAGAGCCCGCCAACCTACAAGTCAGACGACTGAATGCTGTGACGCGAAAGCTGATCAGCAGCCCGAAACGCATCACCTTCCCTCGGATGAAGCCGACGACTGAAGTTGACATGCTCAGTGATTCGGGGCATCGGAAGCTCACCGGGGAGGAGGACGATGAGACCAAGGGCTACGGCATACGCGGGGCCAACGTACTACGGCGAGGAAACTCGCCTCAAGGCAAATCCGCCGTTCACCTCTGTGACGGACTATGCAAATCACACCGACTGCAGGTGAGGTCCAGCTATGCCGCTGAGGCACTTGCAGCTGCACGCAACCTCGATGAGTGTTACCCTACGCTCATCACTCTCCATGAGCTCAAGGCAGGGGCTCTGACTCCACGACAACTACGAGATATGCGTGAAGTTGGGGGCCTAGCTATTAAAGTATCCCTTACCATAGACGCTGAGTCGGTATATAAATCGCTATCCAGCAAGGATCTTAAGATACCGACGGAACGGACCTTGCTTGGACATATTAGCTGGCTACGTGAGCTCATGGATATAGGTATAGTGCATAATGCGCAGTGGTGTGATACTAGAGATATGACCGCAGATGTGCATACAAAGGGGAGCATCGATCGGGAGCTGCTTTTGGAAGTGATGTCAGGCAACCAGTCATTTAAGTATGACGTGAAGCAGTTTGTTCCCTTTCGGGGTCCCGAGGACAGAAACAAGCCTAAGTCTAATCAATTTTAGTCTGTCCTTGTTGCCCCCGCGGTCCAATTTGCCAGCATGGGCGCCTACTACAGAGGCGCCCTTCTAGGTGCTCGGAAACGAGCCTTACATTTCACGCCTGGTAACGTGCCTGTTTAATGTGATTCAGGCTCTTTGCCTTAATACCCGTTTGCTCGGTGAGGTATGGCCCGTTTGGCTTACTTCTAGCCGAGCCGATAGCCCTTTACTATTCAAGGGGCTGTCTCGTGTTTGCGTGAAATGCCATGCGAGGAAACTCGCCTTACAGTCTGGTGTTAGGCCAGTCTGTATGCATTGTTTTCTTGCAAACAGTTGCGCGCGCGGCCTTTGTAGAGCCTAACGGCTGCGCGGCTATACTCTCCGTCTCTTCCCCTCCCGACTTTAAGGGTACCTCTTTGGGAGATGTTATACATAATCGGGATTGTAGCTCGCGCGCCGTTGCCTTTGGCTCAAGGCACGCGCGCCCTATTTGCCCGGACACTGCTTGTGTTCGCTATGTGCTGGAAAGATCATTACAGCGATCTTATCCTATCTTATCCGTCCATTCCTCTTACTGAACCACCTCAGTACGATACCGGACGCTATTTGCCATCCGCTTCCCATGGAAGCGGATGCTATTTAAGTTACCATAGTCACTTTCGACTGGGCACCCCTGGCTCCGGAAAAAGCGCGAGGGAACACGCCCCGGCACGCGGGAAGCCTAGGAATATTTGAAACATTTGGGTCTGGGCCCGTTGAGGCTTCTGAGTGGCTCATGAGAGACTCTTGAAGGGTCGTCAGAGGCTATAGAGGCGCTCTGGGGAGGCTCCAGGGAGGCTATTGGGAGGGTCTTGAGATGGTGTTGAGAGATTCCTGAGAGGCTCCTGAAAGGCTCCTCCGAGGTTTCCGCGATGATCCTGAGGGGTTTCTGAGAGGGTCAGAAGGCACCTGAGAGGTTGCTGGCATTTCAATATTCAGCATATAGCTTGTGAGAAGCAAGTGGTATTGTAATGCTTTTGGGCAGATGTTTGCATGGCCGCCCAGGAGGTCTCCAAACAGCCACCGCGATGGCGCCGCGCTCGCAGCCGCCATGGCCCCCCCCCAGGAGAGATGTTGTATTCTTTTCTGGCATCAGTGGGGCCTTGAAGCGAGACGCTATCAGGTAGTGCTTGAAATGCTGAGGTGTCTATGTTCTTTGACCAGCAGCTTACTCTTCGATGCTTTCACCGGGGGTGAGTTTGACAAACAAGGTCTGACCATCTCTTCCGAAGATGCGATGGAGTCGGCTCGCTTGGTCCTGCATTAGCTCGAAAGTCACGTCGAAGAGGAAGAAAGGACGAGAGAGGGAACAGGTGGATGGTAAAATGATAAGTAGACAACGGGGAGGGTGAAGGCGTCCAGGCGGCTCCCGACGGGGGTCGATGGATTTTACTCGTTTTCAACACAGAGTCTTGCACGGGTCTGCTACTGGGCTACGTCTTCAACATAGCTGCTGTGCTCATCGGTGCCGCGGTGGACTTCATGCAGTTTGCCGCGTCCCAGACTGCGGTGCTCGAGGGCCTTGCCAGGATTACCCACCGCGGATCACGAGGATCCGAGCGAGCATCCGCGATCGAGCTTGTCCAGCCAGCGTAGGTACTTGGCGAGCGAGGTAAAACAACTGAGTCTGCATCGTACAACACGATTGATGCAACACTGCCAGTCGCACAGCAGCATGATGATGTCCGCAAACCCTGTTCTGGACAGTTGTGTGTTGTTAGCAGTGCCTACATGTAAACCAGTACAGAAGTAAACTCAACCATGTTGTGCAAGGGTTGCCAATCTAGGCCAACAGACGGTAAGCTTAGGCGAGCTGTGCCAACTCAGCTGAGGCCAAAACGGGGTCAAGGTCACAAATCCAGCCAAGCGAGACGGGCCAATGACTGGAGGAGCGCGAGCTATGAACACTTATGATGTTCGAGTTTTCCAGACATTCTGGGACGGTTGTGGAACCGTTGGCAGGATGCGCTGGGACCGACATGAGATCCACAACAATATCCACAGCTTGCAGAGGCCCGTCTTCCTGGCCCTGGCAATGCCACCCCCAACCACCTGCGCACCTTTGGCTTGGCGCACGGGGTCTTGTTTGCTCGAGCTGTGTGTCCCGCTCAAAGAGTGAGCGCTTCCCTTGAGCTGTGCCGAAGTCCCTAGGTCGGGGATGGACAGAATCCCCACCCTGACACCTCGATTAGTGAATTGTCCGTTTTCGGTTCTCGAGAAGCGGCTGCGGCCATTTGTTTTCCAGGCCCGAGGTTGTTTTCACTAAGCCACGTTTTGCTAATGGGGTTCTGTCCATCCCCGATACGGGCACGTGGTGCCGTCACGTGGCCCACGCGCGTGCATTGCATTCGGACGAAGGTTTCAGACGCGGGCTGCTCGCGCCTGGTCGATCCGCGGGTCACGCGGCGCCTGGCCTCAGGCCTCCAGAGGCTGCGCCGCGGACAGGCGGCCCGCGCTTCAAGAGGAGAGCATCTCGTCAGATTCACGTAGTTCCTCACTCACCCTTCCTGGGAAGGGGAGAAACAGTCAGAGGAGGATTGGGGTTGAGGGAGGAGGAGGGGGTGGACCTGTATATATGCCTGTTCGACTCCCGGCCGGCCGCCACTCGGACAGGCCGCCTGCCCCGGCTTTTTTGCCACGCCCGCGGGCCCCCCCCCCTTCGCGCTGCCGCCCTCGGGGCGAAGACCCCCGAGGCGCCCTTGCGGTCCCGGCGCCTCCGCCTTCGCCCAGCGGCCCCGACGCGGAGTGAGCCCCCAGTGGCCCGAGGTGCACTCGCGGCCTTTGTGGCCCCGCCCGGCGGCCCCGGCCGCGCAGGCCCCGAGGGCACCCAGCGCCTGGGGGAGGCCCTCACGGGCAACACGGCGCTGCGGAAGCTGTCGCTCCACGGCAACCGTCCCCGGCGGGGCTGGCCGCCGCTCCCGCGCGGGGGGTCCCCTCTGGGACGGGCGGGTGCGGGCCGGCCGGTCGGGGGGCGGCGGGCGGCGCGCGCTCGTCATTTCGGAAGGGCAGGCGAGGAGGGCGAGGGTGTGTGTGTGGGGATGATGATGATGATGATGATGATGATGATGATGATGATGATGATGATGATGATGATGATGATGATGATGATGATGATGATGATGATGAGAGGAGGAGGAGGAGGAGGAGAGGAGGAGGGAGGAGGAGGAGGAGGAGGAGGAAGAGGAGGAGGAGGAGGGGCCAGGAGGAGGAGGAGGAGGAGGAGGGGGAGGAGGAGGAGGGGGGTGGAGGAGGAAGAAGGTGGAATAGGAGGAGGGTGGAATAGGAGGAACGTTGGGTGTGTGGGTGGCTGGGTTGGCGGTTGGAGGACGAGGACGAGGAGGAGGAGGAGGGGAGGAGGAGGATTAGTGCGAACCCAGGACGCATCAACTATGTTGCAATTAACCCTCCCTCCAAGTTCTCCCTTCAAAGGTCCCTGCAAGAAATGGTTCTTCTTGTGGGAAGCGCCTCATTGAAATGGAACAGTCTGATAATCTTGTATCGTGCCAAAACACCGTTCTTGGGACTTCAACGCCGCGACTCAAGTGACTGTTGCGTCCTGACAATCCGAAACCGTGCCAGGATACCATGCCTGGGACTTCGACCATGCGAACCCTTGAAACTGTTGCAAACTTTCAAGACGAATGTGCGCGGCGCTAAGGCGAGAGCCATATTTGAGAATGACAGCCCTTTTTTGAAACTGTTGCGAACTTCTAAAGCCAATATGCGCGGCAGTACAGCGATAAGAGCATTTTGAAAACGATCCGCCCTCCATTCTTGAATCTGTAAAACGAGTTTGTGCGGCGCTGTGACGTAAGCCACATTTTGAAAACGACTCGTCCTCCACCCGTGAACCTGTTGCAATTTTCAAGCTTCATGATCGCAAATAGCGAGGAGGTCTCAGGCGAAACGCCCAGGCCGCCCCACCAACATGTGTTGGCGTGCGACACGGAGGAGGTATTTGTAAGGAGAATGAATTGAGGATGAGGATGAGGATGAGGATTGAGGGTTGACGATTGAGGGTTGAAGGTTGATGGTTGTGGATGATAACGATGATGACGATGATGACGACGATGCTTATGATGATGTTGATGACCATGATGATGATGATGATGATGATGATGATGATGATGATGATGATGATGATGATGATGATGATGATGATGATGATGATCATGCTGATGCTGATGCTGATGCTGATGCTGCTGATGATGATGATTGTGGTGGTGATGTTGGTGGTGGTGATGATGATGACGAGGAGGAGAAGGTGGAGGAGGAGGAGGAGGAGGAGGAGGATGAGGGGGGGAGGGGGAGGAGGAGGAGGACCAGTGTAAACCCAAGACGCATCAACGATGTTGCAATACACCCTTCCTCCAATTTCTCCGTGTATAGGTCCCTACACGCATTGTTTTTCTTGCGGAAAGTGAACCGGTACATAATCTTGTATCGCGCAAGAAGACCTTCCCTGGGATTTCAAAGCCGCGAGTCAACGTTTCTGTATCGTCCTGACAATCCTGAATCGTGCCAGAACACCGTTCCCCAGACCTCAGCCCTACGAGTCCTTCAAACTGAATGCGCGCGGCGCTAAGGCGAGAGTTACATGTTTCCTGGAACCGTCCTCCATCCTTGAAGCAATGGCAAGCCTTTTAGAACGAATGTGTGCGGCGTTAAGGCGAAAACCGCATGAAACAACGACCCGCCCTCCATCCTTGAAGCGGCTGCAAACTTGTAAGACGAACCTGTGCGCCGCTAAGGCAAGAGACGCCCTTTGATGATGAGGAGGAGGAGGAAGAGGAGCAGGAGGAGACGAGTTGTAATAGGGGAGGAGGATGAGCAGGAGGAGGGGCGAAGAAGTCAGGGGCGAGGGGGAGGGCGGGATGGAGGAGGGAGGAGGAGGAGGAGGAGGAGGAGGAGGAGGAGGAGGAGGAGGAGGAGGAGGAGGAGGAGGAGGAGGGGGAGAAAGAAGGAGGAGAAGGAGGAGTGCAAAGGCGAAGGAGGAGCAGCAGCAGGAGCAGGAGGATGGGGAGGGTCGAGCGGGCCATGCCAGGCGGCCCGGACCTGGGCCCGTGGGCAGGGCCCGCGTCTCCGCAGCCGCGCTGCGCGCGAGCGCTTCTGAGAAAGAGCAAGCTGCTTGTCAGCACGTTGGCCCTGTGGACTGGCACCGATGCGTGTCGGCTGCTTGCGCCTCGCTGCGTCCCACGATGCAGTTGCACTTGTCAGTGGTCGTCGGCTCTGCCTGAAGGCGACCCACGGGTGACCAGGCTCGAAAAGGCATGCCGTCGTGATCCTTTCGAGGCCCTGGAGGTCTGGAGGCATGCTTGCGGAAGGTGCCCCTGTAGGTCTGGTGATGATGATGAGGAGGATGATGAGGAAAAAGAAGAAGAGGATGAGGAGAAGGTTTGGGCTCCCAGCTCCAGGATGATGAGTGAGAGGGAGAAAGAGGATGAGGAGGAAGGGGAAGGAGGAGGGAGGAGGAAGGAGGAGTGTTGCCGATGCTGGTAATGACTGAGACTATGGTGGTGGTGGTGTTGCTGCTGCTGATGATGACGACGGTGGTGGTGGTGGTGATGATGATGATGATGGTGCTGCTGGTGGTGGTAACACTGGCGACTACAATGACAACCATGACGGTGACGATGATGACGATGATGCTTAGGACGCTGATGATGATGGGCATGCCGATGCCGATACTGGTGACGATGATGTTTACAATGATGCCGATGACCATGACGCTGACGTTGCTGCTGATGATCATGTTGAGGAGGATGATAGCGACGACGTCGATTCTGATGATGCTGCCGCTGATGTTGATGCTGATGCTGATGCTGATAATGATGATGATGATGATGATGATGATGATGATGATGGTGCGAATACCGATGACGATGCCGATACCGATGATGTTTACGACAATGACGATGATTTTGGGTCTCACGACGCTGCTGCTGCTGCTGCTGATAAGCATGATGACGACGGGAACGATGATAGTGAGGACGACGATGAAGGTGAGGATGATGATGCTGATGATGCTTACGATGATGCTGATGA
>CAUYUJ010015638.1:304064-319064 GCA_963575745.1 Prorocentrum cordatum
GTGGTGGTGGTGGGGTGATGATGATGCCGATGATGATGGTGGTGGAGGTGGTTGTGATGATGATGATGATGATGATGATGATGATGATGATGATGATGATGAGGAGGAGGAGGAGGAGGAGGAGGAGGAGGAGGAGGATGATGATGATGATGATGATGATGATGATGATGATGATGGTGGTGGTGGTAGTGGTGTTGGTGGTGGTTGTGGCGATAAGGGTGCTGCTGCTGGTGAGGAGGTGGAGGAGGAGGATGACCATGAGGAAGTAGAGGAGGAGGAGGCGGAGGAGGAGCAGGAGGAGGAGGAGGAGGAGGAGGAGAGGAGGAGGAGGAGGAGGAGGAGGAGGAGGAGGAGGAGGAGGAGGAGGAGGAGGAGAGAGGATGAGGAGGAGGAGGAGGAGGAGGAGGAGGAGGAGGAGGAGGAGGAGGACCGCTCGCATCACGGCCTGCTGGACGGGCGGGAGGAAATGGGCGACGGGGGCGCGGGTTCGCTGGGCCTGGCGCTCCGGGGCAACGCCGTCCTGCTGAGGCTCACGACGGCTGCGGCGGCGACAATGGCGACGTCGACGGCGGCGACGGCGGCGACGGCGGCGACGGCGGCGACGGCGGCAGCGACGGCGACCTCGGCAGCGGCGGCGGCAGCACCACGGTGGCGATGGCGGCGGCGACGGCGGCGGCGGCAGCGACGGCAGAACCACAGGGCCTACGAAGCGGTGAGAGCCCTGTCGCGTCCGCAACATGCATCAACGATCATATGATTTTACATGCTTGCGCCACATCCAACGACCCCTTTGAATCGTCGTGTGCTTCGAGATTCGCTTGGTGGACTAGTCAACGGTCTATGGGGTCTTCATGTCCTCATCCTCATGTCTTCCTCCCACTCTTCCCCTTCCTTATCGCCCTCTGCCTCCTCCTCCTGCGCATTCGTCGTCGTAACCCAACCCCACCTTCTCCTATCCCTCCTCCGCTCCTCTCTTATTGCTTCCTCCATTTTCGCTTCTCGCCCTCGTCCTTCTCGTGCTCCTCCTTTTCTGATTCTCCTCCGACGGATGCGGGAGGTCTCTTGAGGCCCCTGGAAGTGATTGGGGATCAGATGAGGTGGCCAGAGGCTTCAGAAGGCTTCTGCAGTTTAGGATGGCGGACGAAGTTACCGAGAGTTCTGAAGCTCTGGGAACGGTCGATGTCCTCGAGGGGAGGACCCTCCCCCGGCAAATGGCGCTCCGCTCTCGGCGCGGCGACGAGAGCTCTGGCGGCGAAAGCTCCAACACGTCCTCTACGATGTTACCAGAAGCGTGGGGGGCTCCTCCCTTCCCCCCTTGCTCGATGGTATGACGAGTCAAGCCGAGAGATCAGACGATTCTCCTTTCTCCAGGACTCGAGTTCTCGCGGCTCCGGGTCGCTCGTCAGAGAACTGACTCCAACTCCCCAGGCCGCTCGCCAGGTGGTTCCGTCCCCGGCAGGCGGCGTCTCTACACCCCCCCACCATGCTTGGCCAGGGCCACCCCTGGGGCCTTGCCAAGCATGCTGCTGGTGCTGGTGGGTGTAGATACCCTCTGCGCGCTCCAGGTCCCCCCCCCGCAGAGGCTCGTGCTCGAGAACAACAGCATCGGTGATCTCGGGGCCGCTGGGCTCGCTGGCGGGGTCGGCCCGATACTTGCTGCTGCCGCCACCGCCGCCGCGCCGCGCCCGCTCTGCCGCCGCGGCGAGGTTCGCGCCGCCTCGGCGCGGCGGCAGCGCGGTGCCGTCAGCCGCCTTGGTCGGACCGCTTCGCCCGCGCACCGCTCCGCTCGCCCAGACCGCTTCGCTTAGACCGCTGCGCCGGACCGCTTCACCTGGACCGTTTCGCTCAGGCCCGTTCGCCCAGACCACTTCGCCGGCGTTACAGGCGTTCAATACAGTCAACACGCCTAGTAAGGACGCGTGCCTTCATCTACGGTGCCCTTGTGTCCTTGCCTCTGCGGCCCGTCCTTTGCCGTTTTGCACTGGTCGCCCGCCGCCTCAAAAATCCCAACTTCGGCCTTCAAGGGTCCTGCGTCCTGACCGCCCGTCCTCAGTACACGTTTTGACTGTACCGAAGACCCGATGACGCCTCTCGGAACCCCCGACGGCGGAGGTCGTCTCGAGGGGCCCGCGCCTGTCGTGGCAGGTGCCTGCCGTACGTCAGTGCGCTCTTTAGATTTGTCTGGGCCAGGCAGTCTGGTGCTCCAGCGCGCTCCCCTTTTTCCGTTGTACATGTTTCTATTTCTGATCATACAATCAGGTGAAGTGCAGTCCAAGGGCCCCATTTCGAAAAGGAGCTGCCTTTCACTGGTGTGACTGTTACAAGTGTTTGTTAGTGAGGTGATGCTGTGCGAGAAAGTTTCAGGTGACAGCCCTCATTTGGAAAACGAATCGGATTCCATCCGTAGCGTTGGATTTTGAAAGCGAGTGTGCGCTGAGGCGAGAACTAATGCTTTCTGTTTGTATGTTTTTTTGTTCGACGGGCCCTCCATTCGTGTAACAGCGGACACTTTTCGACGGATGTGCGCGGCGTTACGGCGAGAGCCTCATTAACAACACTCGCCGTCCATCCGCGTAACTGCTGGGAGCTTTTGAGACTGTGCGCGGCACTGAGGCGAGAGCCACATTTTGCAAACGATCTGCCCACCATCAGCGTAGCCGTTGGAAGCTTCACGATTCGGAGCGGTGGATTGTATGAGAGGTGACACGCCCTGCCCAGCCTACGGACGCGTCTGGTGTTGCGACAGGGAGGAGCTGTATGTACGGAAGGAAGAAGGATGGAAGAGGAAGAGGAGGCGTATAAGCAGGAGGGGTGAGTGGGGAGTAGGACGATAAGGATAATGTGATGTTGTTGGTGATGGTGGAGGAGGAGGAGGAGGAGGAGGAGGAGGAGCGGGAAGTATGTGTTTACCAAAATGTGTTTGGGCTCCTGCTGCTGCTTCTGCTCATCATCCTCCTGCTTCCCATCTTCTCCTTATGCTTCTTGTCCTTCTAGGCTTCCTCCTCTTCATCCTCCTCTACATCCAGCTCATGTTCCCTCTTCTTAGTTCGGCCCGCGTAAATATTACATCAACACAGATATCCAGGGCCACAGGACATTTCGAGAAGTCGGCTAAGGGCTCCCCCTGGTGCTAGAGTAATTGGGTGAGACGGGCATCGGGGACGCCGTGCTTCATCCCCCTCCTCGTCCTCTCGTCCTCCTCTCGCTCCTCAGGTCGCTAGCAACGTGGCGCTGCAGACACTCTCGCTGGGACAGAACTGCATCACCAACGTGGGGGCAAAGGCGTCTCGTCCAAAAGGGGGCCTCGTGCACTGGTTGGGTGTGTCGAGGTGGGCGCCTCGTGCGCTGGGTGGGTGTGCCGAGGTTTCGCCTGGAGCCCGCCCGTGGCCGCCCGAGGGCCCTTCGTGGGCACCTTGTGCGCTGGGCGGCCGAGTGGATTGCTCCTCATAGCTTGCACCACACAGCTTGCACCTAACAGCCTGCACCACGCAGCTTTCACCACACAGATCGCGCCACGCAGTTTGCATAACACACATTGCGCCGCACAGCTTGCACCACGTAGCTGACAGCTCGAAGTTTGCGCCGACTGTATTGCACCGCATAGCTTACACCACATATCGTGCACCACATATCTTGCCGTGCATACCTCGCACCGCATCGAGTGTACCGCAGAGCTTGTCACATAGCTTGCACGACTTATCCTGAGCATGCGCATTACAATGACTTAATGCTCGGGGTCCACGCTGGCGTACACATACATACATTTATGTATATACCAGTGTCTGCGCGCGCACGCATGGTTTCATGTATGTGCGCATGCTTGCAGGTGCAATGTGGAACTAACTAGATTGGCCCGCATCTCCAGCGCCAGTTGTTTCCAACCATCCTGTGGTGTTGGGTCCTCCCGCGGCCTCGGGCCATTTGGGCACACCCCTCACGAGGACCGTGGCCCCATAGGAGCTCCACCGACGGCGCCAGTATCAAGGTTCACATGGCGGCCTCGGGCCGTTTCGGCACACCCGTCACGAGGACCTTGACCTTATATGGAGCTCCACCGAAGGCCCCAGTGACAGGGGTTGCATGGCTGCCTCGGGCAATTTCGGCACACCCTTCGCGAGGATCGTTGCCCCATAGGAGCTCCACAGAAGGCGCCAGTAGCAAGGTTCGCATGGCGGCCTCGGGCCATTTCGGCGCACCCCTCACGAGGATCGTGGCCTCATAGGAGCTCCACCGAAGGCGCCAGTGGCAGGGTTTGCATGGCGACCTCTGGCCATTTCGGCACACCCCTCACGAGGATCGTGGCCCCAAATGGAGCTCCACCGAATGCGCCCGTGGCAAGGTTCGCATGGTTGCCCCGCCCCATTTCGGCGCACCCCGCACGAGGATCGTGGCCCCATAGGGAGCTTCACCGAAGGCCTCCGTGGCAGGGTTTGCATGGCGGTCCCGCCCCATTTCGGCGCACCCCTCACGAGGATCGTGGTCCCATAGGGAGCTCCACCGAGGGCGCCAGTGGCAGGGTTCGTACGGCGGCCCCGCCCCATTTCGGCACACCCCTCACAGGCGGACGAACATGAGATTCACAATTGCGGTATTCACAGCTGCATACGGTTGGGTCCTTGACCAGGCAAGTTTTCGGGATACGATTACATGTCTGGTGCCCCCCCCGCGGCTCCTGCCAGGAAGCCAGCTGCCTCGATTGTTCGTGACGAGCGCATGGTGTGATCCCAGCGCGGCTTAAGTGCGGACTGTGTTTCGTGAGTGGCATACGTAGTCGATTCAGTGGAGAGAGGTGCACCGCACTTCGGTTTCATGACATGCAAAGAATGGCGCAACACCGCCGTGCGTAGCCTGGCATCGCCCAACATATCATGGCACATTGACAGGCGTAGTGCAGCCTAGCATTGCAAGCCACGGCATAACATATCAAAGTACACCCCTGCTTGGGTAACATGATATTGCATAGCATTGAAGAGCATTGCATACTTAGCGCAGCCGATCATCGCATTTCGTAGCATACCACAGTGCAGCGTAGCCTAGCACAGCATACCAGATCAGAAAGAGCGCGTTCTGTGGTCGCTTTCAGGGGTGGAGGGGTGGCCAGGACCCCCGCCCCGCTTCCCTCCCGCTCTCCCTCTCTCTCCCTCCCCCCCCTCGGGGGGAGGGGGGGTTTTGACCAGAGATGGGACGGAAGACAACCGATCAGGACGGATTCCAGCCAGTTCCAACTAATTCCAACCAAACTGGTGCCAATTCCAACCAGTTCGGAAGCTCTTTGACGATTCCTTAGAGGTTTCTCAATGATTCCTTCGAGAGTCCGCGGGGCTCCCCAGAGATGTCTTGTAGAGATTTCTCGGGATTCTTCACAGATGCCTTGGAGATTCCTGAAAGATTTCGCAGGGATAGGGATACCTGAGAGATCCTGTAGAGATGCTTCACTTCCTCAGGGATTCCTGATCGATTCCTTAGGTATTCCTTAGACAATCCTTAGCTATTCCTTAGTGCCTTGGCGATTCCTGATAGATTGCTCGGAGATGCTCTAGATATCCCTTACAGGTTCTTCAAGGATTCCTTTGTGGGATTCTTAGGAGAATCATTGCAAATGATGCTGCATAAGGGCGATGGGATAGGATCCGTTCCATTGCCGTTTTGGCTCTAGACTCTCTCCGTTTCGCTTTCCGTGGTGGGTCCACTGCACGCCCACAGTGTACCACCATGTCAGCCGAAGCTTGGGTCCCCTTCCTGCAGTCGGTCGACGACGACCCGCTTCCTGAGGCGACCCTCAAAGAGGTCGCAGAGAAGCTGGCAGCAGGAGGCTTGAGGAGTCCGAAGGACCTTGAGGGCTCGGACCCAGCTGAAGTTGCGGAAGCGGTCGGAGGTAACGCAGGGTTGCGTGCTTTCGCGAGGCGCGTGCACGGGCGTGCAGCGGCGGCTGCTGCTGCAGCTGCTGCCTCCGCCGAGCACGCCATGGGCGCAGGAGGGTCGGAAACTCGGGCTTCGAGGGACGCCATGCCCCAGCCGGAGCGTCTGGATCCCTCACTCGTGGAACTCTTCGGGTCTGAGGCCAGCGCGGCGGAGATTGCCAAGGCAATGAGCGCCAACGCTGACGACGTGAACGTGCCAGACCTCCTGAAGGCTGCGAAGTGCGACGGGCTCCCGTACCACATGCAGGCGGACTTCCAAGTGTGGACGGCGCTGGCTGCTGGCACCAAGGCGGCGGTGCGCGCCGGCAAGACACCCTTCACGTACGTGGACTTGACGGCCAATGCTGTCCTCCCCGCGTGGCTTCCAGCCGATGCGGTGGGAGGTAAAAGCATGGGCCTGGCGGAGGACATGTGGGAATCGAGGGCCACGTCTTCCATCTCGCAGCTTGGCGCGGCACTGCGAGCGGCGACTGCATCTCCGAGGTGCTTTCGGTCGATTGCCCAGTGGTCTGCGGCCTATTTGCGCTACGTGCCAGTCGCTGTGGCAGTCGGCCAGCTGACGTGGGCGACGGCGCTCACCCACCATGCGACCGTCGTGCGCCTGGCCGAGGAGAGCCGGGTCACTGATGGGGACTCTGTTCTGGCGGTTCTGTACGACCAGCTCCAGAGGCAGCACTGGGCCAAGCGGGCGGCGCAGCGTGACCCAGAGCTTGACATCCCAAAAGAAGCGGCCGCGGTCAACGAACAGACCGTGCTTGCGGCTCGTACCCGGCTGGATTTGATTTCGCACCACCTCAAGCCTAAGGACGCCGGCGTTGTACGCGCGCGTGGCCCAGCTGAGGGAGCCTCCGACTACCAGTCCCAGGTTGCAGCTGCAGAGTCCGCCCTGGCCAAGGGCGCGAGCGCGGCGCAGGCGATCACGAAGCGTGCAGAGCAGGCGGCCAAAGCCATGGCCAGCCGGCAGGAGGAACTCAACAAACGCCAGATCGCACTGCAACAGCAGCAGCAGCAGGCGCAGGGCAGGCAGAACGACAGCCATGCCGGCAGCTCGCGGGATGCCAAGAGGAAAGCGTGGATGGACAATGCCCGCCAATGGAAGCAGCACGGGAAGAAGCGCCGTTGAGACGGCGGGCTGCGCCGTGCCGCCACTGTTCCGCACAGCGTGGCGCTGCATAGTGACGCGGCGGGTATTGCAGGCACCTCGCTTGCAGCCGCTGTGGATGAGCAGCGCGGGCCGGGAACGGCGTGCAGTCATGGCGAGCATTTTCCGCTGCCGCCGGATGTTCTGGAGCCGTTCGTGCCGAACGGTGGTGGCCAGCCCAAAGGGCTTTCGAAACGCGAGCAAATCGCGTGGCAGTTGCGCCAAGACCACCCGCTTCAATTGGAGGGCGTTTCCCTCGATGCGGACCTGGGCAGAGCCATCGGCTACGAGCTCGCGCATAGCGCCAGCGAGATCGACGCCGACCGCTCCAAGGCTTTGGCTTTCTGGAGCAGCAGAGCTGAGCAGCTACGCGATGCACAAGTCGCTTGGGCGAGCGACGCTGACCCAAGAATCCGACAGCTCGTGCTGGGCATTCACGGGCCCTTGATTCGTGAGCTCTGCGAGGCCATGGGCTTCAAGGACGTCGGCCTTGTCGATGCGCTGCAGGAGGGGTTCCCGTACGTGGGTTTGCTGCCCAAGACGCACGAGGCAGTGGTTGACGTTGTGCCCAAGGCGCTGGGGCGTTTGGACATCGAGGCCCTGCGCAACCAGCGCTGGATTATGAACCGGCACATTTTGGGCAGAGTGCGCGCCACTGATTGGGATGAGGACATCTGGGCTCAGACGTCGGAGGACGCACAGCTAGGCGCCATGTCTGAGCCAGTCCCGGTGGACCAGCTGGACCTTGGAGCGGCGACCCTTTCCAGGCGGCTGCCTGTGCGGGAGCAGCATAGCCGTTGGTGGAAGACCCGCGTCGTGGACAACAAAACTGAATCGGGTGTCAACGAAGCATGCCAAGCTCAACAGAAGGTTGCGCACGATGGTCTGGACGTCCTCGTGCTGATGCTGTTGCAGTTCGCGCGGCACGCTGTGGCCCCGCGCATGTGGAAGCGCGACATCTCCCGTGCTTTCAGACGGTTGGCCATAGCAGCCCAACACCTTGATCTCGCGTGGGTGGTCTTCTTGTACAAAGGCACCGCATGGGCTGCGCAGCATCTCGGGATGCCGTTCGGCACGACGTCCGCGGTGTACGCATGGCACCGCGTTGGCGCAATGCTGCTGGCCGTCATCAGGAGGATCTGCCTGGCGCCGGCAGCCCGTTTCGTCGACGACTTCTTCGGCTGCTCGAAGGACGGCGTGTACTGGACCGGCGGGAGGTGCCTCGCAATCTTCTCGATGATTACCGGTCTCCCGTGCGCGAGGGAGAAGGACGCAGATGGCGTCCTCACCATGGTGGTCCTTGGCGCGAAGGTTGCCATGGACATGCCGTGCGCGACGGTCTCCGTGCAGTTTTCCGACGACAAGGTTGTCAAGTGCAAGGCCATCCTCTGGCAGATTCTCTGCGATCGCCGCTGCAGCCAAGAGACAGCTATGAAGATGGCTGGCCGGCTGTCGTTCGCCGTGTCCGTCGCCGCGGGCAAAGTCGGCAGGGCGTACATCAAACCTTTCTTCGCGCAGGCGTACGCGCCGCTGCGGGGTGAGGGTGCGTCTTGCTGGCTGCTTCAGGCAGCGGCGTGGTGGCTCGTGTACTTGGCCGAGGTTCCAGCGATTGTCCACTCGGTCCCTGATGCAACGAGGCGGCGCGTTCATCTGTGGACGGATGCGGCTGGCGCAAGCCGCTGGTTAGCAGCCGTTCTCTGCGTAGATCGGCGCTGGCTGTTCACGCGCACGCAGCTGGGCGAGTCTATCTGGCGCCAGCTCCTCCCGCGAGGCGATCGCCAGATTGGCCTCCAGGAGCTTCTTGCCGTCCCGCTGGCGTACGAGACGTTCTCCGACCTGCTGCGCGGGGCCCTTGTCACGGTGTCCATAGACAATCAGGGCGTCCCCCATGCGCTGCTGAACGGCAGGGCGGGCGCCGAGGGCGCCAATCTCGTCGTCGGCAAGGTCTGGTTGGACGTTGCAAGGTACCAGATAGGCCTGCATGCCGTGCGCGTGGAATCCCATGCGAATGTAGCGGATGACCCAACCCGTGACGAGTGGTCCTTGCTCCGTGAGCTCGGGGCGGTGTTCAGAGCACCACAGATGCCGAGTTGGGCGGCGAACATATGGCATATAAATAGTTTTTAATATTTGTTGGTGGCGCAGAGCAGTCGTTGATTGCATCGAGGAAAAAGCGGCCTGTTTGCACCTGGGCGGGCAAGTGCGGCCGCGCCGCACGCGCGTGCCTCTCTTGCAGCGGCCTCGCGGTTGGCTCGGCGCTGCGCCTTGCGGAGCCCAGGGCGGGGGGGGTCTCGCCGCAGTGTCGCCGGGTGGCTGGTGGAGCGCGGCTTGGCGGGCCGTCGTTTTCCGGCCCCCCTGTTGCTGGCGCTCTGCTTCGGAGTCCCCGGGGCCGCCGCCTGGCTCCCGTGAGCCCCCCCTTAAGGAAGCTTGGGGGGGGATTGTGCCGCGAGGCATTCCTGGCCCTCCCTCCCCTGCGTGCCGGGTCGATTGCCGTTGTGCTCGAGAGTCAGGGCTGCGGCGCAGCGCTCCCTGCCGGGCGTTCTCATGTCCTCTCATGCCGAACGGCGGGCCCAGAGGCTCCGGAGTGCGGGCGTGAACGCCGTCTCTTCGAAGGAGTTCGAGAGGCTCCCGGGCCTGCTGAAGCAGATTGCAGCGCTGACGCCAACAGCCAGTCTGTTGTGCGCCACCGGCATTGGCCATCTGGTGGCCGATCGGCGTCTATGGGGACTCGCCGGCACTAGGTGCCAGGTCATGGGTCAGTTGTTGGCTAGCAAGTGGAAGAGCGCAGTCAAAGGCACGAAGAGGAAGAGAGCGGCAGAGGACGTCATGACCAAGCCGTTCGGTGGCCTCAAGGCGCTGCCGTTCCTGGAGGCCGTCCGTTCCATCGAGTTGGCACTGCCGGAGTACGTCCCTGGGGACCTGGACGAGACCGTCGTTCACCGGTGCGCTGTTGTTCTCGTCCTGCACGGTTTTCGCCAGGTGCTGCACGTGGAGGGCGTGGACATCAATGACCTCGACAGCCTGCACATGGGCCCGGCGGAAAAGTCCATGGTCAAGCACCTCGTGGAGTCCGTGGAGGCGCATGCGAAGAGGAGGAGGAGCTTGAGGGCGTCCTCCTCGCTGATCGGGCCGTCGTCTTCGTCGGCCACCCTGTCATCGCAGGGCGCCATTGCCCCTGCAGGCGGCCCGCCTGCTGCGGCCGCGGACGTGGCGGTGGAGCTGTCCAGCTTCAGCAGCGGCCAGTCGCGGGTCCGGCTGGACGAGCTGTTCGCCGCGTGGGGCGCCGATGGAGTAGGGGCCACGCTCGCCCCGAAGCAGGCCGTGGAGAAGCTAGGTATTGCGCGTTCGCAGGGTGGGCCGGTGCAGGAGTTGATGCAGGCGAAGGCTGCTGCTCTGCGCCTCCAGGCTAAGTGCGCCTCGCTTATTCAAGTGGCGGCGGCATTGAAATCGTGGCATGCCTTCGCAGTTGCCGTCTTGGGCGTCGCGCCTGGCGCCACGCTGCCCCCGCAGTGCAGCCAGCACGTGGAGTCGTACGTGGCCATCTTCCGGAACCCCTACACTGCGGCCAACTACGTCGGCAGCGTCCGGTGGACTTGCGTGCATTTGGGTTTGTCCACAGGATGGTACACGGAGGCCGTCAAGCTCACGCTTAAAGGTGCGAAGATGGTCCACGTTGCGGCCACTGGTGGCACGAAACGCGTATCGAAGATCATGAACGAGACTGTCGTGAGCCAGCTTGTGAAGTTGGCGCATTTCTCCGGCGAGGCGGAGGTGGGCATCATCTGGTTGCTGGCGTGGGAGTTTCTGCTGCGTGTTCAAAGTGAAGCGGTCGGCCTTCAAGCTGGTCAGGCAGCAGAGGCAGACAAGCTTCCAGATGGCCGGCATTCAGCCGTGTGGGTAGAGGACGGCCAGTATTTGGTTCTCCGGCTCAGGAGGCGCAAGAACAGGCCTCAAGGCTCTGTCTTGCGCCGTGCGTGCACGTGCCGCGGCAGCTCGATTGTCCCGTGCGTGGTCCACGCAGCAGGGCGCATCCTGGCGAACAAAGCCCCAGGGGACAGGCTCTGGGCAGGCACGCCGGCGGTGCTGTTGGCCAAGATGCGCAGGTTGCTAGAGCACTTGCGTGTCCAAGAGGCGGAGCAGTACACGTTCAAAGCCTTTAGGGCTGGCAGGGCCACGGCCTTGGCGGCCGCAGGAGAAAGCGTTGGCTCCATGCTCACAGCCGGCGAATGGAGATCTGCTGCCTTCCTGGCCTACGTGGACGAGGACATCGTCGACAAGGCCCAGCTGCTCAACGCGGCCCTGGAGGAGTCCGACGGCGAGCTGTGAGGGAGGCCCGGCGGGCGACCTGATTGAATTGGCATGTACCGTCTTGGGGAAAAGTCTTGCCGAGAAAACAGAAAACCTGCTCCGGCCCGAGCGCAGGCGCGTTGGGCACGAGAGTGCCGGAGCGCGTCTCGCGTGGGGTTGCGCCGGCAGGGGGCGCAAAGTCTTGCGCTGTGGCGCGTTTGCGCTGCCGGGCACGGGCGCGGGCTGAGTCTGCCCTGTGTCGGGCGTTGGCGGCGTCGGGGGTGTGCGGTCGCTGGGGGTTTGGCATTGGATTGTGCCCCCCTGGAGCGGCGCCGCCACCCGACGCTGCTCGCCTGAGCGCGTGGACTGGATGCCAAGTGCCGCCGGAGAAAACGACCCATTTCAGCCAAAAGGGGTCGTTTCTTCGCAGTGCTGTCTTGTCCACACTTCAGCGGAGAGTTGTCTGGAGGCCTTATGTGGAGAATCATTGCAAATGATGCTGCATAAGGGCGATGGGATAGGATCCGTTCCATTGCCGTTTTGGCTCTAGACTCTCTCCGTTTCGCTTTCCCCGCCCACCTCCCTCGAAACCGAAACGAGGTGCAAGGCTGCGCTGGGCGGAGCCAGAGCGCTGCTGCGGTTGGCTCTTAGCTCGAGCGGCCTCGCGTTGGGCACTCGGTGCCAGAGCGCTGGGGTACGTTGGGCCCTCTACTTGGGCGGTCTCGCGTTGGGCACTCGGTGCCAAAGCGCGGGGGTACGTCGGGCCCTCTTGGCTCGAGCGGCCTCGCGCTGGGCACTCGGTGCCAGAGCGCTGGGGTACGTTGGGCCCTCGGCCTGGGCGGTCTCGCGTTGGGCACTCGGTGCCAAAGCGCGGGGGTACGTCGGGCCAGGCTGGGTGTTGTGTCCTGCTGTGCGGGCCCCAGCTTGTGCGTCCTCGCGTTAGGCACTAGGTGCCGGAGCGCTGGGGCATGTTGGGCCTTGTGAGGGAGCGCTCGTCGCGTTGGCCCAAGCCTGGTGGAAGGGGGGCGGATCTTAGTGCGATGATGGTTTTGATTTTTCCCAGCGCGTTCAGGCAGGCGCCTCCGGGGGTTTGGCATTGGATTGTGCCCCCCTGGAGCGGCGCCGCCACCCGACGTTGCTCGCCTGAGCGCGTGGACTGGATGCCAAGTGCCGCCGGAGAAAACGACCCATTTCAGCCAAAAGGGGTAGTTTTTCGCAGTGCTGTCTTGTCCACACTTCAGCGGAGAGTTGTCTGGAGGCCTTATGCAGGGATCCTTCAGAGCCCAGGATTCTTCAGAGATTCCCCAGGAGACCTCGTGATTCCTCAGGATTCCTCGTGATTCCTCAGGGATTCCTCGGGATTCCTCAGACAGCTTCCTCGCGATTCTTGTTCACTATTCAGAGATTCTTCGGGATTCCGCAGGGATCTCTTTGGGTTCCGAGAGATTCCCGAAAGAATTTTGCGCAAGGCTGGGATCGGACCATGTCCTATTCTATTGCATTTCCAGTGGAAAGCACATCAGGTATGAAATAATGGAATGGTGTGTGCTTAGGCCGGCGCATGTCAAAGTAGGTTCGTAGGCAGGCCCACCGTTCTAGTAAAATCGAATAAGACACCATGAACGAGCATTCCAATGTGGTTGTTTTTGCCCAAAGTTGTTTCACAGCAGCGAACAACAATGAAGTGACAAAACTATGCCACAAGCAAGCGGTCGAATTCCCACATGAGAAGATGTAGGTACATCATGTGCAAATTACACAGACCCCACGCCATACTACGCAAACTCTTGAAGTGTCATATGCCATGTAGCAGCTCGTGTGCCCAACTTGCGCACATGAATCCTGCTTTCTGGTTGCAATTGGCAACGGACGTGTAACTTAATGAGCTTCTCACTTGGAACTGTCTAGTGTCATGGTGCATCTCCAATATTTGTTTCTGAGTATTCTGCTGCTCGCTGATGGAACTCCCGCCGGTCTCACATGACAACCAAGTAACGCGAAGCTTTACGCAACTGTCATGCGAAATCAGTCCCGTTCTCATGCGCCAGGCGTAATTCCCAAGTAAGATTGGCGACAGCTGCTCAGTTTCAAAACAAAACAACCCCAACGTGTCACACAGTAGCCTAGTACCATGACCAATCGTGGCGCTAATGTTGTGTGCCAGAAGGTATGTGTTTTCTTAAGCGCGCATTTAATTGCGAAGGCCTCACGGCCGATGCCGCCGACCCTGAAGGGGAACGACGACGCTGACGTGGGTCAGAGTCCTCATGGATGCTTCTTGGGGTCTCTTCGAAGCGCTCTCGGGGGCTCTTGGGGGAGCCTCTAGGTATGTGTATTCTTAAGCGCGCATTTGATTTCTGAATCGTCTTGAAATGCTCTACGCTTGGTACCGGTTGGTTTTGGGTCGTTTGAGAAGTGGCCCGCTTGGTTGGGATTTGTACCAGTCGGTTGGGACGGGTCCGACATGCGGTTGCGACACCCCCCCTCTTCTGCCGCATGGGAGAGGGTTGTCGTACCTCCTCTCCCTCTACCCTCCTCTCCCTCGCGCTGGCAAGCGACGACGACGGACGACGTCGACGACGACGTCGTTTGCTGGTAGGATCGAGGGGGGTGGGTTGTCGTAACTACCCTTCGGGGATTTCGTCCCCCCCTCTTCACCTTGGCGCGGGGAAGGGGAGGGGGTAAGGGGACTCGGGTTGTGGGATGTGCGGGGGGCGGGGGAGGGCCCCCGTTTCAGATAACCCCTCCTTTTTTTCCCAAGCGCTCGTGAAACGCGCTGCTTACCGTATCAACATAGCTCGGCACACCACGCACACACCAGCACTAGCATAGCACTAGCATGCCTGACACTTGTGCGAGGAAATCATGCCCCAGTCGCGAGGAACCCGCATGCCAGGGACCACCAGCAAGCGCTTCCCTTAACACATGTGTGTCTATCCATCTGTACAGCATATACATGCGCTTGCACGCCTAAAGGGGACATCACAAAGTTGCGAGGGCGTCTTCTTGCCCGCCCCGCGTCCAGGCACTGGCCAGCATGCTGGGCCGCAACTCTGTCCTGCAGGAGCTCCACCTGGACAGGAACCGCGTGGCCGACGAGGGTGCCGAGGCTTGGCCCAAGCGGTCCAGCTCCTGGTGCTGCTCCTCCTCCCTCCTCCCCAGGCCACATAGGGGGCAGACCCCGCTAAACTCGTTGACCGTGAAGACGGCCCTGCTCTTAGCACGAGCCGCCCAGCAGTTGGTTGAGCCCCCGCTCTGTCGGCGACGCCGTCGTCCCACGCCGTAGGTTTGTTCATTAGAGACCTGCGTTCCCCCCGATGCTCCTGTCACCTATATCTCTTCCTGCCTCCCTTCTGCCTCCTCCGCCCTCCTCCATCGTTTGTCGCCACTTGGGGGTTATCGGTAATCGCGACACAGCTGGCAGTTGTTCACACACATGAGTCGTGAGGTCTGAATCCTGTCCGCTTCTGGTGGCCACCATGGCTGCTGGGACATGTCTACAACTGAAGTAAAAGAAATGCAGAGCAGAGATGGGACTCCGCAGTCAGGGCATGCCCACTCAAAGTATGATATCTCTGCCACGAGCTAGGCGCAACTGCCACAAGCAGGTTGCGAGTGAGGCCGGATGACTGGGAACGGGCGTATCATCCG
>CAUYUJ010015638.1:324064-390368 GCA_963575745.1 Prorocentrum cordatum
GCATAAGAGGCGAGAACGCCTAAATCATTCAAGACCCAATGGGAGATCAATCCATTTAGCCATTAGCTCCTGAGGCGCTCTTGGGCTTGCTCTTGGCGCTCTCTTTGAGCTTCTCGGGAGACGCTGGGGCCGTTTTCGGACAGTCTTGAACGTCTTGGGGCGATCGTTCGTAAATGCGTTGCGCTCTTGTACCGTCTTGGGGATGTATTGGGGCGCTCTGGGCTCGCCTTGGAGCTTTTATTCTCTTGCAAAGCTGTGCTCTCGAGCTCGGGCATCTTGATTATCGTCGCGGTTCGTGGTTCGTGGTGGTTCGTCCCTTGCCAGGGCAGCCCCCCTGGGCCGCGGAACATTTTATTCTCTTGCACAGCTGTGCTCTAGAGCTCGGGCATCTTTATTTTCGTCGTGGTTCGTGGTTCGTGGTGGTTCGTCCCTTCCCAGCGCAGCCCCCCTGTGCCGCGGAACTCTTTATTTTCGTCGTGGCTCGTGGTGGTTCGTCCCCCTCGCCCCCCCCCCCCTGAGCTTGAGCCCCAGCTCCCCTGGGCCAGCCCCCCTTGGGACCCCCCTCCGTCCAGGCTTCCCAGGGCAGCCCTCCTGGGCCGCGGAACCTTAAATCTTTGTCGTGGCTTGTGGTGGTTCGGCCCCCTCGTCCCCCCCTCTGAGCCTGAGCCCCAGCTCCCCTGGGCCACCCCCTGGGCCACCCCCCTTGGGACTCCCCTTCCGTCCAGGATTCCCAGGGCAGCCCCCCTGTGCCGCGGAACCCTGGATTTTCGTCGTGGCTCGTCCCTCCGTCCAGGCTTCCCAGGGCAGCCCCCCTGGGCCGCGGACATACTTATTTTCGTCGTGGCTCGTGGTGGTTCGCACCCCTCGCCCCCCCTCCCCTCGCCCCCCCTCCCCTCGCACCCACCCTTGGGACCGCCCCTTCGTCCATGCTTTCCAGGCCCCCCTGGGCCGCGGAACCTTTAATTTTCGCTGTGGCTCGTGGTTGTTCTCCCCCCCTCGCCCCTCACCCCCGAGCCTGGGCCCCAGCTCCCCTGGGCCACCCACCCTTGGGGCCACTCCTCCGCCCAGGCTTCCCAGGGCAGCCCCCCTGGGCCGCGGAATCCTTTTATTCTCTTGCACAGCTGTGCTCTAGAGCTCGGACATCCTTATTTTCGCTGTGGTTCGTGGTTCGTGGTGGTTCGTCCCCCTCGGTCCCTCCCCTGAGCCTGAGCACCAGCTCCCCTGGGCCGCCCACCCGTCGGAGGCTTGCTCCGTCCAGGCTTCCCTGGACAGCCCCCCTGGGCCGCGGACATCCTTATTTTCGTCGTGGTTCGTGGTTCGTCGTGGTTCGTCCCCCCTGGGCCCCTCCCCGGAGCCTGCGCCCCAGCTCCCCTGGGCCACCTACCCTTGGGACACCCCTCTGTCCAGGCTTCCCAGGGCAGCCCCCTGGGCCGCGGAACCCTCTATTTTCGTCGTGGCTCGTGGTGGTTCGCCCCCTTCGCCCCCCCCTCCCCCCCTGAGCCTGGGCCCCAGCTCCCCTGTGCCACCCGCCCTTGGGAGCCTTGCTCCGTCCAAGCTTCCCGGGCAGCCCCCCCCTGGGCCGCGGAGCCTTTTATTTTCGTCGTGGTTAGTGGTGGTTCGTCACCTCGCCCCCCCTCCCCTGAGCCTGAGCCCCAGCTCCTCTGGGCCACTCCCCCTTGGGAGCCTTCCTCCGTCCAGGATTCCCAAGGCAGCCCCCCGGGCCGCGGAACCCTTTATTTTCGTCGTGGGTCGTGGTGGTTCGTCACCTCGCCCCCCCCTCCCCCCCTGAGCCTGGGCCCCAGCTCCCCTTGGCCACCCGCCCTTGGGAGCCTTGCTCCGTCCAGGCTTCCCAAGGCAGCCCCCCGGGCCGCGGAGCCTTTTATTTTCGTCGTGGTTAGTGATGGTTCGTCACCTCGCCCCCCCCCCCCCTTGGCCTGAGCCCCAGCTCCTCTGGGCCACCCCCCTTGGGAGCCTTCCTCCGTCCAGGCTTCCCAGGGCAGCCCCCCTGGGCCGCGGAATCCTTTATTTTGGTAGTGGTTTGTGGTGGTTCGTCCCTCTGAGCCCCCCTGGGCCGCGGACATAGTCAGAGCTTGCTCGATGGTTTTCGGCATGTCAGTTGTCTCATCTAGCCTCGTCTCGATATCAGGACAGCGTCTGTGTATGGTGGTATGTCGTGGCTCAAGATCGCCTGGCCTCGGGCTGCGGCAATCGTTGGTGACGCCACGACGGGCGACGCTGAGCTCAGCCCGTGCTCCGGATCGGCCTTCCTTGTGGGATCGGTTGCGCCGTTCTGGAGCCAGGCGACCTGCCCGCCTCGGGCCCGAGGTCGCCGAGGCCGCGGGCCTAGCGAGGGCGCGCGGCGTCGTCGCGCTTAGCCGAAGCGCCCAGGCCGCCTCCGCCTGGGGGTAGCGGGCCCTGCAGGCGCTCGCCAGCCTCGCGAGCTCCGCGGCGGCTGCCGCTTGGGAGCGCCGCGGGAGGCTGGCACGGGGCGCGCGTGCGGCCTGGAGGGCGGCTGGCCGCGGAGCGGCCGCTTGCTGGAGCGGCGGCGCGGGCCTCGTCGGGTGGCTGCGTGGACGTCGCGTGGCTCGGCGAGCCGAGGGCGCGCGACGACGCGAGCTCGCAGCTGCTTCAACCGCTCTCGAGTACGCCTTGGTGGAGATGGCGCTAGCGGGCGGCGTGGCCGTAGGCGCGGCAGCGCCGTGCTGGGTGCTGGCGTCGCGCGCTGGCGAGTGGGGCGAGGTGCTGATCTTCGGGCAGGCCGTGGCGAAGGATTTCAGCCTGGGGCTCACCGCCGACGACGCTGGCACGTCCTTCGTCTGGGTGCTGGTTCGATTGCTGCCTGGGCACATTCGAGCTGCGGTGGTGCCTGGCGGGGGAGCTCCCCGTGCGCCGCCTTTCGGGGTCCCGATCGGTTCGGTGAACTGGGTGTGCGAGCCGCCCCGCTGCAGCGAGGCAGTGGGGCCCAAGCGCGGCCGAGCTGGCCGCACTCCGCCTCGACGCGCAGGGCGTGGACGCTGCCGTCTCGGCGATGGTGCTGCCCGCGGGCGTCGTCGCGGATGCTGGATCGCAGCAGCCGACACTGGCCGCCTTCATGTCTGTGGGCGGTCCGCTCCCGCCGCCAGGAGCTGGTGGTGCCCTGGTCGCCGCGCCGCCTGCGGGGGCGGGCGCGGGGTCTGTGGCGCCCGCGGCGGTGGCTGCGCTACCGGGCGCGGGCGGGGCGGCCCCCGCGGCTGCCGCGGGTCTGGGCTTCGCGGCGGTGGGCGTGCCGGACGCTGCGGCAGGGGCGGGAGCGGCGGCGGCGCCGCTAGACCTGGCCCAGATGCTGCAGGAGGTGCGCGCGATCCAGAGCCAGATCCAGAACGGCAGCGGGGCCAGGGAGTCGAAGGACAAGAAGAAGACGAAGAAGAAGAATACATATTCAAAGCACGACAAAAAACGAAAAAGAAGAAGACACATAACTCCGACTCCAGCGACTCCTCCAGCACCAGCGGCACCAGCAGCGACTCCAGCGACAGCGAGTACTTGCAGTGGAAGGGGCCCAAGGCGAAGAGCCGCCGTGTGGACCCTGCCCTGGAGCGCAAGCTGGAGACCGAGAAGTTCAAGGCGAAGGGAGACCTGTTGGCGTTCGCGGCCAAGCACCCAGGAGCGCTGCCTGGATACTTCCTCGCGCTGGCCCACCGCAAGCTGAGCCGCGGGCGCTTGGCGGAGACCAAGCAGCTGCGCCAGGCGTCCGTCGCAACCTGAGCGCAGGCCCCTGCTGGCCTGACCGAGCTGCGGGGCCAGCGCGGAGTGCAGGCGCTGGCGCTGGTGATGGACCTGATCAACACTCAAGACTTGGTGACCGCGATGGACGTGCTGGCTCAACGCATCATCGCCATCCAGCGGGCAAGGTCAGAAGGGAGGCTCGTGGGAGATGGCCGAGGCCGTGGAGCTCCTGGCGGGCACGGGGGGAGGAGTCGCTGCGGGCGGGCTCCTCAAGCTCACCGGGGCGCGGCCGAGGTGGCTGCGCCGCGGAGGTCAGGACGTATCCGTGGCCTCCGTCGTGGTCGGTCTTGGCGACTGGCTGTGCTTCGCTGGCGGCCCGCTGGGGGCGCCTCTTCGTCAGGGGCACCTCGGTCGGCCTCGAGTGGTGGAGCTCGGCCGAGCCCTGCCGGGCATCTTTCCAGTCCCGCTGCTACGGCGTCGCGGCGCCGAGCTCGAAACGTCCGGGCATAAGTACCTGGGCGCAATTTTGGTTTTGGGTAACATGTGCATCACCGGCATCGGCGACTTGCACGGAGCCGTCGGTGACTTCAACGCTGTGCAGACGCATGCCCAGCGACGGGTGCAAAGGCGCATGCTGATGGGCGTCTTCCGCTTCCTCGAGGCCGAGTTGGCTTGGCCTGAGGCTGCCGCGCTTCAAGAGTCCCTGCGCCGCGGCGACGGCTACGAGCCGCTGAAGTGCGTCGCAGAGCCCCTTGGCGAGCGCGGGGGGGTCCCCGATCGCGCCGCCGCCGTCGACCTGGCGGGCCTGCTGGACGAAAATTTCCTTGGGCTTGCGGATCAGGTTCGTCGCCCGCGCTCTCTCCTCCTGAGTGTGGATCGGCGGCCTGCCAGGCTAAAGAGACCTCGCGCGCTGGTGGGGCCCACCTACCCGCGACTCGTCGCTGGGAACGTGGCCGCGGGCCTCCAGGGGTACGGCTCCAAGAAGAGGGCGCGCAAGCATCGCGGCGCGCCTCTCGTTGCAAGGGCCTTCGGCGTGGGGAAGTTCGACGCGGAGCAGCGGGTGATCTCGGACTTGCCAGTGGACCAGCTACTGGAGCCCGCTGCTTTTCCCCGCCCGACTTTTGCATGCCCCTCGAGGCTGCGCGTGGTCAAGACGCTCCCTGGGGCGCAGGTCAAGCTCTGGCAGCGCGACCTGCGGCGCTACTTCCACCAGTTGGCCATCGGCAAGGGCTGGTGCAAGCACAGGGCCCATCCGCCTGTGCCTGATCCGCGGGGCGGAGCTGCTCAGGTTCACCCCTGTCGACCACGCCGCGCCCATGGGCCTCGCGCCGTCGGCGGGCTGGGCGCAGGCGGCCTCCGACACTGCCTTCCTGAAGGCAGGGCTGCCCCCAGACCGCGGGGTGGCCTTCGACGGGTCTTGCCCGACCGAGCCGCCGATGTGGGGGTCCATCGTGGACGACCTGTGGGCTCTGGACGAGCGCTCGGCAGGGGGCCGAGCCCGCAGCTCAGCGACCTTCTGGGTGACCAAGGCTGAGCAGGCTCGGGACCGCATGGGCATTCCTGCGCATCATGGGAAGTCCGTGGATGGCGGACAGGGCGAGTTCCAAGGGACCGAGGTGCACCCGATTCAGCACTGGCTGGGCGCGACTCGCCGGCGGCGGCTCGACCTCTTCGCCGCCGCCCTCGCCCTCCTGGGCCAGCAGGTGGTCTACCGCGAGGGCGTGGGGCGCTTGGTGGGCAAGCGCGGGTGCTGCCCGAGCTTCCGCCCTTGTCTACGCTCGATTCTTTTTTGCGCGTGTACTTGGCTGGAGAGCTTGCCGCTGAGGGGCCGCGAGCCTGTAGCCTAGTGCCCGCTGGCATGGCACGAGCTGCTGCTGTCGGCGATCCTCCTGCCCTTCGCGGAGCACGCCGAGCGGCGCGCCCGCGTCGAGTGCACCGCCGCCGCCCTCGGCGGGCACGGCAGAGCCTGGGCGTCGCTACCCGAGGAGTCGGTGCGGCGCATCGCACAGTGGGCTGACCACAGGGCGCCCTACGCCATGCTCGGCGACGGCTTGGGGATCGACGTGGGCGTTGAGGGCCGCTGCAGTCTCGCCAGGGTGGTCCTCCCTGCTGTGCCGCACTGGTTCAAGGTCGGTCGGCCCGGCGGCTGCGAGCACATCGCCTTGGAGGAGGCGCGCGCGAAGCTGTGGGGCATGGAGGCGCGCCTGCATCGCCCCGCGGAGCTGGGGCGCCGAGTGCAGCATGCGGGCGACAACGCGCCGTGCGAGGGCGCTTTCATCGAGGGCCGCGGCGCCAGCCGCAAGCTGAATCGGCGCTGCCGCCGTGGCGCTGCCATCGTGGTGGCGGGCGGCTGCTCGAAACTCCACTCCTGGATGTGCACGCGCAAGAACCATGCGGATGAGGCCAGCGGCCTGCGAGGCGTGCGGGCGACGGGCGAGCGGCATCAGCTGCCGCAGCCCCTGCCGCGCCAGGAAGCGGTGCCCGTCGTGCCCGCGGGCTGGGGCCGCAGGGGGGCCATCTTCCTGCATCTCTGCTCAGGGCCCAGGCGCGAGGGCGACCTCTGCGACGCAGTCGAGCAGGAGGCGCGCGAGGCAGGCCTTGTGGTCGCCGCGGTGGCCTACGACCCCGTCGTCGATGCCAGCCGCGACCTCGCGCGCGCAAGCCTGGTGTAGGTGCTGAGGGGGCTCTGCAGCAGTTGCGACGTGATGGGCTTTTTCGCGGGGCGCCCTGCTTGGCGGTGGGCCGCGCCAGGCACAGCCCGCTCGCTGGGCGCCAGGGGCCGAGGCCTCTGCGCGCGAGAAGCGGGCCGTTCTTTCCTTTGCCAGGACTGACGGACACCGAGCGCCGAGTTTGCGCACTGGAAACGCACCTCTTCCTCTGCCTCGAGCTCTTCACCCGAGTCATCCTTAACGGGGGTTGGGCTGGCCAGGAGCGCCCTCGGGATCCAGGGCGTCGACTGTTCCCCTCGTTCTGGGGCTCTCGAAAGGTCGCGGAGTGGATTGCAGGGTTCGGGCTGCGCATCGTTTCGTTCGATCAATGTCAACGCGGAGCCTCGTCGCAGAAGCCGGCGTCCACTGTCGCGAACGACGCTGAGGCCGGGGGAGTTCTTGGTCATCGCTGCAATCATCGATATAGGCATAAAGGAGTTTATGGGCTTGCACGCGGTGGGGGGGTCGTCACAGCTCAGCTCGCTCGATATCCTTCGCAGCTGTGCCGGGCTCTGGCCCGGCTGGCGGCCGGCTACCTTGCGAAGACCCAGGATCGGCCGCGCCATGGGCGACGATCTTGGCAGGCGCCGCGGGCGCATCATTACCTTCTTGATGAGTGCGCTCAAGCCAGTGACCATCCAGAGGTACGCCGCGGCCCTCATCGATTTCAGCTCTGATCTCAAAGCGCTGGGCCTGGGCGCTGAGCAGCTCGCCGAGGAAGAGCTCAACTGGTTCCTGGCCGGGCGCGTGGTGGACCTGTTTGAGGAGTCTGGCGGCGTCGAGGGCTCGGGGGCTGCCTCTACGCTGCTGGCCTCGTTCGCGAAGGCGAATCCTCGGCGCCGCTGCCGCGCTGCCTGGAAGGCGCTGGACGTGCGGCGCACTCGGCGGCCGCCCTTGCAGGCGCTCGCGGGGGAATTCGGCTGCGCCGCCGCCGTGCTGCTCTGTTTCGCAGGCTTGTTGCGAGCCTCAGAGGCGCTGGCGCTGGACGGCAGCACCTGGGCCAGGACCGCCACGGGTTTCGTGGCCTTGCTCGGCCGCACCAAGCGCGGAGCTGAGCAGAAGGTCCTCTTTGATGAGCCGTCCGTCTTAGCCTGGTTTGATCACTGCTGCTTGCGCTTCCCCCGAAGGTAGGCGACAATATTTGTGCTGTGTCGCATCCTTGGCTGCAGCGCTGGCTCCAAACAGGCGCGGGCGCGCTGGGGTTCGGAGCCGCGCACTGGACAGCGCGCGGGCTGCGCCGAGGAGGGGCCGCCGAGCTGTTGAGCCGAGGCGTTCCGTTGGCAGACATCATGTTGTTTGGCAGGTGGCTCTCTGAGAGGTCCGCTCGAGAGTGCCTGCGTCGATGGGGAGGTGAGCCTCACCAGATTGCGTGTCGATGTTTCTGTGAACTCCTGGTCTCTGGCCCACCGCTACTGCGCAGCCGGATCCCAAGTGTGGTGTGTGGTCTGACTGCAGAGTGTGTGTGTGTGTGTGTGCGTGTGTGTGTGTGTGTGTGTGTGTGTGTGTGTGTGTGTGTGTTTTTCTCATCTAATTTAGAGCTTTCGCTGGAATGGGGGAGTGTGGCGAGGCATTGGCCTGCGCGGGCATGCAACCGAGTTGCCGTGGCGTCTCGATTCCTTTTGAATGAAGTTACTCATTTATTATTGTACGCTTGGCGTGCTGCCTCCCCCTGATAAGGGTTGGAGAGTAGGATGTAGGTGGCTTTCCTAAATCGTCAGAGCTTGCTAGATGGTTTTCGGGATGCCAGTTGTCTCAGCTAGCCTCGTCTCGACATCAGGACAGCGTCTGTGTATGCTGTTGTATTCTGGCCCCGCTGCGCTCCCACCCACCCGTGGTGGTCCTATACTCATCAGTGGAGTGCGCAGGGTCAATGCACTGCCCTGAACGGCGAGGCATTGGCCTACGCAGGCATACGACCGAGTTGCCATGGCGTCTCGATTCCTTTTGAATCGAGTTTCTCATGTATTCTTGTACGCTGCGCGTGCTGCCTCCCCTGATGAGGGTCGGAGAGTCGGGTGTAGGTGGCTTTCCTGAATCCTTATTTTCGTCGTGGTTCGTGGTTCGGCCCCCTCGGCCCCTCCCCCGAGCCTGAGCCCCAGCTCCCCTGGGCCACCCCCCTTCGGGAACCTTCCTCCGTCCAGGCTTCCCAGGGCAGCTCCCCTGGGCCGCGGAACCTTTTATTTTCGTCGTGGCTCGTGGTGGTTCGTCCCCCTCGGCCCCCCCCTGAGCCTGAGCCCCAGCTCCCTTGAGCCACCCACCCTTGGAACCCCTCTTCCGTCCAGGCTTCCCAGGGCAGCCCCCCTGGGCCGCGGAACCTTTCATTTTCGTCGTGGTTCGTGGTGGTTCGTCCCCCTCGACCCCCCCTGAGCCTGAGCCCCACCTCCCCTGGGCCACACCCCCTTGGGAACCTTCCTCCGTCCAGGCTTCCCAGGGCAGCCCCCCTGGGCCGCGGAATCCTTTATTTTGGTAGTGGTTTATGGTGGTTCGTCCCTCCTTTGTGCAAGAGTCAGGGCACGTGTGCCATTTGTTGGACTTGCTACTTCCCGGCAGGAAACCGAATCTGGGTGGCGACCCCCCGGGGGCCCCCCGGGGACCCCCCCGGGACCCCCCCAGGACCCCCCCAGGAACCCCCTTTGCGACCCCCTTGGGACCCCCCCCCGCGCGGGGAAGGGATCAAAGGGAAGGGGCTTCCCTTCGATTGAACTACGACGTGGCTCAATTTCTGTGTGGACGGCTTGTCCGAGGCAGAAGGCCCAGGTGAGTGGAACTCAGGAAGACGGCGACGAGAACGGCTTGTCTGAGGGAAAAGGGCAGCCGTGGAATCCGAGGGTTATTTGCCCAGGGCACAGGGCTAGGCGTCTTCTAGAACTTTACTCAGGCTATCCTGCTCGAGCTTTCCTCGGGGTTCTGGCGTTTGGACCGTCGCGCGTTCTGATCGCTGGACATCGCCGTCGCCGGCGTCGTCGTCATTATCGTCGCCGCCGCAACCGCCGTCGCCGTCGCCGTCGTCGAAGTCGCCGTCGTCGTCTGGGCACCTGGGCGCGGTCGCGCCCGTGCGCCGTCTGGAGGTCAGTCACGCGCCCAGTCCAAGCAAATCGTACCAACTTCACCTGACTGTCTGTAGTGGGGGTGTCTGGCGACGACTATGGGGGGCTGCGCACCGCTGTGGCGTCTTCTTGAAATCGGCAGCTCGAGATCGTAAATCGTTGGGCCGCCTCCGCACGCCGTGCTGCATGCGAACGCGCGCGCGCCGCCGTGGAGGCGGCGCTTTGGCCGCTGCTCCAGGCGCGTTGCATACTGGGCTCATGGGTCGACAGTGGGCGGGCTTCACGGCTGGCTCCGCAGCTACAGTCAAGGCGCCTAGTAAGGACGCGCGCCTTATCTAGGGATCTAGGGTGCCCTTGTGTCCTTGCCTCTGCGGCCCGTCCTTTTCCGTTTTCATTGGTCGCCCGCCGCCGCCTTGCGTCCTTACCACTAGTCCTTAATACACGTTTTGACTGTACGTAGCTGTTGGTGGCGAGCGAGTCCAGAAGGCTCAGCGGTGCAGGCGGAGCGGCGCCTGGCTCTCACTCAGGGTACCGCCTTGCGGCTTCAAGTGCGCGTGCTCGGCGGGCCTCGCGCGGCTGCGGGTACACGCCTGGGCCTGGGAGGTGGCGGCCTTCGCGCCAGGGGCCCCCGCCTTCCGTAACCGCAGTGGCGCACGTCCCGCTACCGGTGTCCGCCGTACCTGCGGGGCCGCGGTTTAGCCTGTGGTTGACTGCGGTGCCGCCCACGCTGTCGCCGGTGGCCGCAGAGGCACCCACGGGGCCAAGGCGGGAGCCTGCCGTCGGGGCCCTCCCCCATGGCAGATGGTTTCAGTTCCGAGGGTGGATTTTTCAGCCAGGCCGAGGACGATGACGGACACGTGGGTTTCTTGGGCTTCTGCGGCCGTATCGGGCCTGGCGGCCCAGCTGCTCCAGGACATGCCCGAGCCTGCCAGCAGTGAGGAGGATTACGACGGGGCTGCGGGCGCGTGGGTACCGTCAGGTACGCATGCCTCCCGATCGTGGTGAAGGATATCTTTTATGCTGTGGCTGAGGTGGGTACTGCGCCTTTCTTTTTGGATCTTCGGAAAAGGGGTGCTGGTCATGCAGTTGTTTCCCCGCCGCGGTCAGCTTCCTGGCAGGTGCTCGTGTGTGTGTGCTCGTGTGTGTGTGTGTGTGTGTATGTGTGTGTGTATGGCTCCACGGGCTTTGCCATGCTCGTCTCTCTGGCTTTGGGAGCGACTTAGGTAGGGTGCGTTTTACTGGTTCGCTTGTGCTGGTGCACTTGTAACTCGTCTTCGCGTGCTTCGGCAACCAGCCTTGCACCGAAGCGCCCGAGGCAGGTGGGCTAGAGCCCTACGCGCCACCACGCCGGTCCCAGGCAGGCTGTGCTTGCCGGCGGAAGTGGGAAGAGCGGAGGAGCAGGCAGACAACGACGGACGCGCGGACTTTGGGGAAGTCTGCTGCATTGCAGCTGGCTTCCGCTCCGCCGCCGGGCACGTCCCTGGACACATGGGCGCTCCTGTGAATGGAACCCGTGTATTACCCTCATATATACTCCTTATCCTTACCTCTCCCGCGCCTGGCCGTTTGGGCTCAGGTACTGAGTTGGAGCGATCGTACCTTGATCGCGTGGGAGGGAAAGATATCCATCTATCCCTCCATCTCTCTACCAACGGATCAGGGGTTCTGTACCCTTGTACTTCAACCCCATACACAGGTTATCAGCCCTTAAAAGCTCACCTTCACCGACTCGCCCGCGGTGACCTCGCATGCGAGCCTGATGGAGCCACTTCGGCGCATGCGCCGCAAGGGTTCCATCGGCCCTTCGCGTCCGAGCTCTCCCACGGCCCGACGGCTCGGTGACGAGTTGGAGAGCATTAGTGCGGACTGTGTTGGTGTTCCAGATACCCCCCCCAGCTCCCAAGGACCCGAGGCGCGACTAGCTGCTGAACTTCGCCGCAGCGCCGCCCGCGGGGGGACAGGAGAAGGAGTAGGAACAGGAAGGAAGGAGTTTCACACGCCGACCTTCGATCCTCCCTCCCCTTCCCCGTCGGGAGCAATCCCAACCGCGTCAGGCGAAAGCCTTACTGGTCTCGATACTCCAGGGCGCTTTCGCGCTAACCGCCGATGGACCTCAGGTGCTGGGACCCCCAGCCCTGCGACCGTCCCTGTGGCGGAGCACGTAGCTACCTTCGAGGAACTCAGTAGACCAGTGTCGGCGCAGCCACAGACGCGGTACCCCAAGGTATCATCGGATGAGACACCACACACACATGGTCCGAGTCGCAGCTCGTCCGCGCGCAACCGCCGTGGAGCCCCAGGCCCATGCGGCGAAAGCAGGTCGAGCCCGCGCGCTGCCTCTCAGAGGCCATGCACTCCCCGCGACAGGGGACACAGGGAAGCTGACGCTCCCCACCTCTCCATATCAGACGACCAGCTGGCGGAGACGTCCGCCGCAGGTGACGTAGCTGAGCTCAGAGACCAGGTCGAAACCTTCGTGTCCAGCCAATACTCTGGACTACTACAGAGCGTTCAGACGAACGCCACCGATACTGCAGCCATACGCCGCGATCTTGACGGCGCCTTAGGGATCATCGTTTCCAGGATCGCCGAAGATCGACGCATCATAGGAGAACTGCAGTGCCAGGTTGATCGTGAGGTGTCACACTCAGGTGAACGAACGGCGATGGTCGAGAACCTGCGCAACTATCTCGCGCAGATGGAGCAACCACTTGTGATCGTACGCGACGCAGGCATTTCTGCGGTCAGGATTTTACATGATGAGATCCACGACCAGCTCCGCAACCGACCAACTCCAACCGAGGCCGCAGACCTCGGCGACGTTCAGTCTCAGATCAATGATCTTCGATCTTATCTAGACCACGCTGCGGCGACGCTTCGTACCGAAGCACGCACAAACTCGTCGAACCTGATCGACATGTTGCAGCGTACTGAGAGAGTCATCACTCAAAGGCTTGATGCGACCAACGCTGTCGTGCAGCCACTCGCTAACCGGATCTCTGACATAGAGCAGCGTTTCCCTGGTGTACAGGACGCCCTGGCAGAGTTGCGTGTCGGACGAGCCCAGACTGATCAGCTGGATTCTCCTCCCACGGTTTACGATTTCGCCCGCCTCACTGGCAGGTTGCAGGAGGTTGAGAAGGCGGCGGACCACGCGCAGTTAGAGCTCTCCCAGGTTATTCATGAAAGAGATACTGAGAAGGTACGTGTAGAGAGTCACCTCGCACGTCTGGAAAGCGAGGTGGAGGCACAAAGCGCCCGTCTCCGAGCATGCGAGCATCGACTTGACCGTTATTCACAACGGTCTCGGGATACTGATTTGTATACACGCCAAAAGGTGGGTCAAATACAAGAAGACATGACGAGCTGGACGAATCAGCTGATCGACCACACTCACGACACCAACATCCACCTTCGACCTGCAGCCGACCCGCACAGGCCGACGGCAGCGTCCGCCGAAGCACCACAAGCTTCAGCAGGACAACAACGACGTACGTCCCCAGGAGCAGCCTCCGCGGCAGCTTCTGCGCAGACACGTCATGTGTCTCCTGTGCGCACAGAACCAACCACCGACGGTGCACCGATACCCTCGCAGCCAGTGTCTGCGGTGTCGGTCCATACTACGACGCCTATCAAGGAGTCAGACACCGTCCGTGTACCTGTCTTGCCTAAGATCACGCAGCTGCTGGAGTGGCAGCAAAGAGTGCGGAGGAACTTCGGGGCCGCCTCAGGGCGACCATCCAAAGCATGCGCCTTCCTATGCGTGGCAGAACAGCCCGAATGTACGTTCGAGGATTTACAAGACAGTGGAGACTTTGAGAGCATCGATTGCAAACTCGCAACCGGTCTGAGCGACATCTTATCCTCAGACTTACGCTACCAAATCAGGCTCATCGAGACCAGAGAGCACAAAGCAGGACGCATGCTCAAAGGACGCCAGATATACTGGCATATCCTACAGTCCTACAAAGTGACAGACGTTGACGACGATCTGCACGATGTCGAGCGCCTTAAAGAACTGAGGATGAGAGATGAAGATTTGCAACGTTTCATTACCGATTGGGACGCCTTACTCTTGTAATGCCGAGAAGTACCCGATCCAAAGATATTGGAATCGCTATCTCGCACACAGATTCGTAGACATGCATGGATGAAACAAGACATGTACGAGTACCAGCGCATGAAGATGAGCGACCCGAATCGTACCTACGGTTGGCTTCGACAGCGTGTCCTGGACATACTGGAGATTAAACAGTTGGAGAATAATCAAAACAAGCTACGGTACGAACATGAGACACGATCTCAGGTCAACGTGTGCGCTGCATGGAAGAAAGGCAATTGTCGCAACGGTGAACGGTGCAAGGCTTTACATACATATTCCAGGGATTGGAAGAACAACAAATCTTCCAGAACATCAACGGCTGGCGGCAACCCCCGCCGTAGTATGTCCATTCCTGCGAGTCACAAGAAGCCAGCATCAAAGCCATTCTGCTTCGATTTTGCCAAGCGCAACACATGTGCCAGAGGTGATAAGTGTAACTTCCCACACGTCGCACAGTGCACGGATTTTGCACAGAACAAGTGCACAAAAGGCGACACATGCAAATACGCTCATCTCGCACCTGGTGCAAAGACTCCTGAACGAAGCCCGAGTCGACCGCGGACTTCCAGCCAGGACAGCCGCGGCCGATCACCATCCCGCGGATCAGGAAGCCAACGGTCTTCACAACGCGGGGGGTTTCGCTGCGCAAGCGATTCACGACAGGGACGTGACAACCGACGCCAATACGACCGATCCCGTTCGACATCCAGGAGGTCCCACGACTCTCGCAGCCAATCGAGAAGTCGTTACGACAGATCTTCGAGATCTACCTCCCGAGGACGAGACAATCGCGGCGGCGGACGCGGCAGTCCACGCGGCCGTGATAGATCATATGGTAGTGACAAAGGACGTGGCAAGCGGTATCCGAGCCGCGGATCGCCCCGTGGTTCCCCCAACACTAGAGCACGTTCTCCTGCCAACTTTAGACGTTCACGCCGTTCAGACCGCAGTTACGTCATCCGTGACAAGACCCTCATGGCCAACACTAAGGCCACAGCGACATCTACCAAGACACGTCGTCGGATACGCTTCGACGCACGCAACGTGGACTACTACTTCCATACCATATCTGGCAGAGCCAGACTGGACAGATGGAAAGAGCTGCCGAATGAGGGTGACATCGTCAAAGTACCAGATCCATTACCACAAAAATGGTGGGATGATAGTGCAGAGGCCTTACGAGAATGTCAAAAAGAGACACAACTATGGTACGACGAACTGTGCGACTACCGACACAACAAAGAGTCGGTGGCCACACCAACTGCGATCCGAAAGCATGACGACACTGTCAAGCAGTCATCAAAGACTGCCCAGACGACAACAACGACAAAGCCCGTCGACCCTTCACGTTCGACCGCAGCATTGACAAGGTCTTGGGTTCTCGACAGTGGTTCTGCTCATCATATTCAGGGAAAACATGAACTTACGCAGACCGAGTCGGATCGCATATCTATTCGCGAGGAGCATATTCTGGAAACTGCAAATGGTGATCGTACCGTCAACGAGCACTACGACATACGGCTACCCGAGGTTGGACTGCATAGTTCAGCCCTTGCTTTACCAGACTGCCCATCATTACTATCAGTTGGAAAATTGATTGAGGTTGATGGCTTTCGACAGCTTTGGGATCCTGAGCTGGGCTACATGCTTCAGGATCCGGGGGGCCAATGGTATAAGATTCCAGTCAACAATCGAGTGCCAGAGTTACGACTCGACGACTTAACACGGATACCACCACCACGTTTATGCACTTCGTCAGCACCCCGCCGTCGTCAGCGAAAGCGTTCATCCGCCCGCTGTAACGACACTTGTTGGTGCTGCAAAACTACAGAGCAACCAACCACTGCAGACGAGCTACGGCCCCACATAGGGACCTGCCCCAAGAGACCACATGTCGGAGAGGGAGGAGGAGCACGGACCATCACGGTCGAAGAACCTCCCGACACACGCACAGACGAGCCCAACGTGGACACAACCACCGACTCGCCTATGTCTCTGACGCAGTGCTCTCCTCCACAATGCGGGGGGCTAGATATAGCTCAAGCAGACAACGACATACCGACAGAGACACCCACACGAACGCATCCAGACAACGATCGAGTTCTACCCAACAGACAAAAGAAACCGATCGACCCGATGCATTACATGACTCACAGCCCAAAACATCCTGACTGTGAGATCTGTTCTCGTACGATGGCACAGAATGCCCCGTGTAGACGACAGCGCAAACCACATCCACCGGCAGACCCCACCGAAGAGGATAACGCCTACGAGGCTTTTGTCCCGAAGAAGTTCGGTGAGGCTCTAACTGCCGACCATATCGTACTGGCCAAAGACGATGCCGCGGACAAACATGGCGACAAATATGCACTTGTTGTCCTTGACAGATATACTGGCATCTTCATGGCCTACCCAGCGCTACACAAAGACGCAGCTACTACAAAGGCATCCTTTCAACAGTTCATCGCCGCGAACGATGAGGTGAAGCATATCTACACAGACAACTCTGGAGAGCTTCAGAAAGCTTGCCGCCAACTGGGATGGAGACACGACACGAGTACGCCACATCGTCCACAGACAAATGGATTGATTGAGCGCGTTGTCAAAATTGTCATTCTTGGTACCAGAGCTGTGTTACATATGTCTGGTCTGGGACACGAATGGTGGAAAGAGGCCATGCAAGCCTTTTGCTGTGGACACAACTTTGTGCATACATCCACGGGCGTCGCTGCCCTCAACGAGGGGCATGCAGAAAAGACAGCTCATGAAATAAGATTTGGCGAAAGCTTTCCTGGGCACTGCATACCATTCGGTGCTCGGATATTTTGGAAATGCCTCAACCCCGAGATTAACAACGAGACTGCAAAGTTTAAAGAACATACTCGGGAAGGGTTATTCATGGGATACCACTTACACTCTGGTGGACGATGGTCAGGTGACTACCTTGTTTTGGACACGGCTACATGCGCCAAGAATCCTGATGGTGAACTGTGTCATGTGCACAGAGTCAAAGACATCATCATCCCTGATGGCAAGTTCACCTACCCCGTGAAAGATGGTACCCTACGACATCACAACCCGGAGGCACACGACGAGGTGAAGGCCTCTACTTCTCGCCCCTTGGGTGACAAGCCAATGCCTGATCCTCCACTTTCCTACCCTAGAGAATGGGATGATCCGTCTATGATGACAACGGAAGATAACGCTGTTGATATCCAGGCATCGGCTTCTGAAGTTGCTGCACCAGCGCCGGAGCCAGACTACTGGGAACAGCGTGGACATTGCGTCATCAGACACATTCGTACCCCAAGAAAGAAACTGTTCATCCCGACGGACGACGTCATGAATATACCTGTACCTGTTGACCAACTCGACGTGACACGAGATTTCAAAACGACTTCTACTTTCGAGGGCGAAAGTAACTTCCGAGATGTTTGGGATGGTGTTAGCGCCAACGACCACAGGGAGTTAAGCGAGCCATGGACAGGCACGATTCAGTTCTATGAGCTTCCAAAAATAACGCCAGACGGCAAAATGGTGGTTCGTGGACGCGAGACACGTGTGCAGACTACTACACGTCCTGATCACGTTCTTCCCGAGCATTGGAAAACACTTTCTCGTGGACAGCAAAAGAAAGATATCGATTACGCCAACGACGTTAAACGAGCTCGTGAGATTCGTGATCGTGCCGCATTGAGAGTGTGGACAAGACAGGATAAACAGGTCAACAATTTCCGTACTACTACATCAGGCGGACCCACATGGAATACTGTGGAACGACGGATTACATACGACACTGACAATGGCGACGTCATCCGCGACGAGAATGTCAAAGGCGTGACAAACAAAGAAATACTGTATGCCAAATTACCTGGTGGGCCACGTGACATTACCACGGTACTATACTACCGTCAACTACCACAACAGCACGATGGAGAAGAACGTGCTTTGGTATTTGTGGATAATGAGGGAACCGACTTTGGGACTTTGAACCCGCTTATACGCAAGTTCACCCAGTCGGTAGTAATACCAACCATGCCACGTGAGACCAACTACACGCCGGCACACAGAGATAAAATACCAGATTCGACATGGTCACGCCCAGCATTAGTTACCAGAAACCTGAGTAAGAAAGAAGTTGCCGCATAACCACGTGCACAAGAAGCCCTACGAAAAGAATACGAGAGATTGGAAAAGAAACAAACATGGATGTTGGAGACTGTTGCAGAAAAAGCTGATATTGAGTCACAAGCTATCCGCAATGGAACAAAGGTGCATTTCTTCAATATCTTGGAGTTATCTTCAGTCAAACATGAGGAACTTCCTCTTGATCTACGTAAATTCAAGGGCAGAGTGGTGGTTCAGGGCAATACAGGCAAAGACGAAACTGGTTTGGCCGCCATATTCGCCGACGCCGCTTCCAGTGCTTCGCATATAGAGGCTTCCAAACTTTGCGATGCTACTGCGTTATTACCGCAATATGCGGGAGAGCAAAGTGACGCACCCGGAGCTTACACGCAGGCATTATTATACGGCGACGGACGAATTGATCCAGTTGATACCTGGATTACTATACCTAAATGGCGACAACCGACATCATGTTCTTACCTCACTTTGCAGCTGTGGCTTCGCTGATTTTAAGCCACAGCTGCCTTTCTGACTTAAGGACTAAAGGAGTTCAGAGGTTACGGGTTCCTTTCCTCTGTTCCCGAGTCCTGCCTTAACGGGCGGGATTCGGGACGGGGGGTGTGAATGGAACCCGTGTAATACCCTCATATATACTCCTTATCCTTACCTCTCCCGCGCCTGGCCGTTTGGGCTCAGGTACTGAGTTGGAGCGATCGTACCTTGATCGCGTGGGAGGGAAAGATATCCATCTATCCCTCCATCTCTCTACCAACGGATCAGGGGTTCTGTACCCTTGTACTTCAACCCCATACACAGCTCCTGGCGCCGGGGGGCGGCGGGAAAGCCAGCTGCGTGCTTCGGCATGTCCTTCGCTTTTCTCGTCCAGGGCTCGCTGGTCGAGGTGCAGCTGTTGGACTTCACGTGCGCGCGATCGTGCTGCGAGGAGGTGACGTTCAGCAAAAGCCCCTCCATCTTCCCCTCCCCCTCTCCTGCCCCCATCCTGCCTCCCGTCTTCCATGTCCTCCTGGCCCTCCTCCTCCTCCTCCTCCTTCTCCGCCGCCCTTGTGTGTCAACCGACCTACGTTCTCCCCCCACCTTTCTGAGAGGCTCGGGCTCGCGCTCCTGCGCAACGACGCGCTGAAGGAGAGGCTTTCTTTCCGAGACGGGTTGAGTTTGCGCTGCGAGGGCAGGGGGAGGATGGAGAGGAGGGAGGGCAGAAGAGGGAGGTGGACGAGGAGACGAGGATCGCTCCCCTCACCTCCCTCCTCCTTTCCTCGGGGGGATGATGTAGGAAGGCTGGTGGCCTCCCCTCCCCCCCCCTCTTTGGGACAAGGTCCTCCTGTGACACCCGGGGGGCCCCGGGTGCGCGCGGGTCGGCCGCCGGCAGAGGGCGGCGCGGGAACGCTCGGATTGGGGACAGCAGAGGCTGCTGCTCCTGTTGCTGCTGCTGCTGCTGCTGCTGCTGCTGCTGCGAGAGAGAGAGAGAGAGAGAGGGAGCAAGGGTCACCGAGCGCGTTCCACTACTCGCAAAGTGCCTACTCGCAAGCGTCCGAAATATTCGAGTCTGCCTCGATGCAAGGGATCGTACTTTGCCCGCGGCGGATCCAGGCCATTTGCGAGCAGTTACTTTGCGAGCCGTGGAACGCGCTTGTCTAGAGATGCGAGGATCGGGGCCATCCAGAAAAGGGGTTCGGCATGAGGGGAGGGGTCAAATCTTGGCGCGGGGCAGGTGCAGCTCGAGGCATCACTCGGGCGTCACGGGCACATACATGCATGCAGGCGTCGCCGTGCCACAGCTGCTCCCTCGTGTCTCGGCCGCGTGCAGCGCGTTCATGCGATGCTTTTCGATCGGGTCCCAGGGTCGGGCGATGCGGGTGATGCTGCTGCTTATGATGCTGATGATCGCGATGATGTTGAGGATGATGGTCAACCATGCTGATGATATCAGTGACGATTTCGGCAAGGTTGCGCGAGCAAGCGATCGGATCGAAAAGGATCGAGGGGGCCGCAAGTTTTGGAGACTTGCGCCAGCACGAATGCGGACCCTTCCCTTCGAGGCCTGACTAGCATGAGGGGATCATCGGCTTTGCGACTCCCCTGCCGCTTCCGATCACCCTGCCTCCCTTTGAGCTCAAGGCGGACCCCTGTGAGGGCTACGGGGCGGACGCAGTCGGGCGGCCACGAGGGTGGGCATGTTGTCCTGGCGCTGCGCTCCTCTTACTCTCCTCGTGCTTCCTCCTCTGGCTCGACGGCCTGAACGATCGCTCTTCCGGGCAAGCTTGCCTTGTCGGCTTCTGCGGGGTTCTCTCTGGTCAGGACCCGACGAGGTGCTGTCCAGCTTCGCGACTTGAGGGCCGAATTGAGATACCGGTCGTCCAACGAGCGTGTTTCGTTTGTGAGGGCGAGAGTGTATTTTGCCATCAGCTCAGTCAAGGCATAGTTTCCGCGAATCTGGTCAGCTTTGGTCAAACTGTCCGCGGGCATTTTGCAGTTGGGTACCGGCCTGATGATAGTGCTCTCTGCAGTCATGGAGTCTCGAACGATGGCCATCTCAATGCATCTTTGCAAACTCGGGGGCGGCCAACAGGGGGTGATGAGTAGGGGGGGTGGATATCATGGCCAGGGCCACACCTCTTCCGATGTCATGCCGCGCGCATGCCTCTGGCCGTGATTTGCGATCCACCCTCCTGGACGCTCCCCTTTTGGACCCCCCGAAAACTAACCACAACCACCGCCATTCTGCCAGGGGTCTCGAGACAGTTTCCGCCGACATCGTCGGAGAAGCCACCCTGCGGAACCGCTGGCTCTGCCACGGGAGAAGCGAGACTCTGGCCCTCTGCTTGTCGCGATTGCGGGGTTCTCCGAGCATGACCACCCAGGCTCCTTGAGCCCCGTCCCAGTTCGCGGGCCTAGGACCGTCCGCATCACGCAGTCGAAAAATCCAGAGGCCGGATCGTGAGGAATTTTCACGCTGTCCTTCGCAGGTGTCTGGCCGCCCGATAGGCCATCAACTTCGAAGCGGTAGTAACATGGGGACACTTGGCACTGAGAGTCGAGGCAGAGCAGCCATCGACTGGGCGAGAATGCCAGGCAACCCAGAGACTCTGTCTTATAGATTCCCATCTCCCATGTCCCAAGAGGTCCCCATAGTTGCTTTAGTGCGTTGTGCGTTGTACAGTCACGTTGCTGGGTGAATACATAGTATTCGAGGGTCTGCAACCGTCGTGGCTCAAGTGCGCGTGTTCAGGAAAAGGGCGGCGGGTGGGACATGGTGGGACACTGACCCGCTCTCGCGTCGCCGCCCGGCCTCCCTCCGTTTCCTCTGGTCAGAGACGGCCGCTCACATGGTAGCAGGAGCGTCATGGTAGAACGAGGTGGAGGAGAGCCGGGCGGCGCGCAGGGGAGCGGGCCTAGCCCGACCGCTGCTGCTCCACAGCGTGCAGCAGCAGCAGCAGCAGCAGCAGCAGCAGCAGCAGCAGCAGACACCACAGCGCCTGAGGCTTCCAGCGAGGCCCAGCAGGTGCGAAAAACGGCCAGCAGAGGCGCCACCACCAGCACCATCAGAAACCGAGGATCCGTGGACACACTGGGGTCCCTGGACGAGAACGACGAGCAATAGCAGCGGTGGCTGGTGGAGCAGCTGGTGGAACCACTGGTGGGGCACAGACTACAGCACCAACCGCTGGTGGCAGGACGTCCCGGCGGGGAGCGACGGCACGGTGTGGATCCCGATCGCGTGTCCAGTCGAGCCGCCGGTGCCGCACGGGCTGCTGCGCAGCGGCGACGGGTCAGCGGCCGAGGAGCCCGCGCGGCCAGGGACGCCGGCGCGGCCGGACGTCCGCGCCGAGGCCAGGCCGCCTCCGGCGACGCCGGCGCAAGGCAGCCCGCCCGCGGGGCTCGCCCAGGAGCGGATCGCTGGATCGGCGGCGACGCCAGCACATCCGCCGCCGACCGAGACGGGCGCGTCGGTGTCTGCCTGGAGGCCGTCCGACACGCAGGGGCCCGCGCCATGGGGCGGATTCGAGCGCTTGGACACCTACGTTGTGGCCCTCAAGCGCTGGTCCGAGCGCACGGGGCTGCCCCCCGAGCAGCAGGCGGGCAAGATCATCGACGGACTGCCGATGGATCTGCAGGAGCGACTGCTACATCGGCAAGACGAGCTGGACGGAGCGGAAGAATTAGATGCGCTGATCGACTTCCTCAAGAAGTGCCGGGGAGATCAGGACGGCGACGAGGCCAAGGAGAGCTTCAGACTGGCGTTGGAGGACACGGGGATGCGACCGGGAGAAACATACGCCCAGTACGTGATGAGGAGAGACACTCAGGTGAGAGCAGCGCGAAAGCATGGCCTCGATCTCCCAGATTCAGTACAGGTGCAGCAGCTGAGGAATGGGGTGAACCTCAGCGAACAGAATGCCATCAACCTCTTGTCGATCACACAAGGGCGAGAAGATCTGGAATCGATCAAAGCCGGATTCAAGTAGATGGATGCGAAGAAGAAGACGAGTCGAAGAAAGCCTCGAGTGCACGCGACCGCGGACAGCGACCACGAGCAGGAGAACGAGAACGCCAGGGGGCAGGACGTCTACCTCGAGCCCGAAGAGGACCTGATCATGGACAGCGCGGACGTGGTGGCCTTCTACGAGGCGATCGCAGACCAGGGGCCGGACGAGGAACAGGCGATCGCGGTGCTGGCCGCGGTGTTGGACGAGAAGGGAGAGAAGGATGGCCGCCCGCGGAAGTGGGCGGAGTCGAAGGAGCTCAAGAAGGCCATTGCACGTGATCGAGACTTCTTCGGTTCAAAGAGGGCAGGGGGCCGGCAGGCCCCACGGACAACAGCAGGAAAGCAGAGACTGAGCATTGCGCACCTCAAGGCGAAGACGAGGTGCGCTAACTGTGGGGAGAAGGGCCACTGGAAGAAGGAATGCGCGAATCCCTACAAGCCGAAGTCGGAAGTCCGTGACAGGGGTCAGAGGAACACCATCGGGGCAAAGGGGTCCATGTGCGTAGCCGCCTACGGCCACGACGACGGGGGCACTTTCCTCGTCGGGGGCGCTCGCATCCGGGAAATCTGCTCGCTGCGGATCCCGGAGTCAGCCGACCGCCAGGACCAGGAGATCTGCTTGCTGGAGATCGATGGCGAGGAGCACGAGGGCATGGTCGACACGGCGGCCGGACAGGCTCTCGTGGGAGAGAGCCAGCTGCGCGACCTCCAGCTCAAGTACAGTGAGAAGGGCTGGAGCATCCCGACGCGCAAGACGGACGGCTGCAGCAGCGCGAAGGGGGTCGGCGGTCGGTCCAAGGTCGTGGGCGAGGCCATGGTTCCGATGACCAGAGCAGGGGTCAGGTGCCTCATCCTGTTCTGGATCGTGAGCGAGGACGTGCCTCTCCTCCTGCCGGTGCGCTGGCTGGAGAACCTGAGCGCCATCGTGGATCTGGACAGAGACACGCTCGCGCTCAGGCACGACGGTGCCGACAGGAAGATCAAGATGAACAGGCAGAAGTCGGGCCAGCGGACCATCCCGCCGCTGGGCGACAGCCGCCCAGAGGACTTCCAGGTCCCTGAGGCGGCCCAGCGGGACTGGCCAGGATTCAGCGTGAGTGATTTTCGAGCTCATAGGCCTCTCTCTCCCTTTTTCTTTGGGCTCTCTGAGACTCCAGAGACCCCATTCAGACCCTCAGAACCTCCCGTGAGTGCTGCAAACGTCGCGGGTAGTTCCAACCCCGAACGCCAGAGCCTCGACCCCGTCGGAACCTCGCTAGGGAAGGGGGGGCCGGGCACGGGGGGCCCCCGGGAGACCGCGCAAGAGGAACCCAGGAGCAACGAGGAAGAGAACCAGAGAGGACGAGGAAAGGTCGGGGGAGGACGAGCTGCGACGAACGGGAACAACGGGGAAATCAGGAGGAGCGTGTTTGAGGTCATCCGGGCCATCATCCGCAGGACGTCTGGGCTCAGAGGTCACATTCCAGACCCGGCTTCTCCAGGGCACCTCGAGGGGCCAGTGCAGAGTCTCACGGCAGCCGATGTCGACCCTGCCCGACACGGTCCGGCACCGCCCCAGCTCGAAGAGAGAGAGAGAGAGAGAGAGAGAGAGAGAGAGAGAGAGAGAGAGAGAGAGAGAGAGAGAGAGAGAGAGAGTTCAACGAGAAGGCCACCAGGGACTCAGGCGCTCAGTCAAGTTCACGTCGCTGGAGGGCCCCACGGAGACCAGCCGGGAGAAGCTGCGCGCGTCAGACTCGAAGGGCGGGCAGACCGAAGGACCTGCGTCCCAGGGGCCGCGGAGGAGCGAGGGGATCGAGCACGCTACAGGGAAGATGGACGGACCGAGGGGTTCGGACTCGACGGACGAGAAGCTCCATATGAATGTCCGAGTGCGTGCCTGGAAGAGGATGGCCTTCCAGTTGCTCACGTGGATCGACGTGAGCCACGCCGCGAAGATGATCCAGAATCTACGCCACGAGGCGAAAGGGGCGGTCTGCCCGCGCGGCTGTTCCCACCCTACGTGGGCTCTTTGGGAGTCCGGGAACCAGCAAGTGCGCTACGCGACCTGGCTGAAGTGCGGGGCAAGGGCCTGGGCTCGGCCGCTCACGGAGACCGAGGAGCAGGATCAGCAGAAAAGGGAGGCCGCCAAGCTGACGAGGGCAGAGACCCGCATGGAGGCTGTGAGCAGAGCCCCGGGGGAGCCGGCGGCCAAGGTGAAGGTGCCCCACGTGGAGTCATCTGCTTCGGCAGGCACGACCGGCTCCGAGATGGGCCAGATGAAGGAGGCGACCCAGGCCAACAGGGCGGCCGTCTACCAGCTCGCGAGGGCCCTCCAGGAGCTCGTCAACCAGAAGTAGGTCTGAGCAGGGATCCCGGGAATCAAGAGGGAGAGATAGGCTGGAAAGGAGGGGGGGAGACACCGGGACCGTCCGGGGAAGGAGCGTTCTGTTCCGTGGAAGGGGAGGGGGACCTGGTCTGTCGCGCGGCCCCAGTGGCCCAGCCCCGCCGCCTCGGCAAATCCCGCCGAGGCGGCGGCTTTCGAGCCGCGAGAACCTGGTGGGATATGAGGGAGGGTCGATCAGTCACTCTTGATGAGGTTTCCGAGTCCAGGGGTTGGAGGGCTAGCGAGCTCAACCGAGAAGCCAGGGCGAAGCTGATGGCCTCCGTGGCCTACTTAGTTTGTCGGTCCGACGTGGGGGGTCTAAGTGCCTGGGCCTCCGGATGTGTCAGGATTCTCGGGTGGCGGCCAGTCTTAAGGGGCAGGGTTATCCAATCTCTAAGCGTTTGGATTGGAGGACGGGTTACGACCTGGCGTCTGAGTCGGGAGAGGGGGCCATGTGGCGCATAATTGAGCAGGATCGGCCGGAAGTCATAACCATGGGCCCCGAATGCCTTGCCTTCTCGAATGCCCAGAGACCCAGCTGGCGCGCGATGAAGGGCGCCGACCTGACAGGTCCCGAGGAAGCGGGCATCCAGTCCATGGCTCTGTGCATGCGAGTCGCCGAATATCAGATAAGGCAAGGCCGAGGGTTCCTGCTCGAACATCCGGAAGGGGCGTGCTCGTGGGAATTAGATTCGGTTCGAGAAATCCTGAGTCGCCCGGGGGTCCTGACGGGGGTCGCCGACTTGTGTCAGTGCGGCTTGGCCGTGCGGGGGGGAGGACCTAATGAGACCAGGTTTCTCACGAATCGAGCGTCTATCTTGCAGCAGCTTCTCAGGCGGTGCGACGGTGGTCACGTGCGCAAGCAGCTGTGTGGCAAGGTCCTCACCAGCGCGGCCCAGGTTTGCCCCCCCCGACCTTGCGCAGGCCATGTGCGAGGGAATCCTCGAGTCAGCCCAGAGAGCTGCCCTCGGACATCGAGAGGAGACCCCCGACCCCTGGGGGACTCCCGTGCAGATCGGCGAGGCTCCGACCGGCGACCCACGAGCTGCGGCTTTCCCCGCGGCCGAGGATTCGGACTCGGACGAGGATCTCGAGGAGAACGAGAGGGGGGAAGGCAAGGCGGGGAGGCAGGCCGGGTCAAACAGTCGAAGTAAGCGCCTGGAGATAGCCAGGACTCACGTCAATTTAGGGCATCGACAGTCACTCCAGACCGTCCTGGAGGCGTCGAGCGGCAGTCCCTAGCACGTGCCGCTTCAACCGTCTAGTCGCGGTCGACTGTCTGTTTATTATTGTTCTCGGCACCAAAATGATTGTTTTGAACATGCTCGACCACGGGTCTAGTTTCCAGCTGTGCCACCTTCTCGGCCCCGGGGAGCCGCTCACGTCTGAAAACGTCTGGGCTGCGTTCGACAAGAGCTGGATCCGCATCTTCGGTCCACCCGAGGTCGTCATGTCCGATGGCGGCCCCGAATTTCTTGGCGCTTTCGGCCGTGCGTGCGAGCGCGCAGGTATCTTCCAGCACATCTGTGATGCCACGTCGCCGTGGCAGAACGGCAGAGTCGAGCGCCGCGGAGGCTAGTTCAAGAGCGCTCTGGCCAAGGCAGCCGATCATGTCCAGCCCTCCTCTCATGCCGGGGAGGAACTCATTCTCCACGAGGCCGTGTCAGCCAAGAACAATACTACCGCAGGTCTGGATACTCACCGTATCAGCTAGTGTCTGGCGAGAATCCTCGACTCCCTCGCTCTCTGCTCAGCGACGAGGGAGTCGATGACATAGGCGTGGGGGATGTCCAGGGTGACGCGGCCGGCCAGGACAGCGTCGCCAGCACCTATGCTCGGAAGCACCAGATCCGCGAACAGGCCAAGAGGGCCCTGATGTGTGCCGATGCGAAGTCGCGCCTGGCTGAAGCTCGGAGATCTCGACCCCGTGCTGATCGTGTCTTCGTCCCGGGGCAGTGGGTGTATGTGCGTAGGAAGGTGGTTGGCGTGAAGACACGCGCTTCAACGCGACCGTTGGGTTGGTCCCGGGGCCGTCGTCTATCACAACGGCACTACCGTGTGGATCGCCATGCGCACCAAGCTGTGGAAATGCTCGATCGAGCAGGTCCGAGAGGCCGCGCGAGAGGAGGCGCGCGGAGCTGAGCTCATCGACGCCCCCGAGTTCCGGGAGCTTCGGGAGGAGGTGCGCAACCCAGGGAAGAACATAGGAGCTCTGGACGTGGAATCGGAGGGGCCTCCTCCCGACGAGGCCTGGGACGACCAGGATCATTCAGCTCAGAATCCAGGAGGTGCTCCAGTGCCCGGCGGGGATGGCGGAGAGTCGACGGCTCGTCCCTTTGAGCCAGCGGGAGATCGGATGGAAGCGAACTCTCCTCTCCCGTCGATACCCGAGGGTAGTGAAGTCGAAGGCTCAGAGGGTACCATGGAGTCGACCCCGTCAGAAGGCCGGGTCGAGTCCGCCGACAAGGACGAGAGACTGCCCCCCCCCCCCCCCCCCCCGGACTGCCCGAACCTCCTCGGTCCCGCCCACGCGTGAGCAGTGGGGGCAGCGCGCCCTCGGGACCCCCCTCCACGATTGGGTCAGTCAAGGTTGCCAGCTCGGCCGAAGAACCAGAAGCCCTGTCAACCCCACCTGGTCTTTCGAGCATCGCAGGTGGCGAGCGGGAGAGATTTCCGCGAGCAGCCCAGCGACCTGCCGGCAGCTCCACGTTCCGACACGCGCGACGGGCGGGCTCTCCCGTCCGCGGGCTACTGACCCGTGTAGTGGGTCCCGGGGTCACTCCGCTGGAGGACATGCCGCAGGTTTCCGTGCTGGAGCGAGTTCAGGAATGGGAAAATCAGAGGGATGGATCCGGTATCGCGAATGCCCAGTCCGGCGAGAGCCTCGGTCCCGGGTCCGAAGGGCTGGCTGAGAGCACTGACTACGACTGGGTGGAGCTTGGGAGTTTCGAAGGGGCCGATGATCAAGACCAGGGTCTGCTGTGTGAGCTGGAGACCTGGGGGCCGAGCCCCGAGTCCTGTCTCTCGTTCGCCACGGCAGGACCAAGCTCGGAAGGGCCCCGGCGCGGTCAGGAGGTCGTCTGGAAGAAGCTCAGCCCAGAAGAACGGGAAGAGTTCAAGAAGTCAGACGCCACCGAGTGGTCTGCCATGACAGCCAGCAGGGCCGTGAGGGCGGTCCCCCCGGAAGAAGCGGCCCTCGTTCGCAGGAGGGGCCCCTCTCGCATTCTCTCCTCGAGAATGGTTCGTCGGTGGAGGCCGCAGGAAGGCGCGGGAGCCAGCGCGAAGGCAAAGTCACGGTGGTGCGTGAGGGGGTGCGCCGACCCAGACGCTGAGTCCCTTCGCGTCTGCGCTCCGACCCCCCAGGAGGAGGCAGTGCTAGTCGCCCTCCAATGGAGACTTCAGATAGCTGGCCACAAGAATGCGTTTTGCCAAGCCGACCCCCTTTCCCGCCCCAACGGGAAGATATACGTCGAGCCCTGCGAACGGGGTAGATGTTCCTCGCGGGGCCCTCTTGGAATTAGTAGCCCGAGTCTACGGACTGAGCGACGCTCCTATCAGGTGGCATCAGACGCTGACCTCGCTTCTGAAGCCCATCGGGTTTCGGCGGTCCCTCCTGGAACCTTGTCTCTGGGTCTCTCGCCGTGCCTCGGGGGGTTTGAAGGCTCTCATCGTCGTAGAAGTTGACGGCCTAGTCATTGCGAGTGAACCGTCCTTCGAGGGTGAGCTCAAGAGGCTGCTGACCAGTCGTTTCTCATTCGGGAAATGGCAGATCGGCGAGGCCGAGTACGCTGGGAGGAGAATCAGGCAGCAGTCCGACGGGCGGATCCAGATCGACCAGGAGAAATACATACTAGAGCAGGTCAGAGCCATGCGAGTCGACAAGGAACGTGCTAAGTCACCCGGGGACCTTCTTGGCGACCGGGAACTCAGGGACTACCGAGGTCTCGTGGCCAAGATTCTCTGGGCGGCCCGTCAGTCTCGTCCCGACGTGTCCGGATCCGCCGCGATGCTGAGCGCCGAATGTCCGAGCGTCACCGTGGCCTCTGCTCTGATGGCCAACAAGGTCGCCCGCCACCTGCGTAGCACCGCCTGTTCATGTCTGACGATCTGGCCGTGGGACTTGAGCGCTGTGACCATGGTCGCCTGCAGTGACGCCGGGGGGCCCGGGTCCGCGAGGAAGGACGGCGCTCAAGGAGGATGGCTGGTGATGCTTGGGGATTCTCGGATGCAAGACAACCGTAGGTCCCGGGTGTCCCTCCTGTCGTGGAGAAGCCAGAGGCTTCGTCGGGTGGTTTCGTCTATGCTCTCGGCAGAGGCGTTGAGCCTGTTAGCTGCTCTCGCTGAGGGGCAGTGGCTTTGGCTTGTTTTCCGGGGTGCTTTGTGCGGGGATGTCCGGGGACCTGAGTGGTGGAATTCGGGGACGGCCTGCCCCTTCGCAGTGGCTCTGGTGGGCGAGTGTGCCATCGCCAAGGCTTCCGAGGGCGTCGCAGTGGTAGATGCGAAGTCGCTCTTCGACACGCTGTCGAAGAACAGCGGAGGAGCCGAGGCAGTTCGACGCAGCGCCATCGAGATGGCGATCGTCAGAGACGCCATGGCCGCCGAAGGCACCGTCGTGCGTTGGGTTCCCCATTGCAGGATGCCCGCAGACAGCATGACCAAGGTCGACCCAAGCCGGGGCAACTTTGCGTTGACCGACCTGATGCTCCGCGGGATGTTAGCTCTGATCGACGAGTCTGGTTCCCTGGACGAGCGCTCTCTCAATCGAGCGTTGAAGTCTCGGACCCGCACCGTGTCTCGAAGGGCGCTGCAGCTGGAAGGACCCAGAGGCGGAGGAGATCGAGGGGGCAGAAGGAGGAGGATCGCGCGCCGCCAGGACTGCCTGGCGAGAGCCCACGGAGGCGGAGGGAAGCCCGTGCCCAGTGCCCTCCGACCCGACCGGGGGGCCTCCGGGGACTCGGGGGGAAGGTGGAGGGGGGCGGGCTACGCTGCCAGGGCCCTCTCGGCCAGTTTCAAGGCAGGACCTCTTGGGGCACTAAAGTGGGGGGGCGCTGTCTTATAGATTCCCATCTCCCATGTCCGAAGAGGTCCCCATAGTTGTTTCGTGCGTTGTGCGTTGCACAGTCACGTTGCTGGGTGAATACATTCGAGGGTCTGCAACCGTCGTGGCTCAAGTGCGCGTGTTCAGGAAAAGGGCGGCGGGTGGGACACTGACCCGCTCTCGCGTCGCCGCCCGACCTCCTTCCGTTCCCTCTGGTCAGAGACGGCCGCTCACAACTCTTTGCGAGCAGCCCGCGGTAGTCTCGAACCTCCCGTCCCGTTCGTGGAGCAGCTTCTTCTGGTGTCCTGCTTTCGTGCGGTCCATCTTCATAGACCCAATCTGCTCGAGCACATACTTCTCTTGGTACACTAAGATTCGCCCGTCCGACATCTAACCGGTCCAGCGGCCAGCGTGGTCTACTTCCTTCACTTGTCACGTCCCGAAGCGGAATATGTTGACGAGCTGTTGCCAATGGGTCTTGTCGTAAAACTGAACACAAGTTATGATCAATTCGACCACTTCTAAACTGATCACGGCTTTCAGACTGCTCGAGGGGTCATGGGAGACCCACAAGCACGTATCGATAAGGCCCGCCGAGAATCCAATTTCTCAAGGTGGGCCGTCACTGAGAGGGTCTGACAGAACGCACTTTTATTGGCGATGAGAAGAAAACAAAGCGACTCGCACCACCTCTTCTTGAGGAATTGGCGCATAGGCCCGTGCGACGTCGCGCGAGGCTGCTCATTGTTTTTTACTTGTTGTGCTTCTCACCATCCTCGGCGACACGATCCGCGAGGGGTCCAGCTGGCGGACCGAGGCTGCCTCAGAAAGGTGGATGACTCTAACCGCGTCGGCCTGGGTTTGGGCTGACCGCTCGACCAAGTCCGATTCACTGAGCTGCTTGGTCTCCTCGGGGTTCAGGTGCTTCCAGATCGTCTCCTGACCTCTTGAAACTTGCGCCCGCCGTGGTTGGAGTCTTCCGCCCGCCCCCCGACGAAGGTGTCCGAGGTCGAGTGGTGCGCAGCCAGGCGTGCTTGATCTCTTCAAGGAGGGCCCGAGGCTGGTCGTCGGCCTCGGTCTCGCCGCCCTGGTAGAGGTCGAGCCAGAAGGCGCCAGAGTCGCTTTCCTGGCCCTTCTCGAGAACCCTCAGCCGAAGGGCCCTCCTTGAGCCTCCCATTGCCGCATGCGCTCGGACACTGGCGCGCTTCCACTGGACCTCCACGGGCGTCGCTCGCACATCTCGAGCCAGCAGCCCACGGAACGGGAACTTTGCTCGACGTGTGGGGACTCATCTGTACGCGGTCTGGCTCCTCCCTCCGCTCGCTCGTCTCCTGTGCTGGTCATCCGTGCGACGCCAGTCGTGGGGGCAAGGCTTCAGGGGCGAATCGCACTCCCCTGGGCCCCCTGGGGAGGCTCCCCTCGGGCAGGCCCCTGGCCCCCGTCCGCCCCGAAGGGACGCGGAGCGGGCCCGGAGGCAGCATCTCGCACTCGGCGCTTATTATTTGTGCGATGCCAGTCGCAACGCCTCCTTCCTCCCCCCCTCGCTTTTTCGACTGGCGCAGCTTGCAGCACCACGCCTCGGAGTTTTAGTGCTTTTGATGGCGACTCTCCCCCCTCCCAGTCTGACGTCCCTCCCCTGGAAGGTTGGACCGCCGCCCAGCGGCCAAACCATTTTTGCTTGCTCTCTTCTCCTCCACCTCACCGCCCGCCTACTATACTGGACACTCCCAGCCAGATCGCCCTTGTTCTGGCTTAGTGTTCTCCTGGGCCTATCTGCTGCTCGCTCCATGGCGCCCAACCGGCCCATTTCCGTCCCGATTTAGCTTTGCACTGTACTTCAGCTCCTCTTCCTCCAGCATTGCCAATACCTTCTGGTGTTGCGATTGGCTGTGTCAGAGGCGACAAACGCTAGTACGATTTGGTAGTTGGGGCTTTGGGCCCGCCTGTGCGCACCTGGCGCTTACATACGCCAAGCTGTGGCATACGACAGTCTCAAGTCGGAAGCCTCCCCTCTTCCCCTCTTCTCCTCCTGTCTTCCTCCCTTCCCCTCTCCACCGCCGCCTCCTCCACCACCTCCCTCCGCCTCCTCCTCCCTCGTGTGCCCGATCGCTTCACGCCAGAAAGAGGGAGAGAGAGAGAGAGAGAGAAACAGAGAGAGAGAGGGCGAGAACGAGAGAGAGAGAGAGGGAGCAAGAAAGTGCGAGAGAGAGAGAGAACACACAGATATAGTAACCTCTGCCTCCAGCGGCTGGGCCTGTCGCAGCGACGCCGGGGCAGGCAGCGGGACAGGCAGACGATGGGGCTCATGGAGGGCGCCATGAGGAGGACTTCGCCTGGTTCTATCTGCTGGGTTCCAAGTCCTTCTCCTCCTCCGTTCTTCCTTCTCCTCCCCTTCCTCCTCCTCTTTCTTCTCATCCTCCTCCTCCTCTTCCTACTCCTCGTCCTCCTCCTCCTCCTCATGCCTCCTCCTCCTCCTTCCCCTCCTCTTCGCCCTCGTCCTCCTCCTCCTCGTCCTTCTTCTCCTCCTCCTCTTCCTCCTCCTGACTCCCCTACGCTCGTCTCCTTGTCGTCGTCCTCCTCCTCCTCTCCCCTCCGCGCGCAGACGTGGATATATTAGGCATCGTGACGTGCTTAAGTTGCGAGTGAGCGAGATCACTCAGCAACCTTCTATCTCCCAGTGATCGAGATCACCCAGACCACCCAGCAACCTTTGTTATACTAGCCTTCTTCTTTACAATATGCACCGCATTGGACTTGGATCTCTTCGAGTACGCGCTAATATGTGCAGCACTGTTGGTTTTTGGCAGTCGGCTACCCAGCAAGCAGGTTACGCATCCGAGTTCTGAGGGGAACTCATCATTCAGCGGTCATGGTGAAGCATCTGCCTGGTAACCTGAGTTCTTTTTTACATGCGTCACACTATTGTACGCAGCTCCCGGACTACAAGCAGTAGGGTCGGCAAACTTCGACACTGGGGTATAAGCTTGGCGTGCTACTAAAGGAAGCCTTTAGACACTTGGCTGTTCATCCGTACTCTAATCTCGCATGGAGCAGCTGCATAACATATTTGCCCACCTGCTGGCCAGACAACGTGTGCCCTGTTGCGTGACCAACATAACGTGAATTACTCCGACGGAAAGACCCCGCATGATAATCCTCTCGGCTAATCAGGAAAAAGCCCTCGCCGTCGGCCTCGTGATTGGTGAGGCATCCTTACTGTTCCTTCTGCGTATCTTTATTTTCGCCCTGGCGCAGGCCCTCCTCCCGCTCGCTTCGTTTCCCCCATCCTAGCCCTCCTGTTTTTCGCGCCCCGCCACCCTCCCCTTTCTATTGCACGAGCGCGCATATCGATGTCCTCGGCGCCGTCGCTGCCTCGGCCAGCACGGGCGCGTTCTCTAATTGCCACGCCGCGCAGCCGTTGGGACAACCTCGCGGGCCAGGGCGTCGGGGCAACCGCGCGAGCCGCTGGCGCGCAAGACCAAGCCGTTGGGACAACCCCGCGGGCTTCGAGCGGGGCGCAGCCGCGCCCAGGCGGGAGGCAGCATGAAGCTCAGCTCTGCCGCGAGCTGTCCCGCCTCCGCCCTGGACCACTCCGCTCTCTTGTCGAACTCTTCGAGCGCCTTCCGCAAAGACGCTGGCGGCCCTCGCTCCAGGAGCTCTCGCGGCGGTGGCCGCAGGATCAGCATGTTCCGCATGCACGTGGCGCGGGAGAGCATGACGTAGACGTGCAGCCACCACTGCTCGTCCGACATGCCCGTGCGGCCAGCGTCCTCGTCTCTCGTGCAGTCGATGGTGGCGCCCTTGCGCAGCGTTTGACCCTGCGACAGCGTGGGGGTCAGGTAGGACGCGTGCGTCAGGGTGAACCCCGAGCGGCGCGCGGTGTGCGGCCCCGAGCTCAGCCAGTTGAACTTCTGCTCGCTGGGCCTGAGCATCAGGAAGCTCCGCGCCCGCGCCTCGGCCTGGCCGTCGTCGTCGGCGTCTTCGGCGCCCTGTCGCAACACCTCGGCGATTTCCTGGTAGATCGGAGACTCCTTTAAGCCGTGCGCCTGCAGCCAGATCCGCTCCGGTAGGAAGCGGGGGCGAAAGAACTGGCCAGCCGAGCACTCCTCGTACCGCTGCTCTTCCTCGTGGTGGAACCCGAAGGACACGATGGTGGCCCGTTGCCCCTGCACGAGTCCTAATTTCTTCTTCAGCTCTTCCTGCACGGCCGTGAACCGCACCTCCATGCCGACATGGGCCGGCAAGGCGCCGTGGATGTCCCCCGTCTTGTGCATTTTCGGGACGTTCAGGAGGTACCGACCCGCGTCGGGATCGCCCCGAATCGCCGACCAGACGACGACAACGACGACGACGACGACAACGACGACGGCAACGACTCCACCTCCTCCTTCTCCTGTTCCTCCTCCTCTGGGGGCCTAGGGGCTGTTCGGGTTTGTTGGGATTTCGGTGAAGCCCCGGACCGACATGGCGGGAGGGAGGGAGGGAGGGGGCTCCCGCTTGAGATCCCCTTACAAGTCTCTCACAGACGAGGTTCTCGCTTGATACTTCCTCCCAATTCGGGTCAGAGGAAGCCAGAAGTGACGACAATTACAGGAATTTGCTGGCCCGCTCGTATGAATAACTTGATCTGCAGGCCCCTTAGGGAGGGGGTTCCCGCGTGAGATTTCTTCACGATTCACTCACCGACGCGACTCCCGCGTGATATTTCCCCCAAGTTCAAGCCAGAGGAGGCCAACATTGACGACAGCTACAAGAATTTGATGGCCCGCTCGGAGTAATAACGTGATCTGCGGGCCCCTTAGGGAGGGGGCTCCCGCCTGATATTTCTTCACAATTCGCTCACTGATGAGGCTCCCGCCTGATACATTCCTGAAATTCAGGCCGGAAGCCAGAAGTGACGACAGTTATTAGAATTGGATGACCCGCTCGAATTAGTAACATGATTCGAGGGCCCCTTAGGGAGGGGGCTCCCGCGTGAGACTTCCTCACAATTCACTCACAAACGAGGCTCCCGCCTGATAATTCCTCCATGTTCAGGCCTGAGGAACCCAAAAGTGAGGACCGTAATTGGTTTGCCTAGAGGATTCATGTGAATGCCACGAAATGATATTTGAGTGAGTGGCGATGATGCTGTTGATGATGATGTGATGCTGATGATGGTGAAGGATCGATTGATGATGGTGGAGGTGATGATGAAAATGATGATTATGAGTGGTGGTGATGACGAGTGCTGATGATGACGAGTGCTGGCGTCGCGGTGTTGACAATGACGGTGCTGATGATGAGTGAGTGATCGAGTGAGTGAGTGAATGTCTGAGTGAGTGAGTGAGTGAGTGTGTGGGTTTTTGTTCCTGCGCAGGGTGTCTGGAGAAACCCCACTTTGGATGTGGGAGCAGCATAGCATAGCATGCAGGACCAGGGTGCGCGACGATCGGAATCCTAGAGATCTCTAGGGAGGTTCATACCTTCTAACCCTTTGCATGTTGGAGCACGCACCAGGACTTGTCGGGCCCGCTCAGGAGGGAGGCGGCTCCTCCCATCGCGAACAACAAGGACCCTGTGCCCGCAGGTCCTCCAACAGCAGCCTCGTCTCCATGCTCCGTGCGGCCAGGCAACCAACCCGTCTCCATCGTCCTCCCCCCACTCCTCCTCCTCCTCCTCCTCCTCCTCCTCCTCCTCCTCCTCAATCGCCTACCCTCCTTCTCCCCTCTCTCTTCCCCATCGCCTCCCCCTCTCCTGCGTGGGGTCCATATTGAGCAGCGTCTTGTTTTCGTCAGCTTAACATGGCAGCCCCGTCCACGTACCATCAGGTAAACGACCAGCGAGTACGTGCGCACACACACACATACACATACACATCCATATACGCATGTTTGTACATCTGTATGGTTGTACACATCTATACAGACTCATCGATATATATACATATATATATATATGTATGCACATACATATTTACATATCTATGCGAACATGTGTATGCGTGTACACATGTGCATCCAATATTACATATGGACTCGAGAGGCGTCCTAGGAGCCTTCTTGGCCAGGCATGGGACCCTCCTGGGCCATCTCTGGGCGCTCTCGGGGGCCTCTTCGCTTTTCTCGGGCGGGTCGGGGGGGCTTCTCGGGTCGTCTCGGGCTTTCATGATCTTGGAAAGGCGAGAACGCGAGAGTCTGTCAGAACCCTGAGGAGAATCAATTCTTTTTTCTCCTGAGGGTGTCTCGTGCGTCCTCTTGGCGCCCTCTTTGGGCGTCGTCGGGGCCTCTTGGGCCGTCATGAGACCATCTGAGATGCTCTTGGGGCCTCTCCGGCGCGTTGGAGCCCTCCTTGAGCCATCTTAGGACCTTGGGCGCCGCAGAGGGTGGATTTGGAGGCTCCGAGGGCCCAGGATGTGCGCCGGGGGAGCTCCTTCACCCCCCCCCCTCTCAAGGGGTCTTGAAATTTGAAAGGGGGAAGGGGGTCATCCAGATGTTGCGCACGCCTGTTCATCCCCAGCAAGTGGGGGTTAGCGGACATGTTCCGGTTGCTGCTCCTCCCTGCTCTCTCTTCCCTCCTTTTTTGTTCTCTCTTTTCCTCTCTTCCTCTGGTTCACTTTTTGGGGGGGGGACCCTCCAGGAGGGGAGGACCGAGGAGGAGGGGGATCAAAGAGGAGGAGGAGGCGGCGGAGGAGGACCAAGGAAAAGGAGGAGGAGGAGGAGCGAGGAGCGAGGAGCGAGGAGGAGGAGGACGAGGAGGATCGAGGAGGATCGAGGAGGATCGAGGAGGATCTAGAAGGAGGAGGAGGACCGAGAAGGAGGAGGAGGAGGACCGAGGAGGAGGAGGAGAAGGACCTCCCTCTCGCTCTCTCTCTCTCTCTCTCTTTCTCCTTCTTGTTCCTCTCGCCTCGCTCCTCCTGCCCCCTCCTCCTTCCTCGCTCTGCCCCTCCTCCGCGCCAGGAGGACACGCCAGATGCACGCAGGACTCCGTGCCGTGGTCACGCCTGCGGCTCCGAGCAGAGAGGGGGCCCAGCTCAGCGGAGGCGTCACGCCTACTGCGTCGTGCCCTCGGCAGGCCATCGGGGGGAGGAGGAGGGGGAGGGACGAGGATCAGGATGCTGGCTGCCGCCTGCCCGCTGCTGCCTTCGCTGCTGGCTTGGGCCGCCGCCGCTTGCTCTCGCTCGTCGCTCGCTCAGTCGCGCGCCCCTGGGTGCGCCCCGCCGCGCCCGCTGCGGTCGGGCGCTTCGGCGGGTGAAGGTACGCTCGTGGAGCGCGGAACGCAGTAGCGCAGGCTGATAGCGAGGAGAAGCAGGAGGAGCACCAGGGGGATGCGGCCGAGAAGGCGGCTGAGAAGGATGAGCACGAGAAGGGGTGGTAAATATGTGATGACGGTTCTGATCATGTTGATGACGATGATGACGATGACGAAGCCGATGAAGGCGATGATGACGATGATGAGGATGGTGATGATGATGATAATGATAATGAGGGTGGTGCTTGGGATCCGTATGGTGACGACGACGGCGACGATGGTTAGTCTGATCATGATGATGGTGGTGGCGATGACGATGGCGATGCTGATAATGATGATGACGACGGTGACGATACTAATGGCGATGACGATGCTGATGCTGATGCGGCTGCGGATGATGATGGCGATAATGATGATGATGATGATGATGATGATGATGATGATGATGATGATGATGATGATGATGATGATGCTGGTGCTGATGCTGATGATGATGATGATGATGATGATGATGATGATGATGATGATGATGATGATGATGATGATGATGATGATGATGATGATGATGATGATGATGATGATGATGATGATGATGATGATGATGATGATGATGATGATGATGATGATGATGATGATGATGCTGATGATGATGATGATGATGATGATGCTGACGAGGTTGCTGATGCTTATGCTGCGTATCATGATGATGGTGGCTCTGATTGTTTGGTGGTATGAGGTGGTCGTGGTATTACTGTTACTGAAGACGAGGAGGGCGACGAACAATCGTATGGCTTTGAAGATGCTGAGGACGCTGATGATACAGGTGCTGTCGTTGTTGTTGCTGCTGTTGCTGATGGTTTTTCATTTCGACAGTACGATTATGGTTGGCCCCCCTGCCAGGTGCCCATGGTGTTTGTCAATCAAAGTGCCTCACCCGGGGCTTGCACCCTGTTCCCAAATAGTGCCTGCACTTATGTGCTCTTGCTTGCCTTCTGAAGAACTTGGCCGTGTGGGCGGTCTGGCAGCTATGCTCCCGCCGTCGCCGCCCCGCCCCGCCTCATCGCCGCCCGTCGTTTAGGCAGTGTGGGCGGTCTGGCGGCTATGTTCCCGCCGTCGCCGCTCCGTCGCCACCTCGTCGCCGCCCGTCGTCTGGGCCGTATGGGCGGTCTGGCGGGGATGCTCCCGTCGTCGCCGCTCCGGGGCCGCCTCGTCCTGCCCGTCGTTTAGGCCGTGTGGGCGGTCTGGTGGCTATGTTCCCGCCGTCGCCGCCCTGCCGACGCCTCATCGCCGCCCGTCGCCTGGGCCGTGTGGGCGGTCTGGCGGCTAAGTTCCCGCGGTCGCCGCCCCGCCGCCGCCTCATCGCCGCCCATCGTCTGGGCCCATTTTCGGAAACGGGTCCGTCGGCCAGTTTAGCTCGCATTCCCGTCGTAGGAGATGCGGCTCGGCGATTGTGGTGATGCGTCAGAATCTCTTGTAGCCACTGCCGTGGCTGCCGCTGTGTGAGGTGGCCCAGGTACTCGTAGGCAGGAGGCAGGCTGTCCCTCGGGCCCAGCTGCAGGCCTTCTGTCTTGCGCTAGAGCACTCGTCTGGGCCGATTTGCTACGTCACAGACTGCAGGAGTTTAGTTTCCGACTGGCATGGTGGCCGCTGCACATTCCCCAGGGGACCAAACTGAGACCTGTTGACGCGTGCTGCCAAGGCGCTTGCTAGTCGGGGCCCTGGGGATGTTTCTCTGATCTGGACTCTTCGCATTCGGAGGATGCGCTGCAGTCAGTCACTTCACCTTTTGATATGTTTCTGTGTCAGGGCAACGCCAGTGCCGACGTACATGCGGGGTTTGTGGCCCAGTGGGCCTGGGACTGGTGTGTTGTTTCCCCCGTTCCTCGGACCGACCTGTAGGACACGACGGCGGCACTGGTGAGAACGCGGGCCCGACGGGCATTGTTGCAAGCGCTCGAGGTGGAACCTTGGGTCGGTGTTCGCCCGCCTGCCGTGCCCAGAGGCCGCTTGCCCACGAAATTCGATCAGGCTCTGAGCGTCAGTGCGCACAAGTTTGGGCCCTTCGCAGGGTGTTGGCGCTGCGTAGGGTACAAGCAGATCGTCCCGAGGAGCCAAGTGCTCGCTGTCGCCTCGACCCTGTGTGTTCCTCCTTTGCCGCCGCCGCTGGACTCGGCTCAGACGCAAGGATTGTTGCCTGAGTTCTGTGAGGGCTTCGAGGCGATCTCGGGTGAGGCGTGGGTAGGCTCGGTGCGTCTCCATGCCAGCCACCGCCTCGCCAAGATGAGGGCCTGTGGACTCACCTTTTGCCAAGTTTGTGGGTTCACGGCCACGTCGGACGGCCGACGGCTATAGAATGCATGTTCCCCCCTTACGAGTAAAGGGGGGCAAAATCTGAAGAGAATTCGGCGTGGGCTCTTTCCCTCGTATCGGGGCCCACCTGCGGCCTGGATGGAAGCCATGGCCCTTGATGCCGTTGCGCGTGGCCTTCCCCCACACCGCCTGGACCACTTGGGTGAGGTTCGTGGGGTGAGCGAGGGCCAGCCTGAAGTGCTGGACGAGTATGTGGGGCGGTCGAGTGACCGCCCGCCCTTGGAGCTGGCGGCCGTCATGCCGCTCGCCGAAGACCGCCCCCGCCTCGCCCCACCCGTGGGCCAGGAGGCGAAGGCGGCTGCCGCTGCTGCTGCCGCCGCTATGCACTTCTGGAGGAGTAAGGCCGAGCGACTCAGAGGGGATCCTTGTGGGGGGTCTCGTGTGCAGGAGTCGCTCGGCGCTGACTCGAGTGGTGACAGTGATTGAAACCCACGTGAGTAGGTCCGCAGCATAATCCAGTAGAGGCGTCGTCGTCATCGTCGTCGTCGCGTTATCATCGCCGTCGCCGTCGTCGTCGTCGCCGTCGTCGTTGCGTCGTCGTCGTTGCGTCGTCGTCGTTGCGGCGTCGTCGTCGTCGTCCTCCTCCTCCTCCTCCTTCTCCTTCTCCTCGTCGTCCTTCTCCTCCTCCCCCCTTGTCTTCCCTCCTCCTTCTTCCTCCTCGTCTTCTTCCTCCCCTCTCCGAGGCCCAGAAGCTCTTCCGATCAAGGTCTTTCTCAAACATGCCCAGAGGCCTCCCTCTAGAGGCCCTGAAGCCCTCCAGCTCAGCTTTGACGCGTCTCCCAGGGGTCTTCAAGTTTGCCACAGGGGCTCTGAAGCTTCTCTGAGAGGCTCTGGGGGTTTTCCAAGGAGCTCGAGGCTCTCCAAGGGGCGCCGGTGGCTCTCCCAGGGGTCTCGAGGCCTCTCCCAGCGGTTTGCGGCCACCTGGGCGTGGTGACACCTAGGAGTAAGGCGTGGGCAGAGCGATCGCGCAGGCGATGGACCATCCAGACTGGAGATGTTGAAGTGCCTCGGAAGTCAAGACCTCCTCGGGCGGGAGAATTGGTTAACGGAATATCGGGCCCCTCGCGCCAGAAGATCCTCAATGAGGGGGAGGATGCCATGATGGATGCGTGCTGCATACAAAATCAAACGTAGAGCATTCGGATAAAACAATTGTTGTTGCCGTTGACGCAACCCCGATTACGGCCCCGTGCGTTCCCCCTTCTCCCCCTGCGACGCGACGCCGTAGGCTCCTTCCTGGGGGGGGGCCTTTCGCCCCCCCCCAACCTAAAAGGGGGGGCCTGCGGCGTCACGTCGCGTCGCGGGGGGGAGGGGGGGAAGGGCAGATTGGCGTGGGCCTGAGGAGTCGAAGGGATTCTGAGAATTCCAAGTTGCCCCTAAGGATTCCCATGGATTCCTGAGGACCTCGATGCATTCCTGAAGGATTCCTGAGGATTCCTGGAGCCTTTTTGGGCTGGTCTGGGGGGCCTTTCGGTCTGTCTTGGAACTCTCGGAGCCAGAAACTGCGAAAACGCAAACATCTTTCAAACACATGTGAGCCAGTTTGGGTCAGAACGAGTGAGTGATTGCATGGTGGATGTGGGAGCTCTGCGAGCTGCTAGCTATGTGTTGTACTGTAGGCAATGGGTGTGCGCTAAATGATGTAAACTATGTTATGTTATGTACGCTGTGTCGTGTGGGCAATGTGGTAGACTATGCGATGTGGCCTGTGTGGTGTGAGCCATGTGGTGTAAGCTGCGGTGGAAGCTACTCGGCGTGAGCTATGTCGCGTAAGGTGTGCTACTCGCCCAGGGCTCGGGCCGCCCACGAGGCGCCCACGGGCGGGCACCTGGCGGCACCCTTGGCGGACCCACCCATGGCAGGGGGCGCTCACGAGCGCCCGCGAGGTGCCCACGGGCGGGCACCTTGCGAGAACTCGGCGGACCCACCCCAGGGCACGTCGCCGGCGGACCCACCCAGGGCGCCAGGCGCCCACGAGCGCTCACGAGGCGACCACGGGCTGGCACCAAGCGAAGCCTCCGCGGACCCGCCCAGGGAACGGGGCGCCCGCGAGCGCCCACGAGGCGCCCACGGGCGGGCACCAGGCGAAACTTCGGCGGACCCACTCAGGGCACGGGGGCGCCCGTGAGCGCTCACGAGCGCCCACGAGCGCCCACGGTCGGGAGCGTTGAAAATCCTCGGTGGGCCCGTCCAGGTATTTAAGTGGGCAAGCAAGAACCGCTTAGCGCGAGCCCTGGTTTTGGGAATCGGATGATGATGCTGAATCTTCCGATGATGCTGCTGATGCTGATGCTGATGATGATGCTGCTGAGTATGATGATGGCGACTGCGATGGTAGCTATCATGCACCAATCGGCGATGATGGCGACGCTGCTGGCGACGAGGATGATGGTGATTATCATTCAGATGCGTATCGTCATGATGGTGTTCCAATGCGGCTGCTGGTGATGTTGATGCTGATGATGATGCTGATGATGCTGATGATGATGATTCTGATGATGCTGATGCTGCTGATGGTGGTGATGTTGATGATGCTGATCATCATGCTACTGATGATGGCGATGATGATGCTGATGATGCTGATACTGATGGTGATGGTGATGATGATGATGCTGCTGATGATGATGATGATGATGATGATACTGATGATGCTGATGATGATTATGGTGATGATGATGCTGATGGTGATGATGATGATGCTGATGATGATGATGCTGATGATGATGATGATGATGGTGATGATGATGATGATGATGCTGCTGCTGATGATTTTGATGATGATGGTGATGCTGATAATGATAACCAGAGTAGAGTAGGCCAGAGTAAGCTAGAGTAGAGAAGAGTCAATGAGTAGAATGGAGGAGGAGAGGAGCGTACAGCAGAGTAGATCAGCGTAGCGTAGACACACATAGGCGTAGAGTATATTAGAGTAGAGTAGAGTAGAGTAGGGTCTGGTAGGGTAGGGTAGAGTCGAGAGTACAGCATAGTAGGACCGTGTAGGGTAGAGTAGAGTAGGAGTAGAGTAGAGTAGAGTAGAGTAGGATACATGGTAGAGCAGACCCGGGCATACTAGAGCAGAGTAGAGCATGTCAGAGTGGAGTAGAACAATGAAGTAGAGTAGAGGAGTCAAGTAGGGGTATAGTAGAACCGAGTAGAGCCGAGTAGAGTATGGTAGATGGTAGAGTGAAATCGGGTATACTAGAGTCGATCATGGTAGAGTAGAGTGGAGTAGAGTCAACCGCAGTCCAGTCTACTGCAGTCCACTCCATTTCAGTCTTCTTGCTGATCTCGGAGTCTGGGCTTGCTGATATTCTCAACGATGCTACTGCTGCTGCTGCTGCTGCTGCTGATGATGATTTTGATGATGCTGCTGCTGCTAATGATGATGATGATGCTGATGATGATGCTGATGATGATGATGATGATGCTGATGATGATGATGATGATAGTGATGATGATGATGATGATGATGATGATGATGGTGATGATGATGATGATGATGATGATGATGATGATGATGATGATGATGATGACGGCGTCACGCATGACTATGACGGTCGGTCGGTGACAGCTGTGATTCAGGTGACGGGGGAGGGCGACTCGGCTAAGGATGGTTATGTGAGGAGTAGCGAATGGTATGTATGTGTAGTGGTGATGGAGGTGCTAGTGATAATGACGATGATGACGATGCCGACGATGATGATGCTGATGATGCTGCTGATGATGATGATGATGATGATGATGATGATGATGATGATGATGATGGTGGTGGTGGTGGTGATGCTGCTGATGATGATGATGCTGCCGATGCTGATGCTGATTATGATGCTGCTGATGCTGCTGCTGCTGCTGATGCTTATGATGATGACGATGAGGATGATGATACTAGTGATACTCATGCTGCTGCTGATGGTGATGATGATAATGATGACGATGGTGATGATGGTGGTGGTGGTGGCGGTGATGCTGCTGCTGATGATGGAAATTATGGTGATGGTGGTGGCGGGGATTATGAAGATGATGATGATGCTGATGGTCATGATGATGAAGATGATGATGATGATGATGCTGATGATGATGGCGATGATGATGCTGATGATGCTGATACTGATGGTGATGGTGATGATGATGCTGATGTTGCTGATGATGCTGATGCTGATGCTGATGCTGATGCTAATGCTGCTGCTGCTGCTGATGATGATGATGATGATGAGGAGGATGATGATGATGATGAGGATGATGATGATGATGATGATGATGATAATGATGATGATGATGATGATGATGATGATGATGATGATGATGATGATGATGATGATGATGATGATGATGATGATGATGATGATGATGATGATGATGATGATGATGATGATGATGATGACCAAGAGGCGGAGGAGGGGGAGGAGGATGAGGAGGCGGAGGAGGAGGAGGAGGAGGAGTAGGAGAGAGAGGAGGCAGAGGAGGCAGAGGAGACAGAGGGAGGAGGAGGAGGAGGAGGAGGAGGAGGAGGAGGAGAAGGAGGAGGAGAAGGGGGAGGAGGCGGTGGAGGAGGATATCGGTGGATCAGGATGACGGCTACCATGACAATGAGTAACAGATGAAGGAGAGGACGAGATGATGAGGAGGAGGAGGACGAAAGGGAGGAGGAAGAGGTGGAGGAGGAGGAGGAGGAGGAGGAGGAGGAGGAGGAGGAGGAGAGGAGGAGGAGGAGGGAGGAGGAGGAGGAATTGGAGGAGGAGGAGTTGGAGGAGGAGTTGGAGGAGGAGGAGGAGGAAACGGGATGAGGAAGAGGGCGATGCCGTCTCATGGTTTGCAGGAGGGTTTGGATGGGGGGAGCCAGCAGCAACGTGCAGAGAGCCCCCAGTCTTGTCTGTTTTTCAGACCGGTCCTTCGCTACCGTGGAGCAGGCATGGCCCAGGGGAAGCCCCAGAGGAGACGACCGCAGCGGCAGAGTTAGTCCAGGCCTGCGCGCCCGAGTCTCGGAGGACGTGTGGGATTTCCTTCCCCCCTCCCTCCCTCCCTACGTCCCATTCTCCCTCCCTCTTCTCCTTCTCTCTTCTACTCCTCCTCACCTCCTCCGCCTCCTTTCTTGTCCTCCTGCTCTCCCGAAGGCGGAGCTCACCTCGAAGACGGACGACCTGTCGCAGCCACGTGCAGGAGACAGCAGGCGTCGCGGGCGGGATCACAATGGCCGGATCACAATGGCGGGGGAAGGTGGGCGGCGTCCCCGTGCCAAGCGCGCTGAAGGCGCCGTACCCAGCGCGCGGGGAGCGGCCCGGAGCCAGCGCACGGCGGCGGCGTACCAAGCGCCCAGGGGCTCTGGAACCTGGGCGCGGCGGGCCCAGCGCCCGCGGCGGCCCCGTACCCCGTGCGAGGGCGGCCGCACCCCCAGCGCAAGGGTGGCCGCACCCCCAGCGCGAGACGGCCCTGCACTCAGCGCGCGGCGGGCCGCACACCCCGAGAACGGGGCCCGCGTACCCGGCGGACGGGATACTGCGGCAGGTGTTCTGGGGGAGCGCGCTGGCTTCGACACCTTCCCCGTACTGCTGCAGCACACGCGCGGAAGAGCTTCAGGCTCTCAGCGTGCTCCGCCGCCCGCGGCTTCCTCGCCCCCTCTCGCGTTCTTCCCGCTCCTGTCTGTGCCGGATGAAAGCCCCGCAGTGACCCTCGGTTGCCTCCGAACGCGGCTTGGTGCCAGGCCGCTGCGACAAAACAGTAAAAGGGTTCGGGGGAGGGCGCCGATTGCAGCCAGACCCAGGGCCCCCAACGTCGGTTCGAGTGCTGCACGCAGGTAGCAGGGGAGCGTGAGGATAGATTGTGCCGGGCGGGACGGGATCTGGTGCGACGGTAGGAGGGGGGGAATCGATGGGAGAGGGGGGGTGCGATTTTGAGTGAGGACCCCTGGGCTCAAGGTTTCTAGGTTGTTCAGAGGTGACGCGCTTCTCCCTCTGGGAACCAGTCGTGGCCGCGTGACGCGAAGCGATGCTTGATATGAGCATGCAGAACCTATCATGTGGCTGCCTGGGCCCCTGAACCGGGACACCCTCCTGGAGTTCCCCACACCGCTTGGCCACATGAATTCTTGACCTGTTCCGTGGCCTTCCAGGCCCCCCCCCGGGCCGCTCAAAACAGCTCCGCGCGGCACGAACAAGCGATTAGAGGGGCCCAACAGTGCTCAAAATTACCAAGACGGCTCGAGACGGCCGAAACGGCTCTCCAGACGGGCCCATGGGACTCGAAATGGACGGGCCGAGGGGACTCAAGAAGGGCCCACGTTTGCCCAAATGGAGCCCAATCTGGCCCATGAGAGCCACTTGATGCTTTAAAACGACTCTCAGAGGGGCTCAAGAGGCTCCGACAGGGCTTTGAGACAGTCCAATCTGAGCCTAAGATGGTACCCTTGCCGCCTCAGAGACCCCCGCGACGGCCAAGAGCGGCCCCTGGTGGCCTTACAAGGCCCGAAGATGGTTCAACAGCTCCCAAGATGGCTCCTTCCATCCCAGCAGGCTCACAGACAATCCAAACACGGCAGCAGGAAACCAGACATGTTGTGTGTATGTATGTACGTACGTATGCACGCATGCATGCATGCATGCATGCATGCATGTATGTATGTTTATATGTATGTATGTATGCATGTAGGTATGTATACATGTATGCATGCATGCATACCTTACATACGCATATATGTATGTATGCGTGTATGTATGTATGTATGCATGCATGCATGCATGTTTGTATGCATATATATATATATGTGCACCTACGTATGTATGTAGGGATGTGCCTTGCATGTATGTATGTGTATGCATGTATGTATGTATGTATGTATGTATGTATGTATGTTTGTATACATGTGCGTGTACTTGTGTGTCTGTTTGTTTGTATGCATATGTGCATCTATGTGTGCATGTAGGTATACATTGTTGCATGCACGCCTTCATGCATGCATGCATGTATATGTGTAGATATGCATGCATGACTGCATGTATCAATGCATTCATGTATGTATGTCTGTGTGTATGTATGTATACACGCATGATTGTAGGCGTGCGTGCACGTATGTATGCATGCATGTATGCATTCACATATGCATGCATGTCTGTGTGCACGTGTGTATACATGCATGTATGCATGCATGCATGCATGCATGCACACATGTTCGCATGTCGTATTTCTGCAGGTACGCATGCAGGTATAATGCCTGCATGCGTGAATGTGTGTAGACATGTAGGTATGTATGTATGTACGTGTGTGTATGTGCACCACCATCCTGTTGCCGTTGCCCTTTTCGCTGTTGTACTGGCTGGTCGTCTGCAGCAACTCAGATCCGAGAGGTATAGGATAAAAGGACCGAGCCGGCTTGCGCGCGCACGTGGGGTCGTCCCCCCATCGTTGTCGTGTCGTCGGCCGGCCGGCCTCTTTCTTACCACACATATCTCTTTTATCCGATTAACGGAACATTCCTTCCTTGCCATGGCTTCGGCGGAGCCCTTTGAGCTTCCCTCGCGGAATTTACCTTCAGGTGTAATCGAGACTACATCGGAACATATTGCAGGGATAATCAATATCCGGACAACAAGCTGGTTATCAGCCGAAACGACGGTTCAGCCGTTGGCTTCGCTGGACATGGGGCCAAAGGAAGGAACGCTCGGATAAGTAGAACGACATACTTGTCCCGAACGTATTACTGAGGAAGGCGCCCCAAGGGGGCGGCCTCCTCCTCTCAACCTTCCTGGAAGGCAAGCATCAGAGTCTGTTTGCGATTTAACAGAAGGGGATTCCCTTATATCATCAGATAGAAGAGAGCTCCGACGCCAGGCAAAAAGGGCATGCTTCAGCCAGTGCGATCAATCAAATGCCATCAGAGATCGTATCCGTGCACTCGAGCCCGAGGGTGTCAGTTCATACGAACTACGATGAGGAGAGCCCGCCGAAAAACGTTCCCACAAGCTCAGCGGGTGGAGATCGCTACATCGAAGAACAAAAATCACAATTTGTAATGAATGGGCAGGGTGGAGAAGAAAGCGACGGGCAGTCGGAGGAAGAGGGTCTGCGTTCAATGGAGAAGAACGGGGGAGATGCTCGCTCTCAAACGTTTCCTGGACCATCGTGTCGCCCGAATCCTCGTCAGAACTCGCCTGGCGGACCCGCCTCAGGCGTAGGCCTGGCGGATGCCGAAGCAATTTTTTACGAGCCAGCCGAAGCCCTTCGTAGGGCTGTCCTTGATTCGGGCGAAGATCTCGAGGGCGAAAGGGCCCCCGGAAACGGGGGGCTAGGCCGTGGAAGAGGGGGCCCCTCGGCTCGGCCGACGGGGCACTCACGCGACGCCGCGCGCCCGGCTCGGCATGCAGGGGGGCCGACAGGTGTGGCCCCACTGCCACAGACAAAGAAAGCCAAGAGCGAAACAAATTACCTCAGCTCTCCGCCATTGCCGAAGGGATTCTATCGACAAAACCTCGCGCCGCCGAGAATGGACCACGATAGTGTACCAGAGCTTGCTGAACTCATCGCGCAGGATGAGGAGGGCGAACAAACGAATAATCCACAAGGCACTCAATGGAACGCGGGGTCGAGAATGAGGGAGAATAACACGCCGAGGTTCATAGTCGACACGGGCTGTGGACATAATCTTTTCGCAGAGAAATTTATTCAGGCTGCAGGCGCCATGGGAATGCACGTGCGATTTGATGAGTCGATCACCCGGAACACTGCCAGGGGTTCTTCAAGGCCCTTAGGTTCAGTTCACGTCGCATGCCCCAGCTTCAGGAATGGACATATGGAAGCATTGGGCATGCCGGGGGCACGGGCAGTGATCTCAGTAGGAGAGCGGTGCATGGATCACGGCTTTAGTTTCGTTTGGCCAGCAGGCCAGCGACCCTGCATATTTCCTTCCCAACGGTCATAGAGTGGACCTGATCGTTGAGGGCAAGATTCCGTGCTTGACCCTATCTGGCCGCGAGGCGCTGGGTCAGTGGAACTTGCAGTTGCTGCCGGGATGCCTGCAGCTCCTGAGCGGCGGTGTTGCGTGACGTCAGGCGCCGAGACATTTCTGGGCGATGTGGAATCTGCGGGGGGCCCTCCGCCCCAATCAATTCACAGTCGCGTAACCATAGACTTGCGCGTGCAAGAGATGATTGGTAACCGTGGCTATGCGGACGGCAGACCAGCCGTGCCCGCGAGTCCATTCCCGTCCGACGTAGACTCCATGGATATCGTCACTAATCTTTGTCATTCGCCTCATGCAGCTCGTGAGTGCAGTTGGGCTCGGAGACCCACCGTCTTCGCGGGCTTAGGTTGTTGGTCGCGCTGCGCCGCGCCGCGGCCTAGCCGGAGGCTGCGCGGCCGTGCATGAGAGCCCGTAGCTATGCGGGGTCTCGGGATTTCTGCCCCATGACATGGATCGAGGGCTTGATTCCATCGCGACTGCTGCAGCACCAGGCCAGAGGCGGGATGGAGATGGGGGCTCGGGCGGCGTTGACCTAATCGACATCAACGCGCCGCCCGACTCCGACCCAGGCGACGCAGAGGTCGACGTGTCGGTCTCAGCGACCGAGCGACTCAAGGAGCGCGGCCCCCCCCACGCATCTGCCAAGTCACACTCCGAAGAACCCTTTCTGCTCAGCGTGTAACTGGGCGAAGGCTTTAAGGCGCCGACAAGGAAAAGCGCGTGATGAATGGCTGAATGTACCTAGCCCATGCGCAAACCCCGCCACGTTCGGACACCTGACCACCGTGGATCACTGGCTTGCGATGGATGACTTATCGCGGGGGCTCCGCGATGAGACCGCGTGCGTGACTTTTCGCGACCGGGCGATTTCCTCGCGGCTCAGGGCGTGCATGATAACTCAGCGGTTCATGTGTGTAACTGTTTAATCACCCTTAGAGGTCCGGGAGAGAAGTTAGAATATTGCTGCGCTGACGGTGCGCTGCGAGGGGGCTCGCACGGGCATGCCTAGAATTACAGATAGCGCATTTTCCCACCATACCTGGGAACAAGAAACTTATGGCTGTCGCTGAACGGTCCAATGGAATAGTTCAGATGGGGGCCCGAGCCCTGTTGAATTTCTGAAGAGGGTGAGTCGTTCTGGAAGCGCAGATTCGGACGCGACTTTGCTGCTCCGCTGCTCCCCTGGGGACCCCTCGCGCGTTTCATGCCCTTCCGGAATCTCGATTCAGGGCTGCCAACCGGCGGAACCATGGTTGCAGGGATCTAATTACATCGGATATGTGCACCAAGCGGGGGGCATGGTAGGGCCTGAGAGCTACATGTCGCCTCTAAGACAATTTGACGGACTCAACGTGGAGTCGGGCAGAACGACGGCAGGCAAACGCCCAAATATTGAGTTGTCCGACCATAAACAGTAATATTTCGGACGGCACCGAGGCTGACCAAGGGCCCGAATTCCCCGTGAGAGAAGCATGCGGGAAAAGCCCAGGCCGAGGTCAAGCACGTAATAATACCTCCTGGTGGCCCCCCTGCCGGCTCCACTGGACAGGGGGCCCGACTTGGCCCACAGACGGCTCCGCCGTTTAGTGACAGAGACCCTGGCGAACCAATGCCGCCGCCCTTTCCAGGCGAGGCCGCGCTATTTTCAGATCGCGATGGCGAGTCCAGTGATGACGGTCTGGGGGGGGGGGGGGGATTTTTGTGGACGACGTGCCCGCGTCAGCGGATGGTCGGGGATCCCGCCGAGATTCGAGACCAGCTATTGACCCAGACCAGAAGCTTGGTCTCGCACATGTTGAGTACCGATTGGGTCGTCATTCCAACTTCTCCGCGGCTCTGCCGAGGGCGAGAGTGCCGTTGCCAGGTCAGCTCCTCGCTCGGACTGAGCAAAATCTTGACACTATGGGATGCCATGAAGATCGGCGTGTTGTGGATGGACTCACTAGGGGAGATCTAGCACAACAGCTCCCGCTGAATGGAAGACGGACAACGTGTAGCATTCGAGTTGTGTTTTGCTATGATCCAGATTGTGCCCGTCGCGCGAGTGCGGGTCGCAGATCCTAACCCACTGCGCGGTGCTCAATGGTTAAAGAAGTTGCCAGGCTCCACCAGCCCCGAGCTCCATCCAAGTCGATGGTTCAATATGAGTCATGCTGAGCGCAGGAAGGCCGTGGAACAATTCAAACTCGAAAAACGTGGTTTCTTCGGTGTCGACGACCCAGGACCCTGTCTTGCGCTCCTTAGATATATAAGAATCGACCCCGTCGAGCTCTTAGAAGAGCCGGGCGAATCCGCGCCGCCTGTGCCCCCTGATACTAGTTCCAAGACCGAGACGGGGACCTGGCTGCACAAATGGGAGAAAGCAGAAGTGCCAGTGGAAACTGAAATCGATTGGTGGTCACTGCTACATCCTGCTGGACCAGCGGAGGAGTTGTCTACAGGCGCAGGCCCCGGGAGCGATACGGGCACTTCAGATGGCGAAGGAGTGTGGTGGGAACAAACCTGGTACGGCGGGGCCATGCTGCGGGGCGAGGCGCTTCCCGACTCCGTCGGCGAGGACCTCGAACCCCTTGGCTCGCCGAGCATGCAAGGGGCAAGCCTGGCCTCGAGTCCGGCGGCCGCCGCTTCGCGGCGTTGCGTGCTTCGTATGCCGTTGTAACCGGAATCATCTTCCTTGCCTGATCATCGGGAGATGGGAAGATTGGCCTTGGAATGCCCCTGCAGTCCGTTTACTGACAACATCCAAATCATCGATGAGTCGTTCCAATTCACGACAGAGCCGCGCCAACCGCGCAACGACGCCGCCGCGGCAAGATCCGTGTCGAAGGCCGAGGCATTTGTTAACGCAGATGCCCGCAAGGCCCTTGGAACTGCGTGGGATCGATTGCGTAGTATTGGCACATGGGATGAATCAGGCGTCATGGCATACGATGGTGTAATCGGACAAAGAAAAGGACAGGCGACTCACTTCGGACGTTTGTTTGCGATCTTGGTACACGAGAACTCCGAGCTCCCATTGGGGCTCGAAGATCGCGCGCGTAAGGGCGGAGTTGTTCTTGATGGATCAAAACAAAGACGTTGCACTTTTCCAGGCACTCTCTAGTAGCCCTGCCACAACGCAGGCAAATAGAGCAGCTGACACGCGCGGTCTCTTTGAAAAACATGACCTTCAACGAGCCGACGCCAGACAGGCCTGCGCACAATCCAAGCTTGGAGGCGCCCCAACATGGATATTCTAACCGCGCGACGAATGGCCGTCAGCATGGAAGCATCTGCGTAAACCTGTGTGCCCGCTCATCCTCTCATTGCACGGGCGCCCTGACTATGGGGGATACTGGGAACAACATTGTGAGGGTCGTGTGCTACCCAAGGGTTTCATTAAGTGCAGCCCCTAGCGTAGCTGCTATTCCCATCCTGAATTTCAGCTGTTTCTCATTACTTATGTTGGCGATTTCATGCTTGCTGGACCCAAATCGAACCTCGACGAGGGATTGAGTTTATTGCAGGAATCATCCGAGGGGTGCCCCAAGGGCATGGAAATCTACCCCCCCACGAATGTGGGGCGTTACCTCGGATGCGAACATCGCCTGTCCACGCAGCGTGCAGAATGGCATGGGGGGCTGCCCGCTGTGCTTGACCCACAGCCACCGAAAATAAAGAAAGCGTCGACACCCGGAAACGAAAAGGATAGTGCAGACGAGACTGCGGGGGGGGACTTATTGACCCAGCCGTCCGAGCCATATCTGGAACCAAAGAAGGTCAGGGTCATTGAATGCGACATGACTGAGTTCTTTTGAATCGCGCGTTACTGTGCATGCCCAACTAACACATGCTGATTCTTCTACATGCCCTGCTGCGGGTGCGCCCGTCGGCCCCGAGCTTAACGACTTTGAAGATTGGCAGGGGGGGCCCGGGGGCCAGAATTATCCCGCAGCAGAGGAAGCCTGGGCAATCGCGCTGGAACTCAATGTCGACTCTGGCCCCCCGGACAAGCCCATTGAGGTTCGCGGCTTAGCCGCCGCCCCCTGTCCAGATGACCCAGAGCCGCCGGCTCCGTCGGGTGTGCTTTTGCCAATCGCCGCAAACGTACTTATGGAGATATTCTACGGGGCGCGCGTAGCTCGATTTGACCTACTACGGGCTGCGTGTCGCACAGCTAGCTGCATCGCCAAGTGGACAGAACAACAAGACGTGGATCTCTTTCGCCTGATCTGCTACATTAAATCGCCCCCCTCCCCCCGCCCCCCCCCCCCCCCTACCGAATGACATCGTGGGTTGGCGGCAGGATAGAATATGCCACTGCGAGGCAATGTTCAGATTCGGATCCTTCCAGTGATTTGCGAACGCACCGCAGCGCCAGTGCTGGCCATCAAGTTCTTTGGGCGCCCTGCGCAAGAGCCAACCATAACATGGCCTCTCGTCGGCAAGCCTGCGTGTCCCATAGTACCCTTGAGGCAGAAACCGTCGTGGCGGATCTGGCCCTGAGGACAGAGTTGTTGCCTGCGTTTGCCCTGTGGGAAATTCTGCTGCAACGAAAGGTGAACTGCGCATTTATCGAGGATAATCAAGCAGTGTGCAAGGTCATAAAAGCGGGGGGGTCGATGAAGGTAATGCACCACCCGAGGGCGCATCGCATGGATGCCGCTGCCATTTTTGAGCAATTTATTCGACGAGTCGTTGACTTACACAATCAGCGCGCGCAGCATGAAGCCGCTGATATCAGCGCCAAGCGTTTTACGGACCCATTGGCATGGGCTAGAGTGTGTTTTACATACTAAATACTGTTACTCCTAAATTTTGAAAAGTCACGCGCAAGCAGGGTTGCCTGGCGTCGATGTTCACGGGTGGCCTTCCCCAGAAGCCCCAGAGGGCTTCTAAAGCCGCGTATCGGTTCAAGGGCGGTGGTGCGCCATGGAGCCGTTGTGCCATGCAAGAAGATGTAAGAACATCGAGCCACTAAGGGCAATCCCGCTGCGCTTATGCCTAGAGCAGCAGCAGTCAAGGGGCCAGTGATGCCACGCGCTGGTGCAACCAGACCTCGTGGCAAAACGACGAGCCCAGCGTCATCTCCTGGCCCAGCCGCGGTAGCTGCACAAGACGCTAATTTCGCGCGCGGCTTAGCCGAAGATGCGCGCGGCACAGCGCCTTCCGCCGCAGGCAAGGGAGGTTTCAGGAAGAGCTCCCACAAGTGCAAAACAAGAGACGATAAATACATGATGGCCATGTTCTATATGACTGACAGTGAATCCGGCGCATCGGAAATGCAAGTTCAAGTCTTTGATATCCCACAAATTCAGGAAGAAGAGGAGAACAATAACAAAAGCACGGATGCGGCGGTAGCCAAAGCGCAAGGTAATGGGCCGACTTAGTCGGCACCGCAGCAAGAGGATGATCATTCGATGATAACGCACGAACGGAATGGATAACGCCTAACACTTAGATGTTGTTGCGGACCTAACAGTAGAATCGGCAACCCAAGAACTTTGTCGATCGTTCATGTGAGGTTATACGATATACGAAGAACGAAGACATTGGAACTGACGAGGGTAAATTTAAAGCACTTGCGGACATTGAAGCGTTCAAGGGAACGCGCATTTTGCTTTGGGGCCACATCCCTTGTGCGGGGGGATCTCCATGGCAATATCTTAACGAGGCTCATTATTTCCGTAAGAGTGGTCATGGATCATTGCGTGGGCTTCGGGGTGTTAGGACGGACTTCAGATGCCTGCTTTGGAATTTCATGGAGATTGCGCGCGCTGTCGTTGAAGCGGGGGGGGGGGGGGGGGGGGGGGGGCGTCTGCATCGAATGGCCGAGCCAATGCCGATATTGGAGAGACTCTCAGGTTCAATATTTCGTGCGAGAGAAAAGGTTGCATTAGTGAGTTTTGCACGGGTGCGCGTGCGGCTTGCGAGACAGACAAGGGAATCTCACATGACATATCCATGGACTATTGCAGCCGCATCGGATATAGCGACGACCGGATTGGAGCGCAAATGTGATGGCACGCGTGCATATGTTGAATCACGGGGCCAGGATTGTAAACTTGCTGAAGATTAAGTTTTTTTTTTTGCCCGCCAGGTTCATTTAGCGTTCGCACGTGCTGCGTTGCATTCATGTTTCTACCCCGCCTCCTCAAGTCATGATATATGTGCCGTCGCCGTTTTCTTTCAAAAGCTGGTGCGGACCCGCCGTCGGCCGGCCTCCCCGCGGCTCGCGCCGCCGCCTTGCCGCGGCTGCGCCCCCCCCTGCTTGCCGCGGAACCCATTCCGCGGCATCCCGCGCCTTGGCCGATTCCACTCGTCTATGATTGGGCGTCCCCGCGGTTCAGCCTATTGGGGTGGCCAGTAAGGAGCGATGGTTTTCCTTGTGTAAGACCATATGTTGTTGATACCCCGCGGGGCTTGGATGGAAGCAATTCAAGCAAGCCGTCATGGATGAAGACGTGGAAGAACGATTCTGGGACCCGCAAGAGGAGTCGGTTCTGGCCTAAGCAAAGGGAGACTACGAGGCCCCTCAATGGGCCGAACATATCTGTGGCAAATGCTGGCGAGTTTCCCTCGGTGAATGTACGGGAAGCTACTGCCATGGCCGGGACTGCCTTCAACGCGTTGCGGTCCCGGAGGAGCCCGACGCGATGCATCGTGGAGCGGCCAAGAAGCCGAGGGCAGAGGATTCCCCGCCGGCTCAGTCGGTTGGGGGCACCAAGGCCTCTGCAGTAAAGCCCGTGGTAGAGCTCGTCGAATTTAGTGACGCATCTGGTTCAGGCTACAGGGATTGGACAGACTACGAGGTAAAACGCGCGTGCCATGTCGAACTGGCCGAACCAGGGAATATATATATATATATATATACATACATACACATATTATCCAGGAGCCGATGCAATCCCTTCCGGCCGGAATGGCTGGATGCAGCGGATTGTGTTGCAGAGATCCCCTCGTGGCTGCACGCGGTGTGACTTCGTCGCTGCCAAGTTGCTTCAAGACCGCGCAGAATGTACTGAGCCGGTCATCCAAAGACTGTGCGATAAGGTGTCCGAGGACCCGTGGATGGTCTTCTAGGCTGCCTGCCAGAAAGACTCCCGGAATCATATCAGGGGCTCTTTCGACGGCCCCCCTCCTGATGTAGTAAGAATTCAGGCGGGCCAGTACTTTCGGATTCACGTCGATCCACGCGCGAGTTTGAGATGTAAGCTCTATAGCGGAAAGCCTGGGGATCGCGATAGCAAAATGCTCCGACGGTGTGATCGTGACGAACTGCTGGCCCCGTGCTGGGCCCGGCGGAGTTTACCTATCTGAAGAACATGATGCCGGAGAAAAGCCCCAATCAGGGCTATAGGGCTAGGGGGCTATAGGGCTATTGAATTATAGGGCTATGGAGCTATAGGGCTATAGAGTTGTAGGGCTATAGGGCTGTTGGGCTGTAGGGCTATAGGGCTATAGCGCACCCCCGGGCGCCCCCAGGCACCCCCGGGCACGCCCGGGCACCCGGGCGTGCGTGCAGCGAAAATCGGCGGCAAACCTAACCTAACCATGTGAATATTGAGCCATAGGGCTATAGAGCTATAGGTCTATAGAGTCGTAGGGCCATGGGGTATTGGGCTATTGGGCTATAGGGCTATAGGGCACCCCCGGGCACCCCCAGGCACCCCTGGGCACGCCCGGGCCCCCGGGCACCAGGGCACCCGGGCACCATGTGCCAGGGCGCCCCCAGGCGCGCCCGGGCACCCGCGGGCACCCGGGCACCCGGGCACGCCCGCGCACCCCCGGGCACCCGGGCACCCCCAGGCACCCGGGCACCCGGGGGTGCCGCGAACATCGGCGACAAACCTGACCTAACCATATGAATCCGCTCGGACCTTTAGAGAGACAAGCTCTGATTGGGGAATAAGTCATTTTGTCGCGATTTGCATTCCCGACAGGAAATTGGACAAGACTGTCTACCTGAACATCTGGGGACCTTCCCGCAACGAGCCCCGGCGCGGCTCAGCTGTTAACGCGTAGGGGGCATATGTTTGCACTCCCTGTGGTCAGGGGAGACGTTCATGCAAGGTCCCATGCGGTGGGACAAGCCTTGCCTGACAAAGCTATGGCCGAATACCAAGAGTGGAAGGCGCTACAAGAAGAGCCGTCCGCCAAGCGGGCCAAGGTCTACTCGGCGGCTCAGCCGCCCGAGGCAAAAGCACCCGACGCCGGGGTTGGCGCGCCTCAGGCGGCGGATGGAACATCGCCGCGCAAACGGCCGAGTGACGCTGACTGCTCGAGGCCGACGAAGACTGTTTAAGTTGAGTCGTCCCTCGGGACTGGGGAAAGGGCGCCTCCATCCGAGGCGCCGCAGTCTCAGCTCGTTGGCCCAGTGCATGCTGCAGCGGGTGGTTCCGCCCCCTCCGGATCAACCGGTAGTGTAGACATCTGGGCCCCCCCCCCCGGCTCGGCCGGTGGCGGGGGCGCGCCCACGGGGCGCGGAGGCCGCGATGGAAGTGGTCCGCCGCACCCAAGTGCACCGCCCAGAGATAGGGGGGGCCCCCCCCCCTGCTCCTGGCCCATCGCCTCCTCCAGCTCAGGGTGGGGAGCAGGAGGGGCCAGACCGGGGTTACTTGTCCCGTGGTATTTGGAACGCGCTTGGACACATGGGGCGCGCAGGGGCCGGCTCAGCCGCTCCCCGTCGCAAACGTCCCGCCCGAATGGGATCTGTGTGTTACAGAAATGTTAAGCCCTTGCGCCTCTGTGACGGACCCGGGGCCCCGCGCTCCGGCAGCCTGGTTGAGTTTCACCGAGAAATGCCAGGCTATCACTCGCCTGGCGGAGGTGAACGGCCACGGATGGATTCCTTGGGCTGGGGAAAACCTGGCGGAGATGGTGGGGGCTGGAAAGAAGCCCGCGGCATTTTCCCGGCCGCTCACGAAGCTGCAGGACAAGAAATGCATCATCTGGTCTGCCGTTTTTCATATCATATCATACTCGACATGTACTTTATATGGCCCAAGCGGCAAAAAGCTCGGCCCGGGAGAAGGGCCCCAGCATCTCATGGGTGAGCATTTCCACGGCGTCTCCGCGCAAGTCACGGGGGGCGTCGGAGGAAGAACGTTGCTCGATCTCGGCCGGAGCAACGATTGGAAGGCGTATACAGACAAAGGTCGATTCGTCCCAGGCAGGTATGCGCATGTAGAACTCACATCTTGGTCCTTGCATGGTATCTCTGGCGGTGAAGAGTGCAATGTGCTTGGCTTAGCCGAGACAAATAAGAAGCGCCGTAATCCCACGGAGCGGATTAGGTTGCTTGTCCCATTCATCGAAGCCGCTGGGAGATTAATCGATGAGGCGGTGGGCCGCTCCAAATCAAGAGCTATCCAGATATTCTATGCTGGCGGAGACCACAGCTGTTGGAGTTCTTGGTGCAACAAATACCAGATGAACATTCTCTGGGACGATGCTGCCGCACTTGTGCGAGCCAAGCTGAATCAACATATTGAGCGCTGCAAGGCAATGGGGGTTCACCCCGGGATCCTGATTCTGGATGACGTTAGCTTTTATAGGAAGTTACAACGCCCGGTGGAAGATGCCCATCACGTCCTCGCTCACCACGATTCATATCAAGTAGAAAATGAGAAAAAGCTGCAGAGGATGACTGTGGCTGACATGTTCGAGGATCACATGTTGGAGGCCGCCAAGTTAGCAGCGTTGTTCTTCTGCCAGCCCTCTGGCGGCGCAGCCGTTCAGGGGCCTGGATTCACAGGGCGAACCCGAGAGGGCGGGCGCGCGCAGGTGGAGGCATCATCTGACAAGATGGTGCCGAATTGGATGCAATGGTGCCCAACAAGGCCGAATGCACCAAAGTCGACCCTGGGCACCCTGCCGTTCGCTAAATCTTTTCCTTCAAACGGTGCGGGGAACGGAGCGCGGCGCTCGCTCTTGCCCGGGGAATGTGGCGAGTTCCTCTCGTCGGGAGAAGGATATGAGCAATCCGTCCAATGGAAAGAATATCACTTCTTCCTCGAGCGCCGCGCCCCCTTGATCCCTGGCGCGCTCCCTCAGGGGCACGCCGTGAGGTCACGCGGAGAAAAGATCGATATTGATCAGCATATGCAAGAAGCAGTCAACAATATCAATACCTCGCAGCCGCCGTTCCAGTCCCCTGCTGGCTTAGCCGGACAGGCGACTGGGAGCGCCGCGGCTGCTCAATTCGCTGTCGGCTCAGCCGGGCAGGGAACAGCCGAGATGGCGGTTGTCAGTTCAGCTGCTGGCCCTGCCGGCACAGCCGTGCGGGGGCCAGCCGGCGCTGCGACTGCTGTTGCTTCTGGCATAGCCGCTGATGCAGCAAAGAGTCGCGCGCGATCTGTCGAGCCCACTAGAATGCCTGCTGCAGAAACTCCGCCAGAGGCATGCGAGAGGGAAATCAGAGAGAAATGCCTTGAGGACGCTGTGGGAGGAGGACTGGGCGTGACCGGGAAGGCAAAGAAGAAAAATTCGTTTCCCCCATCGGGAGACAAAGCTGTAGTGGACCACGAGGGTAACCAGGCGTATGTGCGTAGGTGGCCAGAGAAACTCCCACATCAAAATACAGTACTTCTGACGCAATCAGAACAGTCAGACCAGTTTCTCAAGCCTTTGGGGGCGCAAGAGATGATGCAGCGCGGATGCAGCCCTGATTATTTATGGCCGGGCGAAGATTTTGAACCTCTTTTGGAACAGATGCGGGTCCATGCCAATCCAGTTGATCATGGGCCCTTTACAATAAGCTGAACAAGTCGGTATATGGCGAGATATGGTTGGCTGAACAGATGCTTCAACCGACCACCCGCCGTGCTGCGCTTATTCCCACCGTGCGTGCAATTGGGCAAAGTGTTTCATTGCAAGACGTGACAGATCGGTGCCAGGATAACCCCGGTCAATTGCTGACCACATTGTGGGACAAGGCTGCAGTTCAAGAACACAAAGGAAAATGCTATTGCGTGCAGCTTACACTTCCCCTCAAGGTCGATGACAAGAAGATGGGGGAGGTAATTTCTGGAAGCGGCTGGCAGAGACAGTCCCATGGATCTTCGGCGGGCATGCTCCATGCCCTACTCATGGGGTATCAACTCCTCGCGTCGAATCCCAAGTTCGCGTGCGTGCGTGCGTGCGCGCGTGCGCGGGTGGGTTGTGTGGGGGGGGGGGGGGGGGGGGGGGGGGGGGGGGCGTGAAGCAAGGGGATGTTGGGGTGTATTCGTTTCCGTATGAGAACGATGGCCCCTCAATTCGCATCAAATGTGCGATGGCGGAGGAGATCTTTGCGGACGGATGCGGGAGCATCGTCGAAATAGTGTTTTGGAGTAAGCCGAAGAGTATCAAATACAGCAATGGTCCAGCCCAAAAGTGCACGGGGGATCCAGCCGAGATCGTCATGTCTGAGATGCGCATCTACCATTGGGCCCCGGCCGCGATTCATGCGAATCAGGGTGCGTGGGCGTTGATGCGACACATCCTTCGAGAGGACCAGGCCATCGACAAATAGTCCGGGATTGAAAGGTCCAGGGGCGCTGCCAGTGTCGCGGAAACCCATGGAGTCAGAGCTGAACAATGTAGATGGGTTCCAGGCCTGCAGCCCTCGAACTGGCGAAATATCGCGTCTCCGCACCTGGATTTCATTATCCTTCGATGGGGGGCATCTGGGCGCATTTGAGGGACGAGATATGTTCGCTTGCTTCATTGCACCCGTTATGAGACGGTGCATCGGATGCAACCAACATGGCCATGCAAGAGAATGTGGCCTCAGGCGGAACCGCGACTGGAGCTGAGGCTCAGCCGCCGGCCCAGCCGGCGGGCGAGCCTGCCCCAGGTCGCCTGGCTGCCGTCGGGGCCCAGACACCACCGATTTCACCGAGTGGCGTCGGGGCTCAGTTTCAGGCTGCCCCTGCAAGACTCTACCGCCTCGATCAGAGGCAATGGCAACGCAATCGGCTCTGCCGACTGATAGTGGACATGCTTTGAGTCCGGCCCCAATGGCTCCGCCAATCGCGAGTCAGGCCCTCCCGCGGCAAGTGCCCAAGAAGTCCCCTCCGCCTCTCGGGCCGCCAATTCCTCCGAAGCCACTTGCGGGCGAAGAGCTGGCGCGGGCGATTCCTTTCCTTCGCGCAGAATATGATTCGGATGATTGCCCCGAACATATGATTCAACCGACCTATGCGGCATTGTCTCCCCTCGCGATGCCCACTGATGCCCCCGGCTTAGCTGGCGCGACAGAAATGGGCACAGAAAACCCACTTGTGTTGGGGGGCGACAACTTTTGGAGGCGGCGCAGCCACCGTGACAAAGGCGCAGCAGTTGGCATAGGGGAACATGCGATTTTTTAGCAAGACACTGTTCGGATTTTGCTGGATCATCCGGGGGAGGGGTCTGTTTTGGAGATTTAATTGAAAATCTGGAAGCCGATGGACTCACGCACTGCACGCTCGCACTGGCGGTGCACGGCTTAGCCGCTTTGCCGCCCGGCACCGTGGAGACCCTCGGATGCAAGGCCCAGGGTATCAATGCCCTGGGCGAATGAAGGCTTGTAGAATACTGGCGGGATTTCCTTGACCCACCCGTCTCTCACGATTCAGTCCTTGATGAGGACAACGGTGGACGTATGGTTTCCATAGAGAAAGACAAGCGGGCCCGCCGACCGATGCCTGTTTTAATTTTATTCCGCATGTCAAGGGCACTCGTGTTTCGCCCCCAACATCGAGCGCATGTGTGCTCCGTGCACTGTTGCATGTGACGTGCCTTGACGCTTTCAACGTTTCGATGGTCGATGAGGGAGTCATCCAATTTCCCAACAAAGCTGACGGACTATGCCGCGAGGACGACTATGGGCTTCTCCGTCTTATACCCACGAGGCGCGACCTGGCAGCATAACAGAATGAGCGCAGTCCTTCCTGGCTCAGCCAGCGCAGGGATGGAGATGCCCCGCTGCCCATGAATTATTTGACCGGGCGCCGACCCGAAAGAGCAGGGGCCTCCGTGCTCGGGATCATGGCCAGCCAGCATCACGCCATTGCTCTGGGAACTTGCAAGTGTGCACGGGGTAAATTGGTCTTGGGTTGTTGTTTTTAACCGGCGTGTGACGGGGCGCCTCCAGCATCGAATCCGTCGGGGCGGTGCGCTCGTTGCGACGGGAGAGGTCGAATTCAGCGACGTAGCTCGAATTGGTAAATTGAAACCCATCATGGATCCCGCACCGCAGGTTGTTTGGACATTTTTTTCCCAAGAAAGGATTGCTTTTGATATTGCGTTCTCCCGCGATTCAATCGTCGGCTGGGCGCGCTCTGACGAACTCGCTCGATCCAGAGACGACTGGTGGGATCAAGAAGAGCTCGCGATCTTGAGGGGCCCGCTGTGGTCCGACGGTGGGAGATTCATCTGCAAGAACTTTCATTCTGCGCGAGCAGGACTAAACTGTTGCCTATATTGCCAGACGATTGTGCAATGCTGGTACAATGTGCAGACCAGTTATCTCATGAACCCCGGCAAACAGACGATCGCAGACTCATTTGCGAGTATGGGGTTGTGCATGTACGTAATCAGTTCGCCGAAAAGCACGAACGAGACAGTCGCGAACAAAGAGACCATGAAATCTATGACGAAGAGCTCCACTGATGCAATGAACAATCTGAATAAAAAGCGAACAGCATATGCGTAAATGGGTTGAGAACACAGAAGGAGCTCGCATGCGATTCGCTACCGGAGGTCAAACGTTCGCTAACCAAGAGCCAGCAACTGTTCCGACCTGGGTTCCCCATTGTGCTCCGGCTCAGCCGCCAGCGCGCCGTGAACCCTTTTTTTCGGTTCCTTGTGCCGCCGAAGCTTCGCTTCATGAGTCGGCTCGAGCACGGCTCTAAACTGGGGAACGAGAAGCATGGTGGCATTAGCGTGGTCTTCGGTCGTCGATCATCATGCTCGCCCGCTTCAGTGCCCCGCCCTCGCCGCTTTTGAACGGCCCGACGTAGATCAACAGGCCCAGCCAATTGAAGGACGGGGTGGGCGGGCGCGGAACATGCGGGCAAACGACATACAACTCCCAACAATTCATACGCTCACCGAGCGATTAAATCGCATCGATGAGCAGGTTCCAGTTGCCGTTAGAACTGTCAACTATCAGGCAGTTGCATCGCTTTGCACCTGGCCCAGCCGGACGACAGAGTCAATTTTGGCTCGTGAACGCCATGTTGAAGGAGCCAGGGGCATTCTGTCCCGAAACTTGATCGCACGGCGCTTCAAAAAGGAGCCTCCTAGATCCCAGATGCTTTTTGGCTTGACTTCGTTCCCTTTGTGGGCAACATGTCCGAAGCGATGCGGAATGAACCGGACAATCCAATGACACATGCAAGCGCCCATCGCCATATCGAGCGGGAAGATGGACAAATGCATGTCGTCACCAGTCGGCGTGATGCTCGCAACAATGCTGCCCAATTCCTTCTTGGGTACTTCGCCCCGCCGGGCGCAGCGACGAGACTGGAAGAAGACGTGATTCACGATATGCCCCCTGGACTGATCGAACTCATCGACAGAGTGCGGGAGGAACCTTGCCAGAATGTGCCAACGCATCAGCGATGGGGTAGAGTTCCCCCGGCTATTCGCGAGGTCGTATGATCCTTGATGGCAGAAGGGTTTCATGTCGCTTTCCCTGGCCAAGAAGTACAGCGCCCTGCGGGCACTGGAGATCCTAACTCTGCTCAGAGGTTGACTGACGCGTTTGCGCTGGACAGCCGCATCAGGTGGGCGATTCAGTCGTCAGACTTGTTGGAAAGGTGGACTGAAGGCCTGGGCAGTGAAGTCCGTCGTGAAGTTCGGCGTCGTTGTGGTGACATTCGGCTTGCTGTTGAGTTCGTGGACTCCTTTGATGGTGTTCCACCGATGGCGAAAACCCGGCTGGCCATCGGCCGATATGGACACTTTGTTACGGGTGCAGCCATTGGCATCATCAGACATATACCGAACAAAATTGAGGAGGTCGGCTTAGCCGAACCGCCCGCTGCAGCTCCTAGCGACTGAGTCGCGTCGGGGGCTGATATCGAGCCCTCTGGAGGCCCAGTAGCCCTGAGAACAGGTGCTGATGCTCCTGGCGGCTCCGCCGCTTCGGAGCAGGAAGCAACAGCCCTTGGCGGTCATGCCGGCTCAGCGGGCAGCGCCGAAATCGCATCTGCTTCCAACGCGCCAAGCGCCGGACGAGACGAGAACTGGCGGATGCGAACGGATCCGAGACGTCCTACGCATTCCTCAGAGGCCGTTTGGCCTGGTTGCCAGGATAGGCGCACTTACAGGCACAGCCCATATAACCCAAGGTCCACCGGCTCAGCCGCGTCGGACACCGATCCAAACCGCGACAACAGATCGCTTGAGTTCCCCACTGGATGGAACGAGTGGGATCGGCTATTGGTGTGGGCTGATGAGCCCGTAGATGATGTAGACGGCCGCGGCTGCGATGGCGGCTCGGACCCTTTGCGGGGCTACGCCGACATGCTTGCAAGGGCGATAGCGACTGCGTCATCGGATACTGGGTTCATGCCGATCGTCACCAACCGATAACTACGAGCACAGCCACATGGCAGTGGTTCGTCGTGGAGGAATACAGTCGACACTCCACGAGTGAACCCGAAGATGAATCATGGGGGGAAGAACGGACGCCCCGCCGACGGGCCTGGACGCGTGGAACCGGGCAAGTACCCGCGGGCCGCCGCCGCCGCCTGCGCCCTAGGCGAGGCCGGCCGACAAGGGCAAGAACAAGACCAGAGCACTGGCTGGGGTCATGGAAAAGGCAAAAACCACCATGGACAACGCCAACAAGATCAATCTCAGTGGAGCTGGCGGTCTGGCCGCGATTGGAATCGCCAGCAACGCCCAGAAGAAGGTTGGTGGAGATAATTCACTGCAGATGCACTGGTATGACTCTGTCGGCACCAGGGCCACGTTGCTCAGCTCCGCCGACGTGATGCGGGTGCAACAGGTGCGGGGGACCTTCAAGAAATGAGCTGGCATTCGCCTATAGCTCGGGCGGGGCACGTAGGGTTGCTTCGGCCCAGAACTCCTCAGCAACCACGGCTGGGCCGTAGAAGCTTTTTGGGGTTGCCTCCCGTGGGTGTGCTTATGTACAGGCCGAGTGGGTGTAGGTTGGTGCGGGCTTACTCACCCCGCCGCGGGGGGAGTTAATGCGCTCCTCTCCGCACCACCAACCTGTTGCCCTTGCCATCATTGCTGTTCTGCTGACTGGTCGTCTGCAGCCACGCAGATTCGAGAGGTATAGGATAAGGGAGCGAGCTGGCTTGCGCGCGCGCGCGGGGTCGCCCCCCCATCGCTGTCGCGTCGTCGGCCGGCCGGCCTCCTCCCTGCCAGACATTTCTTTCTTATCCGCTTAACGGGACATTCCTTTCCTTGCCGTGGCTTCGGCGGAGCCCCCTGAGCTTCCCTCGCGGAATTCACCTTCAGGGTCCAGCAGCAACATTGCGAACAACGCGACGAACCTCAACAGCTCGACCGTGCGCAACGCGCTGGACTCCAGCAGCGCGACAGTGAGCAGTCATAAGAACACCGGCACTGCAACCGCGAGCGGCCAAACGGACTCTGCTGGGCAGGTCAAGCTGACGACAGCGACGCCGACGCCAACATGCCTGGACCCAGCGCCCCATATGACGCCACTGTCGTCGCCCAGCCCTGCACTCCTCCAGACCCCCCTCCCAGCGGCCCAGCGGCGCCCCGACCAACGCCCCCCTCGCGACGCCGTCTCTCGTGGCTCCCTCCCCGACACCTCCCCCGACGCCCCCCCCCCACGCCCACCGCCCCCTTCTGGCGCCCCTGCTCGCCCCCTGCCCGCCAGTCGGGGCGGCGCGCGGCGTCCGTCCTTGCAGCCGCCGCATCAGTGGCGAAATCCTGCGACTGGGTCATCGCCGACAAGCATCCGCACGTGAACCCGCAGCCCGCCCCAGAGGCCCCTCGCTTCTCCCCAGCGGCGACGGCCGTTGCCAGGCCCAGCGCCGCGGGGCGCTCCAGCGCCAGCCCGCGAGGGGAACACCTCTGCCTGCACGGCGCGCGCTCCTGCTACTCGTTAAGAGCACTTGGGCCGCGTTGCCAGACACCCGCGTCCTGTGGGGCTGGTTCACCTCGGACTACAAGAGGCAGTGCAAAGAGCGGCCGCGTCCTGAGGATGTCTCAAGATGCGTCCTGCTTGACTTCCTCAGCTGGAAGGGTGCCCTGGTGGCCGGGTTAGGCGGATGTAGCAGATAGGTGATGAACCTGGGGCGACATGGCATAGGTTATGCGCCTTGCGTGGCGGTGGCACCCGCGACCCCAGCTGGCGCGACGCCATTGATTTTCCCCCGGTGCTTCCTCCACCAGGCGCCCATGGATGACGCGCGGCGCCCTGCACTCACAAGCTCCGGAAGCTGCACCAACACGGCGCCCCTAGACCGGCCATGTGCCGCCCACCCCGACAACGCGTGGCCCCCAACGGCCTTCGGCCACAGTTTTGACACAGGTAATTGCACCAGGTAGGTGCCCCTAGACTGGCCATGCGCTGCCCGCCCCGACAGCGCGCGGCCCCCGCGGCCGCGGCAAGGGCCACCCACCGGGCAGATACAGCGCTGGCGCTGGGCCGCCTGGCGCCGACGCCCCGCCTGCTGGGGCCTCCCCGCAAACGGGGCGCTCCTCCTCCCTGTCCCCCCCTCTCCTTTTCCCCCTGCGCCTCCTCCCTCCCTCTCTCCGCGCTCCGCCATGGCGCCCGCGCTGCAGCCGCGGCTGGCAGTTTTCCCCGTGTGGCGGCGCTCCTGGGCCTGGCCTTGCCGTCCTGCACCTGACCTCACGGGCCCGGCAATTTGCCGGCGGCAGTCTAAACCTAGATTGCTCGCGCACTTGCCGCACATTGTGAAACCAGCCACCCGCGTGGGCGGCGTCGCGGCCATTTCCCTGACGCGCAAGTACCTAATCCTACTTCAACGATGGCGTCGCCGCGGGCACCCTTTGCTGTCGCGCACTAGGCATCATCTTCGCCCGTGGGTGCCCCGACGCTGCGGCCCGGCAGCTGCCGCGGTCCCCGCTGACAGCGCGCTCAGGTCGAAGTCCCCCCGCCTCTGAGCCCCCTACTCCCTCCTCCACCTCCGCGGCCTCCCCGTCTGTCACATTATTCATTCCTGGATGCTGGGCGATTCGC
>CAUYUJ010015638.1:390468-402968 GCA_963575745.1 Prorocentrum cordatum
GCAATCTGTTCCGATGTAGTCTCGGTTAGTGTGTCCTGCTGCTCGCGGTCGAGGATGGTCGACGCTCTCCCCGCCTCATCCACCCCCGGTCTCGTGCGGATGAGGCGCGCCAGTAACCGTGGCAGGAAATAGTAACATGATGCGCGATCTCCCTGCAATCAGCATCGAACCCGGGGTGGGGAACACGGTGGCGCGGGGAGGGCGGGCTGCGGTTCGCGCATGAGGCCCCGGGCGTTGGGCAATGGGGGGCTCGGGGTGCGCAATCCCTGGGTCGCCCCTGGGTCGTGCTGGGGGCGCAGCGGCACGGTCTGATCGTTGGCGTTTCCGCCGTGCGCCTGGCGAGGTGACCAGCAGCGGCGCCGCCAGGCTGCGGTTGGCCCGCGGCGGGGAGGTGGCAATAGCGCCCGCGCGGCCACCGCGCGTCGCCGCCGCCGGCGGCGAGGCGGCAGCAGCGGCAACGGCAGCGCCAGGCAACGGCGGCACGCCGCCAGCGTCGGGCGCCGCCAGGGGGCGTGCGCCGCCAGCGGCGGTGGCGCAGCAAGCGACCTGGCCGTGCGGCCCAACTTCGGGGCGGCGGCCAGGCGGAGCCGTGGCCGGAAGGCGGCGGCCTGCAGGCGGCGCCGTGCAGGCCGCCGCCAGGAGGCGCGGACATGGCGCGGGAGGCGGGGGCAGGGAAAGAGGAGACGCTCTCCATGCGTGGCGGCGGCCAGCGCGGCGAGCTCGAGCCGGGACGGCCCTGAGCCAGGCTGCGGTTATGTATGTGCGCACACGCATACCGAAGACACCTGCGGCGAAACATCGCCGCCCCCTGCCTTTCTGGAAACGCCCGTGTCACCAAATGGTTAGACAACATCCAGTCAAGCTGTTGAACTACAACCCTCTTGATTCAAAAGTGGAGACGGCGGGGGTCGAGGGAGACGCAGTTGACCACCCTTCAGGCCGCGGTGCGCTCGGACAATCTTGGATTTCATGCCGATTTGGGAGTTACAGATGCATCTCTCGCCCCTCTTCACATTATAAAGGCCAACTGGGGCCAGCGTCTGAAAGTGGAATTCTGCCTGAGACTTCAAAACAAAAAACCGATCGCCTTCAGTGCGATCTGAACATTTGCCATGCCGCCTGAAACTGACGATTTCGCTTTGGACTTCTTCAAAAAATAAATTCAGATCGATGTTCATGCCGCCTGAGAGTGGCGATTTCGTTTGGGACTTCCTCAAGAAGCATCTTCTGGCCTCGTTCGGGGTCGGCAATTTCCCGAGGGGTGTGCACGATTCTAAACAGAACTCTCCGCTGCAGTGCTCAACGCCCTGCGGTGCCGTTCCGTCGTCCGGTACACGGGCCTGTCTTGGAGTCATCTTTGGGTCGGTCGAGGGTCGACGCTCGATGGTCAATCGACGTCCCGATCACGACTTTTTCATCCAGGGGGGTATGTGATCTACCGGCCGTTGTGGAACCCCTGGGGGTATGCTTGGGCAAAGAAGAGATCGAGAGAGAGATAGAAATAGAGAGAGAGAGAGAGGAATAGTAGAGGAAGGAGGGAGAGGAGGAAGAGGAGGCCTCGTGGGCCTTTTTAGGGCCGTCGGAGGTTTCTGGTGGTCTCTGAGGGGCCTCTTGGGGGCCTCGTGTGGCCTCTGAGGGGCGTCAGGGGACCTCTGAGGAGCCTCTTGTCCTTCGCAGGCTGTCTTCAGGGTTTCACTGGGCCGTCTTGGGGCCTTCTGGGGGCGGTGTAGGGCTGGCTTGTAGGTCTGTGGGGCCGTCTTGGTGGCGTCTTCGCCCGTCTCGGGGCCTTTTGGGGGGACTTTGGGGTCGTTTTGGGGCTACCTTGGAGGCCTTTGGGGTCGTCTTCGGCTGTCGGAAGCCCGCAAAGGCGAGAATGCGAAAACAAGTGATTCTTATCGGGGAAGCCAGTGATTTTGGCCTCCTGGAGGTCCTCCTGGGGCGTCTTAGAGGCCTCTTGGGTCGTCTGGAGGTCATCTTGGGCAGTATTGGAGTCATCTTGGGCCGTTATGGTAGCGTCTTGGGCCCTCTTGTGGCCGTTTTGGTAGTCTTGGAGACTACCCTGGGACACTTGGGCATCTTGGAGCCCATCTTGGGCCATGCTGGCCATCTTGGAGCGGACGTTGTGCGGATTCTGGTCGTGATGGAGACGGTGCCGTCCTTGTGTTTTCCCATCTCCGAACTCCCTGCATTGTTTGGGTTGATCTTGCCATTTTGACGATCGTACGTTTTGCATTACAGTGTAGTGTTTTGCTCTATTTGGCATGTGTACTGATCTTCTATTACGTAGCACCCCGCAGATGTGGATAAGAGTGAGTGGGCGGTGGGGACGTCGGCAGTCCTGCGAGACTCTGGAGAAGCCCGCCGCAGGCGCCAAAGTTTCACAAATGACACACCGAGCCCGCCGCAGGCGCCGATTTTTCCGCTAAACCAAGGTGGGTAGGTCGCGGGTGGGTCGCGGGTGGGTCGCGGGTGGGTAGCAAATGGGTCGCGGCTGGGTCGCGGGTGGGTGGGTCGCGGGTGGGTCGCTGATGGGTCGCGGATAGGTCACGGGGGGTCGCGGGGGGTCGCGGGGGGTCGCGGGTGGGTCACAGTGGGTCGCGGGTGGTCGCGGGTGGGTCACGGATGAGTCGCGGGTGGGTCGCGGGGTGGGTCGCGGGGTGGGTCGCGGGTGGGTCACGGGTGGGTCGCGGGTTGGTCGCGGGTTGGGTCGCGGGTGGGTCGCGGGTTGGGTCGCGGGTGGGTCGCGGGGTGGGTCGCGGGGTGGGTCGCGGGGTGGGTCGCGGGGTGGGTCGCGGGGTGGGTTGCGGGGCGAGTCGCGGGTGGGTCGCGGGTGGGACGGCGACACCAAACAACAACAACAACAACAGCAGCAGCAGCAGCAGCAGCAACAACAACAACAACATCAACAAACATTTTAAGACTGTTCGCCCTTATCTGCTCGAGTGTCCGTCAAAGCGTATTTCCCAAACCCTCGATACCAGCCCTCTTCGTCTTTGATCGTACCCCTGTTGGGGGTATACCGTTCTTCCCTGCAGGCCGGGCCCCGGCAAGCGGCGGGGCGGCCGCGGACCGTCGGCCTGGCCGCTGATCGGAGGCAGTCCGACCCCAAGAGGGACGGACAGGGGACCGACCACGACGACGACGACGACGACGTCGCCGACGACGACGGCGACGACGACAACGACGAGCGAAAGCGAGAGCGAGAGAACGACAGCAGGGCCACGAAGGGCACGAAGTAGGCCACGAAGAGCGACAGCGGGGACACGAAGGGAATGCGTATGGGGCCACGAAGAGCGCGAACGAGCGGGGGCCATGAAGGGCAGATAATGCGGGGCCACAGAAGGTAACGACGGGGCCACTGAGGGTAGCAACTGGGCCACGCAGGACGCCACGTAGGACAGCGAGGGGGCCGCAAAGGGCGACAGTGGGGCCACGAAGGGCATGCACATGGGGCCACGACGGGCGGGAACGAGCCCGGGCCACAAAGGGCATGCGTAGATTGGGCCGTGAATGGCAAGGACGGGGCCACTGAGGGCAGCAACGGGGCCACGAAGGGCAGCGAGGGGGCCACGAATGGCGACGGCGGGGCCACGGAGGGCATGCGTATGGGGGCACGACGGGCCCGAACGAGCGGGGGCCACGAAGGGCATGCATATAGGGGGCCACGAAGGGCAGCGAGGGGGCCGCGAAGGGCTGCAACGAGGCCACGAAGGGCAGCGAGGGGGCCACGAAGAGCAGCGAGGGGGCCACGAAGGGCTGCAAAGAGGCCACGAAGGGCAGCGAGGGGGCCACGAATGGCGACGGCTGGGCCACGGAGGGCATGCGTGCGGGGCCACGACGGGCCCGAACGAGCGGGGGCCACGAAGGGCATGCATATATGGGGCCACGAAGGGCAGCGAGGGGGCCGCGAAGGGCAGCGAGGGGGCCACGAAGGGCAGCGAGGGGGCCACGAAGGGCAGGGAGGGGGCCACGCAGGGCTGCAACGGGGACACGAAGGGCAGCGAGAGGGCCACGATGGGCGGCAACGGGGCCACGAAGGGCCGCAACGGGGCCACGAAGGGCTGCAACGGGGCCACGAAGGGCTGCAACGGGGCCACGAAGGGCAGCGAAAGGGCCACAAAGGGCTGCAACGGGGCCACGAAGGGCAGCGAGGGGCCACGAAGGGCAGCGAGGGGGGCACGAAGGACCGCAACGGGGCCACGAAGCGCAGCGAAGGGGCAACGAAAGGTTGCAACGGGACCACGAAGGGCTGCAACGGGGCCACGGAGGGCTGCAACGGGGCCACGAAGGGCTGCAACGGGGCCACGAAAGGCCGCAACGGGGCCACGAAGGGCTGCAACGGGGCCACGAAGGGCTGCAACGGGGCCACGAAGGGCAGCGATGGGGGCCACGACGGGCTGCAACGGGGCCACGACGGGCTGCAACGGGGCCACGAAGGGCTGCAACGAGGCCACGACGGGCAGCGAGATCCCGATTCCTGAGTCATCTGTGAGGGAGTCCAAAGCGTGAGCGCGACTCCTGGGTGCCTGAATGTCGGGAGCGCGGCGCTTGAGTAAAGTGCGTGGGATTCCAATGCAAGGGCGTTTTTCTTGAGTAAATTGCAAGCGAATCTCTAGCGAGAGCGCGATTCCAGAGCGCCGAGAGAGCAATTCCTGAATACATTGTAAAGAAGTCCTAAGCTTGAGCGCGATTCCTGAATCTCACGCGAGGAAGTCTCAGGCGGGAGCGGGGGTCTTGGCTAAATTGTGAGGGAATCTCAGGCGGGAGCCGTTATTGTTGTAACCTGGGGACCAGGGACACAGTTTGAGGAGGAGGAGGAGGAGGAGGAGGAGGAGGAGGAGGAGTTTCCTTGATAAGAAACAGAGTGCGAGCGCTGGAAGGGGCACTTCAATTGAAAAAGTTCAATGTGCACCGGAGGTGGGGATCAACAGTAATTATTCGTCAGTAGTGGGGGTTCAACAGCAACAGCAACAATCACAAGCATTTTGCCTTCATGCGCGATGCTCCACACGAAGCATGCGACCATCATGATAACCATCCCCATCATGGGGGTTCTTGTTGTATAGCGGGGTCCGTTATTCCCATTCCCAGATCTCCCGCCCAATGAGGTCTTGCAAACACCTCCTCCGAGGAATTTCAACATATCCCGCCTCGAAAACACATGCCCGCGTCTTGCTGCGCCGATGCAAGACCGCCAGTGGAGCCCCAGCCAAGGGTAAAGCACAAGGAAGTATCGAACGACAGGATTGCCTTGGTGGGGATGAGGGCTGTCGGCGGCGAGGCAAATCGGAGAGAGTCTCGAGCAGGGCTGCTGTTGTTGCTGGGAGCGGCGCCAATGCTGAAGAGAGTATGGCGCTGGACCAGCCTAAAATGCATCGAAGTCTCGAGCGGCAGCGCTGGTTTTGTTGGGACGGCGGTTGTCGGCGGCGAGGAGAAACACCGTTTTGAGTAAGAAGGGAGGGAGCCTCGAGCGGGAGCCGTGGTTTTGTCGGGACGGGGGCTGTCGGCGGCGAGGAACAGCACCGTCCCGAGGAAAAAGAAAGCAAATCTCGAGACGAGAGCGTTGTTCTTGCAGGGAGCTGCGCCAATTCAGAAGAGAGTAGGACGTCAGTCTAGCGTAGAACGGGAGGAAGTCTCGGGCGGGAGCGTTTGTTTTGTTGGGACGGCGGTTTTCGGCGGCGAGGAGGAGCACCGCCTTGAGTCAAACATCGAAGAACCCTCGAGCGGGAGCGTGGGGGCGGCGCCGATGAGAGAAAGAGTAGCGCGCCAGTCCAAGGTAAAACGGGAGGAAGTCTCGATCGGGTGCGCTGGTTTTGTTGGGACGGCGGCTTTCGGCGGCGAGCAAGAACACCAGCCCTGAGTAAAAAAAGAGGACGTTTCGAGCGGGAGCGTTGTTGTTGTTGGGGGGCCAGTTTTGGCGGTCCCCCAAGCCGCTCGAACGTGAGCCGCAGTTTCAGTGAAAATGTAGCCGGCGCCGAGGCGAGAACGCCAAAGCGCTTGGGAGGGTCCACCATTAATAATTGCTTAGTAATTAACACTCAACAACAATATCAACACCAGCAGCATCAGCAACAACAACACTCATGTTAACCTCATGCGCGATTTTTCCACACGAAGCCTGCGATCATCATGATAACCATCCAATCCCCATCATGGGGGACTCTTGTTCTATAGCGGGGTCCGTTATTCCCATTCCCAGATCTCCCGCCCAATGAGGTCTTGCAAACACCTCCTCCGAGGAATTTCAACATATCCCGCCTCGAAAACACATGCCCGCGTCTTGCTGCGCCGATGCAAGACCGCCAGTGGAGCCCCAGCCAAGGGTAAAGCACAAGGAAGTATCGAACGACAGGATTGCCTTGGTGGGGATGGGGGCTGTCGGCGGCGAGGCAAGGACCTGGCCCTGAATAAAAAGGGAGGAAGTCTCGAGCAGGGCTGCTGTTGTTGCTGGGAGCGGCGCCAATGCTGACGAGAGTAGGGCGCTAGTCCACCCTAAACAAAAACGACGTTTCGAGCGGAACGCTGGTTTTGTTGGGACGGCGGCCTTCGGCGGCGAGGAGGAACACCGCCTTGAGTGAGAAAGGAGGAAGGAACCATCGAGCGGGAGTCGTGGTTTTGTCGGGACGGGGGCTGTCGGCGGCGAGGGACAGCACCGTCCCGAGGAACAAGAAAGCAAATCTCGAGACGGGAGCGTTGTTCATGCTGGGAGCTGCGCCAATTCAAAAGATTTTTGGGCGCCAGCCCAGCGTAAAACGGAAGGAAGTCTGGGGCGGGAACGTTGGTTTTGTCGGGGCGGCGGCCTTCGGCGGCGAGAAGGAACACCGCCTTGAGTAAGAGGAGAGGAAGCATCGAGCGGGAGCCGTGGTTTTGTCGGGACGGGGGTTGTCGGCGGCGAGGAACAGCACCGTCTTCAGGAAAGAGGGGGGGAGCTTCGAGCGGGAGCGTTGTTCTTGCTGGGTGCGGCGCCAATTCAAAAGAGACTTGGGCGCCAGTCCAGCGTAAAACGGAAGGAAATCTGGGGCGGGAGCGCTGGTTTTGTCGGGGCGGTGGTTTTCGGCGGCGAGGAGCACCGTTAAACAAGGGAGGAACCCTCGTGCGGGAGCGTTGTTTTTGCTGGGGGCGGCGCCGATGAGAGGATGAGAGAAATAATAGCGCGCCAGTCCAAGGTAAAACGGGAGGAAGTCTCGAGCGGGAGCGCTGGTTTTGTTAGGACGGCGGCTTTCGGCGGCGAGCAAGAGCACCAGCCCTGAGTAAACAAGGAGGAAGTCTCGAGTGGGAGCGTTGTTGTTGTTGGGGGTCCGGTTTTGGCGGTCCCCCAAACCGCTCGAGCGTGGGCCTCATTTTCAATGAAAATGTAGCCGGCGCCTCGGCGAGAGCGCCAGGGCGCCTGTAAGGGGTCCAGCAATTATAACTGTTTAGTAATTAACATCCAACAGCAACATTCATTGTAGGACTGTTCGCTCTTACTGGCACGCGTGTCTTGCATTCTGCATACCCCAACCCTCGATACCCCATTCTGTCTTACATTCGCCTTCGATTGCACCCCTTTTCGGGGGGAATCTTTGTCGGCCAGGCCACTGACTGACGTGCGAGGAAGTCTCGAGTGAGAGCGCCGTTCCTGAGTTCGGGGGCATCTCTGGCCAGCGGCTCTCGGAAGACCTATGGATAAATATGGAACGGGAACCCTTGTCGCCGTGTCTGGGCCTCCAGAAAATTACCTGAATTACGAGCAAGTCTCGAGTGAAAGCGCCGTTCCTGAGTTCGGGGGCCTTCCTGGCCAGGGGCTCTCGGCGTAAATCGTGAGGAAGTATCGAGCAGGAGCCCTTGTCGTCGTGGTTGGGCCTCCGGCAACTTGATGAAAATGCGAAGAAATCTTGAGCTAGAGCCCCGTTCCTGAGTTCGGGGGCATCTCTGGCCAGGGCGTTTCGGGGTAAATTGTGAGGAAGTATCGAGCGGTAGCCGTTGTCGTCGTAACAGGGCCTCCAAGGGCCCACATTTGGACTCAAGCCAACGCTCGCGCGGGAGCCTCGTTTTCAGAGAAAATGTGGCCGGCGTCGAGGCGAGAGCGCGCGGAACCGTTTCCGGAGATCAGCAATACTTATTCTTCAAAAACGAATATTCAACAACAGCAACAGCAGCAATAACAAAGCCAACAATTTCAATGCAACAAGCAGAATCCTCACCACGGATCCCCACTTCAGCCACGCACCCAGGGACAATGAATGACCGTGCGGCCCTCTTACTCTGATATTGCGTTGCACTAGATAGCTAGGTTTTGCTTTGTGTTGGCGTACGCTGCATCGCATGGCGCTGCCATCTGGTTGCTTTGCTCCATCTTCCCGTGAAAGGTGTTGCGTCTCGTTGAAGTTCGTTGCGTTGGCAACGCATGTTTTTTTCCATGGCAATGCTTTGCATTGCGCTCCTGCTGCCACTGCAGTGTATTGCATTCCTTGCCTCGCATTGCCTCGCATTGCTTCGCATTGCCTCGCATTGCTGCGCATTGAACGGTCCACGTTCGAGTTAGTTGCCTCAAGTCGTGTTCAAGTCTGTCGTGACTACGTACATGCGTGTAGCCGTGAGCTTGTCGAGAGTGGGGGCCTGCTGAACTCTCAGCACGCGCCAAGCGCGCGTGGCTCTAGCCAAAAGATTCTCGAAGCGGATATGAAAAGCAAGAGAAGACAGATGCGAGCAAGTCGTGCCCACAGGATGCGGAAGGAGGTTGGGGGGAGTTTGAGCGAGGCAGGATTCCAGATAACGCCAGTTCTGCGGTCAGGCGAACTTGGGAGACGTTCTCTCGGCGAGTGGTCTCCACACCGTCCTGTGCGCCACCGAATCGGCTTGATGCTCCTCGGAAATATGATTTTGGCCCGCTACCAGTTTGGAAACATGATGTAAATTGTCAGCCCTCCTTAGGTATAAGAGTACGTTTTCGTCTTTTAGGCGTTTGCTTGTCCTGTATGAGGAACCCGTGAATTTTGTATAACACTGAGGTGTGATCACAATGTGATACCAGTCGTTGTCTTTCTCGAGGGTGCTACGGGTGACCGACAGCGCCAAGCAACTGTCGAGGCTGATCGGATCATCATCATCATCATCCTCATCATCATCCTCATCATCATCATCATCATCATCATCATCACCATCATCATCATCATCATCATCATCATCATCATCATCATCATCATCATCATCATCATCATCATCATCATCATCATCATCATCATCTGCAGCTGCTTTGGTTCAGCGTATAGTTTTTCAGTTCGCTTGCCTCTGCAATGGAAGCTTTGTTGGACAGGGGCGATTGCTTTTTGTGCGGCCAAGCCCAGGTGCTTGGTCGTCTTCTCGATGTGTCCAGCGAGTTCCGGTGCAGCGGCTGCATCGATAAGCACGACATGACACCCTCTGCTAACTGGACCACCAGTGTGGCGAAGCAAAGGCAAATGGCGGCACCTACAAATTGGTGGGCATGTCAGAAGCCACCATTGCATTTGGCCGACGTCTCTGAAGGACTCTTGGAATTCCAGCGTGTGTCCTTCATGGGTGCAGGAAGCTGTGGCAGCACGGAAAATGTTCTGGTAGTTACGGACCCGTTCCACAATTTCTTCTCTGGCCATGGCGCCGAAATGTGGGCCGCGTCCTTGACTCTTTCGGAGCATATTCTCACATGGCCGTTGACATTTGGCCTACGTGCTGTTGAGTTGGGGGCTGGTTGTGGTCTCCCTGGCCTGGTATTGGCCAGGCGAGGGTTTCACGTCACCCTCACAGACGTGCCGTGGTTGGTACCCCTGGCGCAGTACAACATCGAGGCAAATTGCTCTGGCAAGGACCTTGTCCAGGCGGCAGCACTGCGTTGGGGCAATGTCTCCGACGTCAGGGACGTCCTGGCCGTTGTGGGAGGTCCTCCAGACATCGTGCTGGCATCCGATGTGATCTACCGCGAAGATGATCTGCATATCATCTTGGATACACTTTTCGCGTTGCAGTGCCGCGAAGCCGTGTTCGCCATACGACAGCGTGATCGCATGATCGAGAAGTTTCTTCATGTGGTGCAAGAGCGCGCTTTGCATGCTCGCATAGCGTCAGTGGACTACAGTAAGGATGCTAGTTTCCCGATTGTGATACTAGAGCTATCTTTCGCTGGCCTGGCACAGTGTCCTAGCAACTCCGTGTCGAACTGTTGCTTTTAAGACTATACTTGCTCGTACAGTCTGCCTTGTCATGCACAAGGCAAGCAGTAGGGCGCAGCGCTGGTATCGGCGAGTCGCAGGAATCCGAAGTCTTGCACGTATAGCCCCTAATCGCCCTATCCGAGGGCCCCAGCGTGGGCCGCCAGTTCAAGCTGCAGAGTAAGTAGGAGACGGCCGTTTGGGCATACACAGCTATTACACATTTTAAGCAAGACTGCTCCCACGAGAAGCGTCTACAGGAACATCGCAGGTCGATGCCACAGATACGTGTATATTTTCAGAGACTCGCACGCAGTGGTCAAGCACGCACGGTCCTTCGCTTCACTTATGCGACCCGCAAGGTGGTGGCCCGTCCCTTGTGCCCGATCGTGCTAGTGCACATTCAAGTTTCAATTCAGCGGCAGTGCTGGCAACACGCGTGCTAGTGCGTCACTTTTCAATCATGTGCGCATGCTGTGTTGAGATGCGGCCAAACGCCATGTTTGATCTCACCAAAGTTTAAGGTACGGCAAATTCCTTATCTGGCTTGGGCTGGGCGTGGTTGGAGGCCTCTGTGATGTGATGTCCCGTCTCGGCGTGACCCCTTGCGGCCTTGTGCCCTCCCAGGAGAGTAGGTGGCGGATTCTGCCTGATCGCGTACAAGACCGCTCCATGTGCAGATGACCCAGCTCCGCCCGACATTTTATTGTTTCAAGCCGAATTCCGCGACCGTGATGTTGTGGAGTAGTTTTCAAGGCACGAGTTGTTTCCCCCACGGTTGTATACCACAAGGCCCAATCTTACACATCGCACTTCCAGGGACTTGCGGCGTGGCTTGGGCCGACGCGCACCTGTGCCTTCAGCGGCACGCGATGGCGTTGCGGGAGGAGCCCGAAGCGGCCCCCGCAACGCGGGAGCGGCCCTGCAGACGCCGCGACGAGGCCGATGCTCATGGCGCGCGCCGCCCAGCATGGAGAAAAAAAGGCCAATCTTCACCCCCTCCCTCCCCCCCTCCCCGCCTATGCCCCGTCGGGCTTCAGAGCGTGCTGGACGGCGCGGAGGTGTGGTCCACAGGCAGCCCGGTGCGGGGCGCCCTGGCCATTGCACTCGAGCTCAACCGCGCCAGGGTCTCTCTTCTGCCTCATGAGGCCTCTTCGCTTCAGCTCCGGCCGCCGTCGGCGCAGCGTTGCCGTCGGTTCGCTTCCGCATGGCCGCCAGCGTCTCGATACCGATGCCGTCGGCCTGTGTGGCTTCGTCGAAACCGTCGGTGATCTAGCGCCTGTTGCCGCCCTCCTCGCCCTTCGTCGGCCTCGCTCTGGTGCTCGTGGGCCCTCTCGGTGTTCGCGCGGGGAATGCTGCACTGCACCGCAAGGCGGGCAGCGGGCCTGCGCATGGGCCCGGGCAGGCCCATCGAGGCGATCCTGATGCAGCCAGCGGCTACTTGCCTCCGCTGCTCACTCGCTCGCTCACTCCCTTCCTGCCTGCCTCTCCCTCCTTCCCCTCTCTCCCTCTCTCCTTTCAATACTGTCCCTCGCTCGCTCGCTCCTCTCATCCCTCCTTCCCTCCATCCTTCCCTCTTTCCCTCCCTCCTGCCCCTCCTCCTCCTCCTCCTCCTCCTCCTCCTCCTCCTCCTCCTCCTCTCCCTCGTCTTTCTTTCCGTATGCCCTCCTCGCTTCGCGCGGCCCAGCTCCACGGCCAGACGGCAGGCGTGGCAGCGTGTCCTTGTGTGGTCCTTCATGGGAGCCTCTGGGCCCCCCTAAACTCCTGGCGGTGTCGGGGGATTTCGTCCAGATTTCGTCGGATTTGGTCGACATCTGGGCGAATTCTATACGACATCTGGACGACATCTGAACGAAAAGGTGGTAAGGGGTGTGGTCGAAATCTGGACGAAATCTGGTCGAAGTCAAGTTTATGATAGGGCCGCCGAGGTCCAGAGTCCGAGGCGAGGGTTTATACAAAGCCACCACCTGGAGGATCCGTATTCAGAGACCTCGACAGGCGGTGGATGTGGATATCTTCGGGCCCCCTGGGGCCCAAAGATATCCATATCCACCGCCCGCTGGTGTCCGAGGACCTCGGTTCCACAGGCGGTGGATATGGATCTGCCCTCGCCTCGCACACCAGGGACCCCCGGAAGGCTCACCCAGTCGTTCCCCCCCCCTCTCCATGCGCGGACGACTCTGCACCTCTCCATCCTGCCTGTTCGCCTCCGCTCTCCGCGCCCAGGCCAGCCACGCCCCCCGCCACGCCGACGTCCCCGCGCGGGCCACCGCCCTGGGGCGCGCCGCCGGCCACCGCGCCACCCTGCGGCGGCCCCCGGCGGCCGGAGGGCGG
>CAUYUJ010015638.1:410468-567968 GCA_963575745.1 Prorocentrum cordatum
AGGCCTCTTGGGCGCCTCTTGGGGCCTCCTGGGGTCTCCTCGGCGCCTTTGGGGGCCCTCTTGAAGCGCTCTTGGGAGCCTTGGGAGCGCTCTTGGGGCCATCTTGGAGGACATCGATCAAACAAGAGGGGAGCTTTAATTAGCGGTACCCCCTCAAGAGGCCAACATGAGGCCCAAACCATGGTAAAACCAATGATTTTGGCTTCCTCGCCGAGGCCGTTTTGGACGCTCCAACGCGTCGCGGCCCCCCCCCGTCCAGGTCCAGGGGAGGGGGTAGGGGGAGGGGTCAAGACACCCTTTCCGCACGCAAGCCGTCTAGCTCACTCTCACCCGCCTTCCCACCACATAAGTGGCATCCGAGACTCGGCATAGCCAGGGGTCGCCACTGGGGATGGACAGCCGCTGGGAACCGAAGCGGACGCCAGGTGCGCGACGCTCGCCGCGGGCTCCACATGCGGTTGGTGTACCATCCTTGTAAAAAATGTGATGCCCCCCCGTCCGCATGGTCCAGATGCTGATGTGGAGGGCGTCAGCGTTGTTCTGGGCTTGCGCGCAGCAAGCATCATCATGCGGGCACCACCGCCGTCCCTGTCAAAGAACAATACAAAGTGATCGCAGGTGGCCAGCACAATACCCACGACGTTGTCGCAACGTGTGCTTTGCATTCTTTTTAACACGGATGGTGGTCCTGCACAAAGCGGCTTCACTAATGATGCCCCGCCATCCTTGACAACGTGTTCACAGGCGCCAGCGCACTGTCCAGATTTTGCTGCATTGTGCACTTCGTATTGTTTTTTGGCAGGGATTGTGGAGGGTGTTTTCAGGGTGGGCCCCGCAAGGTGCATGTTGTGTTGTTATTGGACAGGGATGGTGGGTGGGTGCCCGCATGGTTCCGGGTTGGCTGCAGGCCAGGTGGGGGAGGGGGTGTTTATTGATAGGGAACAGTGATAAACCCCTCCCCGAGGGGGGAGAAGGGTGTTGGAAGAGGAAGCGCTCTAGACCACCTACGCTCAGAGGGCTGGTGGGAATGCGCTATCGCTCGAGACGTCCTCGCGATTCACGCAGGACTGTCGCTTTAGCGACCCGCCCGCTGGGCCCGGCCGTCTGGGCCCGCCCGCCCGACCCGCCCATCAGGGTCCGCCCGCCCGACCCGCCCGTCTGGTGCTGCCGCGTGTTTTCCCGCTCCTGACCCCCCTCCTAATCTCTCTCGTGCTCCATCCTTCCCCTCTAACCCCCCCTTCCGTCCCGCCCACTACTCCATGCCAGAGCCCCTTCGCTGAACACTGCTGTTTTCGAAGCCTCTGGAGGCCATCGCCCCCACTGGGGACCCCGCAGCTCTCCGCGGGAAGCGAACTCCCCATCTGGGGTCTCTCCAATAGCAGGAGGGCTCTGCCACGACTCCAGATCTTAGCAGCCTGGTAGGGCCCAGCGACGACCCACCTCTGCAGTATATGAGCCGGTCGCATCGGAGCGACAGCACGGCCAACGTAAGCAGCCGGGTCTTGGGGTTGGGCGCCAGAGAGGGTGGGCCGTCGGTTTGTGTGGCGTGTGCTGGCCTTCTCCGACCCGCTCGCCCCCAGTTGATGGACGGCGAGCACCTGATGCTGCCAGAAGGGCAGGAGAGGTCATCAATCTGGATGTCGACGCCGATCATGAACTTCAGGATCAGCAGGCTTCAAGCCGTGCGGACGGGGGATTGGCACCTGCAGGACAGGTGTACTGTAGAAGATTGGATCTGAAGGAACGTTGACGTGAACGTGGATGGGATGCAGGTTCGAGCATGGGGATGGGGGTAGATGGATGGGGTGGGAGAACATGACGGGGGCATTCGGCAAGGGGGAGACGGGAACCGAGGAAGTGAAAGCAAGTCAGAGCCCCTGTCCTTTCACTTCGTCTGAGCGTTAATGCGGGCTGCCATGTGGCTCAAGACTATCGTGCTCTGCCCGCGGGCACTCGTCCGTCGCGCGTTCTTGCGCGGCGCGCCCTGGAGCACGCCTGCCGCCGACGCGGCCCTGGGAGAAGGGTGCGCGTGATCGGCCCCTCGTTTCACCGACTCTTGTCCGCGCGATGGGCCCCTGTGAGGCCCCTTGGTGCGCAGGCAGCCCGCCCTCGGCTTCTGCTTGCGGGGCGGCCCGTGGCCGGTCGAGCAGCCACGGGCGCCAGTGCAGGCGCGCCCGCCGTGCAGCCCAGTGCTGGGCCGGCGCTCCGCCCAGAGTCGGCCTTCCTGCTTCATACGAGGGCGCGTCGAGCGAGGCCGCGGACTCGGATACCCATCCACGGGCCCTCTGCGGGCCATGTGGTGTTCGTCTTCTTCTTCTTCTTCTTCCTCTTCTTCTTCTTCTTGCACACACCGTCCCCGTCGGAGGATCCCGAGAAGGCCTAGATCATTTTGTCAATTAGTTGTTTTGTAATGGCAATCTCGCCTTTGCGGGCTCCAATGGGCTTCTCGGGACCTGAGGTGGCCCCATGAGGCCACAGGACAGCTCTAAGAGGGCCCCGATGATCCAGGAGAGGCCCGCACGTTGAAAGTTGCTTGTGGTTGGCGTCTCCAAACGTTGATGCTCAATGACGTCGGCCATGCGAAATCGAAGCAACACTTACGATTCCTCCTCCTCCTCCTCCTCAACCCATTTTTTCTTATGCGACTACCACAGGAATTTCCTCGGGATTACTATCCAGTTGACGCGAAAGCGAAGCTGTGCTGAGTGGGGCCCAGAGCTCGCTCGGGCATCGGGGAAACATCGTGTGCGGCGCCGCTTCTGCTGCTGAGTCGGCCGCCGCTGCATCTCGACCTCGTCCTCCTCGTCCTCCTCGCCGTCCTGCTGCTGGTGCTGCTCCCCATTCCCTGTCCCGAGGCCTGGCTCGCGTGCCTGCACGCCTGCCGCGTCCAGAGCGGCTTCGCTGTCGCCAGCCGCGTCCAAGACGCCCACAAGAGCACCGTCGCTGTCCCCTCGGACGCCCAGAACCGCACCGTCGCTTTTCCCCCAGTCCGCAGGAGCTGTGCTTGCTTGCCGTGGGGAGAGGCGACGGCCATTGTGGGGGATCGCCGCGCTAGGGTCATCGAAAGGAGCTGGCATTCCAGGTTGAGCACGTTGGCGCTGTGGCCTCGCTGACATTTGTGCCTTGCTGGCGTGTGGGCCTCACCGGGATGCGTGCTTCGCTAGTGAAATGGATGGGGACGAGGTGGTCCCAGCCTGGGGTTCTGGACGTTCGTGATCGCGTTGGCATGGCGATGGGATCGCCGCATCGGCTGTGCAAGAACGGTTGGTGTGTGTGTGTGTGTGTGTTTGGAATCTGCTTCGTGGAAAGCATTGTGTGACTCCACCATGTTTTTGGTTGACGGGCGTCACAGAGCTGGCAGGTCGTCCACCCGTGTGCAGAGCGTCCAAGAGACATGTAAGTTGAAGGTCTGAGGCCACTGAAAAGTAATTCAGCATGGCTGTTTCGAAGGGGCCTGAGGACACTCCACTCAGTGCCTTCTGCACGGTGGCGGACATTCAGGTAATGTCCGAAGGGCTGCCCCCTGTGCTGTGCCACATTGTCTTTTATATAGGAGCAGTTTAGGTGTGGGGCCACCTTCGGGCTACTTTGGCAATCTGGAGGCTATCTTGAGGCCTCTGGGGCCCACTTTGAATCGTTTTGCCATCTTCGGGCTTTGCGTGGCCGTTCTGGGCGATTTGGGCGGCGTGTTGGGGCTTGTTGGGGCCACCTTGGGCCCGTCATGGGCAATATTTAATTTCTGGGGCCGTCTTGAAACGATCTTGATAACATCTTGGGAACGAATAGTTGGACAGGCAAGAACCAGCGTATGGGCTTTCAGAGTCTTTTTTTTGCCTTTTCGAGGGCGTCTTGGGGCCCTCCTGGGCCATCTTGAAGGCATCTTCGGCCATCTTCGGCTGTCTTGGACCCTTGGGGCCCTGTTCGGGGACTCTTGGGGCTGTCTTCGAGCCCCTTTGGGCCATCCTGTTTGTGCGGTGGAGTCCCCGTGGGAAGTTTTGGGGGAGTCCGGGGAGGCCGTGTTTTTTTCGGTGTCACGGGCCCTCTATTAGTCAATACCGTGGAGGCAGGGTTGGAGAGACAAGGCATAGAAAATAAACGACACCAAAAACACAGCCCCGAGGGAGCCAGCGCATCTCCGATTTGCGAAGTAGGGATACTGTACGAAAGCATGTCGTCCTTTCCGCCCTCGGGTTTCGATAGTTTTCGGTTGTTGATTTCCACCGTCGTCTTTAAGAACAGGGGGCAGGCGACGACTGACCTCGAAACGGATAAGTGCCGCCGAAATGTCGTTTTGCCAGCCTCGGTTGCATACGGTCTTGCGGCTGTATCAGTTCTTTTGAAATTTCTTCCTGGATGCGTGCTCGGTTTCCATGCCGAGGCCGATCATTGGCGCTTCTGCACAATCAGTCATCCACGGTATAGTGGAACATGAAGCGATCGGCGACACGACATGTGATATGTGCTTGGGCCCTCTGTGTTGTACAGCGGCACGAGGAGACCTGCTAGCTTCGATGTGCATCGTACAACGCCCGCCTTCGCATCGAAGGCGCAGACGGCGAATCACCGCCGCCCCCTGCCTTCTAGAATCGTTCATGTGGCCGAGCGTTGTGGCAAGAGCTTTGCAATGCCATCGGACCATGTGTTCCCCCAGCCGTTGTGGAATCCCTTCGGGGAACGCTTGGGGGAGGATGGTGGGGAAGATCAGGAGGAGGCGAAGGAGGAGGAGGAGGAGGAGGTGGTGGTGGAGGAGGAGGAGGAGGAGGTGGTGGTGGAGGAGGAGGAGGAGGAAGAGGAGGAAGAGGAGGAGGGGGCATTTTGGGAGCCTCTGGGAGCCTCTTGGAGGCACCTTGGGGGCCTCCTTGGGCCTCTTGGGGGCCTTTGGGGGCTTCTCGGGAGCCTCTTTGGCCGTCTTGGTGGCTCCTGGTCCATCTGACGTCGTCGGAAGCAATCTTGGGGGCCTCTCTGGGCCGTCTTGGGGCCCAATTGGGGTGCTCCAGGGCCGTCTTGGAGGCTTTCTTGGGCGTCTTTAGAGGTTTTTTGGCCGTCTTTGGGCCCTCTTGGGGCCGTCTTGGTGGCCTCTTGGGCCGTTGGAGGCCGAAGAGAAGCAAATGCCGAAATCCTTCAAACATTGATTTTGGCCTCTTCGGGCCTTCCTGGAGGCCCTCTTGGAGGCTTCTTGGGCTGTCTTGGGCCATCTTAGAGCCATCTTGGACCGTCTGGGTGGGCTCCTGGCCCGTCTGACGCCGTCGGAAGCCGTCTTGGGGGCCTCTCTGGGCCGAGTTGGCTCGTGGGGTGCTCCAGGGCCGTCTTGGAGGCTTTCTTGGGCGTCTTAGAGGCCTTTTGGGCTGTCTTTGGGCCCTCTTGGGGCCGTCTTGGAGGCCTCTTGGGCCGTCCTGGGTCCATCCTGGAGGCCTCTTGGGCGCTCTGGGGGCGATCTTGGGGGCCCCTGGGGCCGTCTTGGGCCGTGGGAAGGCCGAAAAGGAGCAAACACGACGGTCCTCCAAACACCTGAGGAACATTACGGATTTTAGCCTCTTCGGGCCCTCCTGGAGGATCTCTCGGAGGCCTCTTGGGCCTCTTGGGCAGTCTTGGGTCGTCATGGAGGCTTCTTGGGCGGACTTGGAAGTATCTTGGACTCTTGGGCCGTCTTGGAGGCCATGTTGGACCATCTTGAGCGAATGTGGAGGCCATCGTGGCCATCTTGGAAGCCATCTGGGGCCATCTGGGAGCCATCTGGAGCAGGATAACCTTTAGGAACCACTTCTGGAAGAGCATTTCGGGTGGCCGGAGCCCCAGGGGAGAGTTCTTTTGGGAAAAGAACCAGCTACCAAACCGAGAGGATCCAGCACGCCAGGCATCCCTGTGACAAGCACAGGGGGCGGCGGATCTAGTGGCTTTCGCCCCATCCCGCCACCGTGCCTGGGTCGTGAAAGAGAGGCCTCTGCGAGGCTTCTTTGGCTCTTGGAAAGCTTCTCGGCGGGTATTCGTGGGACCTCCAGGTGTCTCTTGCGAGCCTCTTGGGGCGTTTTGGGGGCGTCCTGGGGCTGCCTTGGGGGCCCCTTAGAGGGCCATCTTTGCAGGAATGGCTCGAAATGTCAGTTCAGGTTCCCCCCCTTGGGCCGGAGCCTTCTTGGGGTCCTCTTGGGCCCTCGCAGGCGCCTCCTGGTCCGTCTTGGGGCTCTCTAGCGCCGTCTTGAGTGAGGCCCTCTCGGGGGTTGCTTGGACCATCTTGGGGCGATCTCGGGGGCCTCTTCGGCCGTGTTGAAGCGGTGGCAGCTCGAAAAAGTGAGAACGCTAGAGCCCTTCAAAAACCAAAGGGCCATCCGCAATTTTGCCGTCCTGGGGCTGTCTTGGGGGTCATCTTGGGGGCCTCCTGGGCCGTCTTAAGGGTATCTTGGGTGACTTAGGACGCTGTTGGGCCGACTCGGGGGCCTTTTGGACCATCGTGGGGCCTCCTAGGGCCCTCTAGATGGCTCGCCCCTCCCGCGACGATCTCCTACGACTGGGACTATCGTTGCTACGATACAACAGAAGAGGAGCTGTGCTTCGCCTAAGGCGTAGCTTCTGGTCGGGCTTACCGGCCCACTTCAAACTTGGTAGCGGAGCTGGCCTATGGTGGTCAGCTCTTGCTTTCTTCCTCACCATCCGCGGCACTATCTGGTGGACGACTGACATGGTGGAACATCACATCCGACCACGACCTACGGGGCCATTGGATTGGTGTTACTATCTTTGGTCTGATATGGGTTGCTATCGGGTGTGCTGTGGGACACATGCGTAGCGGAGACGACAAAAGAACAACCGGCCCCCACTGGGACCCGGCCGGTCAAGTACCTTTCCACGAATTCGTTCGAGAGGTACATGCCTGGATCAACCTGACCACAGGCAGTATGACGCCCTCCTAACAAGCTGCCGCACTGCAGCGCGGTCTGGGAGGCCTCGCACGGACCATAGCCATGAGAGTTTCCCCCCCAGCAGTCATCCATTTTGGCGTCAACACAGGTGGCCGCCATGCGGATGGTGTCACCTACATTATGTTCCTCCCGAGCACGAACTCATGGACTCCCGAGCACGAACTGCTGATGGTGTCACCTACATTATGTTCCTCCGCGCCCTAGGAACGCCAACTCAACTCGGGTACTGCTCTCATGGACTATCGAGTCCATGCGGGAGAACGGATCGACCAGACATTGGCGCGCTTCGAGATAGCCCGCTATGAGGCTGAAGCGGCGGGTTTGAACATCCCCAACTTCCAAATTCTAACGGTTATTCTGTTCAGAGCCTTATGAGTGGGGACGTCGCGTGCACGACAACTTCTACGGCCACTTAACCACCATATGCCGAGGGACCAGCAGCAATTGACTCTCTGCTCGAACGCATGCGATCATATGCTCACATCGCTGAGCGAACCCCTGGCAACATTGGTGGTATCTTCAGCCACGGTCGCCGTGCCAAAACCTTCCATGCTGAAGCCAACGCAGGGCAACCTGCTACGAACGTCCGGAACGACGATCCGCAACCAACGGGAGCCACCACGCAGTTAACTCAAAATGGTAGTTCGGCCGCGGGGTCGCAAGACTCCTGGGCCAGATATCAGGGACCGCTGGCGACGGCGGCTCCTGCACAAGCCATTACCCTTGTAGGCTCAACGGGGCAGCCCGCTGAGTCCGACTTCGACTCTGGAACCGACTCCGACACGTCATCAGACGACGAGGCGAATGCCCTAGACTACTCCGACATGCCCACGTATCTTACGGAAGAACAGCAGGCCCAGTGGCTATTCTTAGGATATCAGAAACATGAACGCAGGTGGATACGATTTATGAAGAAGCCATTTCGCAAGGTACGGCGTACTACTCGACGGGCACTTAGGGGAAAGGGTAATGGTCGAGGCAAGGGTAAGGGCAAACGGCGGCGACTGCATGCCAGAGGTATGTTAGCTTTCCTGCCACCCCTTACTGGACCGCATCCGGAATAATTTTTCCTAGGTGCGCGCAGGGGCCGTAGGCGCACATCAGGAAAGGGTAAGAGACGTCGGGGCAACCCGAAAGACGCTAACGGCAAAACAGTTGAATGTGATATCTGACATAGCACACAACACTTTCGCCATGAATGCCCTCAGGGCGATGGGAGAGGCAGAGGTCCGTTGATGCATTGGGCTCAAACTGATTCGGACATACAGTATGTCGTTTGGGAGACACTATTGGCCGACCCTGCTGACAGCTCAGTTACAGTTGTTAACTTTATGGCTGCCAGATATTTGAGTGCGATTATGTCCCTCGAGAACTGCGCCGACGAGCTCTTCGAGGAACTTTTCACTGGCCACAATGATATCAGCCTGGCAGACTGGCTGGGCATGCCCATCGCGGGGCAACCTGCATGCGTGGAATTTGTCGAACATTACCATGCGTCCGCCGAAGTAGATCAAGAGATGGCGGGGGCACCTGCGGATTCAGAAGCCACAGCGCCTGCGACAGATGAGGAAACGCAAATGATGCTTTGTCCTCAGGTAATTGGCAATCCGACAAGCATGGGCGTATACGATGATGATGATTTACGGGGAAGCCCGCGAGGTGCTGGTGACCTACAACGAAGAATTGCAGTTTATATTTGTGGCCGCGAGGTGGCCCCCGAGCCGCTGGGAGCGATCGGCGAGCCGTCGAGTCTGGAGACCGCTCGGGCGATGATGACGACGAGTGGGAAGCTGAAGACCAACGTATGGTGCGCCATGGTCGTGTCCGCATCGCCCTCCTGATGCTAGGGCCCCAAAGACCCCGCCAAAGAGGGATTGCAGACCTGATGCTCCAACAAGGAGGGAACGCCTGCGGGGAAACCCGCCTCAGAGGGAGTATCATCCAGAAGAGTGTCCAGAAGGCGAGGTGCAGCGCCTCGTCAGCTGCGATGCTACTGGATAAGCTCGTCAACGCATGCCCCCCGATACAATGCGATGCTATCTGGACCAAGGTTGGTCCGAACACCAGACTCGTCACTTGAATTCTCCTCGTAATGTTGAACGAAACGACGAAGGCGCGATCGTTCGCGCGCGCAGGGGGGGGGGGGGGGCGTCAAATCGCAAGAGGCTCCTCAAAAGCGGGACTTCAAGAGGGCCATGATCGAAGAACGGAAGCTTAGCCGAGGTTTTGTTTGCACTTATTTCGATTATGCCGGCCGCGGGCCCGGCTGCCCCATGAGGCGTTCACTGAGGGGCCCCAATTTTGAAAAGACACCATGGGTCTGGTCTGTTGGTGGCGGTCGGGGTCGCGTCGCAGATCCGAGCGAAGTTCCGCGCAGAGTGCAGTTGACGAGAAAGGTATATCAGGCGGCTGAAGACCATGAAATGGCTCGTGCCAAAGAGTTATGGAATAATATTGTTCCTCATCGCTACCTGAAGGTATTCAATCGTAAGTGGCATGCGGGGGGGCCTGCTTCGTCCAAACAAGAAGATGCCGACCAGCCAGAAGATGATGAAGTTGCAGGCAATCAGGACCTTGCCGAGGCAGTGGGCCCCGCAGCAGCGGCTCCGCCATGGCCCGGCACGGACTACTCCGGCACGGGCCTCTCTTCTGACGCGGACTGCGCTCGCGTCATTGACCCGCCAATAGAGCCTGACAGCCGGATTACACAGGATATGAATCTCGAACAAGACAGGGCAATCGTTTACCACGAACCAAGGATATGTTGGATAAAACCCCATGTTGTGCAAAGGCTCAGAGCTGACTTCTATGAACTGGGCTGCAAAGGAAAGACCAAAATCACGAACGTGGCGATCGAGAGGCTTGGCGACGTGGAGGACCTTAAACCTGGCAGAGGGCCCGTGCCTACTGCGCCGCGGGCGCCCGCGGCTCAGTCGTTGACGCCCCCGGGGGCAGCGCCAAGGGCACCTCCGCCGAGGTCGAGGACAGAACGGCCTGCAGTTATATCTCCGTCTTCGGCTTCTCCAAGCCCGCCTGAGTCGCCAGGGCCTGATCAACTTGCTCCACCGCCCGAACAGAAGAAGAGAAACGGCCCAGGTGATCCCAATCCTGGCAGCAGCAAGCGCTAGCGATCTGCGGGGCCACCTGCTGAGCGACATCGACCCAGAGGGCCAGCAATGGCTGCCGCCGCATCTGTGCTCCAGGGCGCCAGCGCGCCTACTCCAAGGGGGCCCGCGGCCCGTCGTTGTCCTGCACCTGGCCGGAAGCGCAGGACAGGCTGGACGCCGACGCTGGAGGGGTCATCGAGGGATGCTTCTTCATCAAAGTATGGTGCCAATCAGAGCATATTGGGCAGTGCAACAAAGGCATCAGGGGCAGCTCCCAAGATCAATGAGTGCGAGTCGTACGACGCGGGTGAAAAAGGAACGCCAGGACTTCGACATCCGCTTTTCTCGAATTCCCAGGGGATCTGCAGGCGCTGGCTCATCATCTGCAGGCGCCAGCTCGTCAGCAGCACCTGCAGCAGTCCAGTTAGCAAGAAGATCTGCGGGGCAATCTGCTCTTGCTCTCGAAATCCCCGTGGGGCGCAGGCAGTATTGGGAAAAGCTGCGCACTGCAAATCGTACAGGGATCAACCCAGCGTGTCGGCCTTGCACCGATGACGGGTCTGATCGACACATTGTGGTGCGACATCGAGGATGCTGCCGTCAGTGCCGATGAAGCAGCTCACGCGCGTCAGGTCGCGCGCGACCTCCTGCGCAAAGATCCTGCTCCCAGTTATCATTCCGAGAAGGGGGTCTTGAAGGATACCCTCGAGGGACTGAGAATTGCTGCAGCAAAACAGAGCGCCGATGAACGGCGTAAATGTTCAGAGCGGCTCGCCGCAGCTACTCGCCACAAGCCGTTTCATCACAACCATTTTTCTGATGGGTTCTTGTCAGCAGTACCGTCCTTCGAGCACGATGGATGGGCGCAGCTCTCAGATTAGCCCAACAACTGGCCGCCCGAGTGCCGCGAGCACCGCCACCTGAAGACTGTCTGGCGGTATCTCAGTAACCGCCATGGGGCATATCAGGCATTTGCTGCGCTGAACTTGATTGGCGCGGTCGACGACGCCGGTCTGCTGAAGAACAGGCTCCAGGTGAAGAAGTGCAAGTTCGCTAGCGAGACTCGTGCGAGGTATTTTCTGCGCCCAAGCAATGGGCATAGCAGCCCTGGCGTGAAGTGCCCTGAGTCCTTTTGCAAAAGGAGAACTGAGTTGACAACGCCAGGGGCGCCTTGCTATTTTATTCATGGCACCAAATGGGTCCATATTCCGAACATGTTTGTTGTTGGGCTGTCATGCCGCGCTGACGACACTGTCAATAAAAGGGGCAGACACTTTGTCTATGGATGTCCATATCTACCTGGAGCTAACAGGATTCAGTCCGGCCTGCGCGTCGATTCCGACGTACTAACCATGGTAAATTTGGAAAAAACCTACTTCGCGACAATATGGCAATGTGGCGTTCAACGAATGATATTATTATGACGGCAGGTCGGGGCAGCAGATTCCTGCCGACCCACTTTGTCCTGCTCATAGGCAGCTTGCCGAACCCGACGCAATGTAGACATGATCGAGTGGGACATGTGGATCAATCCTTTATACTTGTGGGACAGCGAGCGGAGAATTCTGCGTGCTGACAACGTCTTTCGAGACTATATATGTATATACACGAGTTTCCAGATGATGCGTCGTCGTTGAAGAGTTGTTTTGTACCAGAGGCCCCCTGCAACCTGAAGTGTCCCGAACCGACGCCCATGCAGGGGGTCGAGTTCATTGCGGTATTTATGATGCAAGAGGGATGCCAAGCGGGGGGGCCTGAAGGGGGATCAGACGGATCATGGATTCAGTCCCGGAGCGCGGACGTGCCTGGCATGACGTCCAGTGGGTCACGCCCAACGACGGGTTGTACGCCAACGCCCGTGACGTGCTCAGACGCAACAGTTGCCAGCACCTGCAGGGCAACCTGCTTCGTTTGCGCCCGTGAGCAGGGCTGCGACTCCATTTGGGGCTCCACAGAGCGCTGGGAGCACCAATAGCCTGCAGGCGAGGCTCCAGAGCATTCGGTTAGACCCGCAGCTCTACCAGGCTTTGCAGGCGACATCGCCGTTCGCATCGCCGCGTCCACTTGCGGGGCAACCTGCTTTCTCTGACCATGATTCTGCCCAGAGGACTGAAAGCTTGATAGGTCAGCAACAGTGAATGCACAGGCAGATGCGTGAGGTCGCGCAGAGTATGCGTCGGGGCGGCATCGACCTCCCGAGCGCCAGCTGGACGCCACCTTGGGAGTTCGTTCCAGATCCAAATCCGTCGCCGGATAATCCCAATCGGTACGGGTATGTTCCAGCGTTTTTCAGCCACCCGACGTGCGATCCGACGGCTTCTGAGCGACCTGCAGCACCACCGATGGATGCACCGCTGTTTCCTAACTACCATGCTCAGGTGACGGACGATCCTCGCGCGGGGTCGCAGCCGGATGACCCGTATGTTCGGGCGACGGCCGACGATTTCTATCAGTCTCAGCTGACGCGCGGCTCCGGATACGAGCCTGGAGTACTGGGCCAGATACCTCATTGCGGCTATCTGGCCACTCCCATTAGTCCTGATGCGATGCAACAGGCCCCCGGCTTGGTGGTGCCATCATCCGTGGGGGAGTTGCGCCCGGAGATCGTGGCCATCCACGAGGCGCGGCAGGCCAACCTCTCCATGCAGTTGGCCCGCCAGCGCCGCGACCGGGAGCGGCAGGCGCGCCGGCTGATGGGTCGTGCGGGGCGACCTGCTACTCCAATTTTTGCGGGGATGCCTGCTTTCAATCTGGTTGCGCTCGCAGCCATGCAGCCGCCATCGGCCCCGCCGATCCAGTACGAGATTGGTGAATCCACCCTGGAGCGCCAGACGCGTATCAGGCCATCGGCAACACCGCCGATCATCGGCGACGGTGACATCAACAAGTGTGCCATATGCCTGGACAACTTCATCAATCACGACAAGGTCTGGAGGTTTCAATGTGGCCACATATTTCATGCACAATGCTGGGATCGAGTGGCTCATGCACATGTGGATCGGCAGTTGGCTGGTGCGTTAGGAGGTGCCGCAAATGAGGCTCCCTGCGCTATTCGCAGGGGTGTTGGTCTCATCGCAGCTGAGCTTCACGGCGCCCTAGCCGGAGATCAAGATACAGCAACTCGTCATGAAGCTCCGCGGGGCTAACGAGCTTGGAGACTTTCGCGAAGAGCTCAACCGCATCACGGCGATGGCGACGAACAACGCGGTAGTTGCCGCAACGACACCTACGGGGCAACCTGCGTCATCATCCAATGCGTTGCGGGCGACAGCAGCCACCGCGCCTGCCACATGTACGCCTATGCCATTAGTAGCTGGACCAGCAAACATTGCAGGGGCACCTGCTGCGACGACACCTGCGGCGTTACCTGCCAGTGATGTGTGGCTGAGGCGCATGGAGAGAGCCGCCGCGAGAAGTGCACAGTGGCTCCAGGCTCCACATGCATGCGCGCCCTACGGGCGAGACATCCGCCCTCGCAGCCAGCGTAGGACGGAAAGCCCAGTCAGCGGACGCAGCGGCAACAGTGCCATATCAGAGCGTGACATGCTACACGCTGTTGATGGCGAGCACAGGCAGTCAGGTAGACATGCGCGCCGATGAGGACACGTTCATGAATATGCCGCTCTCATTTGCACCGCGCCCTCACATGCGCGACGAGCACCCGGCGGCCTGGATCTTCGAGAATAACCCCACCATTGCGGAAGAGGCCTGCGGGTGCATGAGCGTCTTCGCGTCCCTGGCGAGGAACGATTGTGTGTTAGAGTAGAGGCTTCGCTAGGGCCTGTATGGATCTATTCTGTCCGAAGTACCAGGTATATTTGGAGAGCGCCCTGAATTGGCCTTGGCAGCGAACTGTGGGGCCATGTTGGATGGAATGCTGACGATCCTTCTGGACATCGGCAGCAACGTCAACATCGTCGGTCTTAAGGCGGCGCAGACATTCGAGCGTGTGCCCCGTTCTCGCGGGCGCGACATCAAGAGGCTGAATTTGACGAAGAGGCTTTGCGTGTCGGGATCGGGACATGGTGCCGCTGTCCGCGAAAAGTCCTTGCACTGCAAACTGCTCGCAAGGGGGAGATCCTGCGGGGGGGGGGGGGGGGGGGGGGGGGGGGGGGGCGCTATGCAGAGACTGGACGCATGCTCAGCTAACGTGGCTGAGGGTTCAGGGGGGGATCTCCATGCTATCCTGGGCCTGAGGAGTATGTCCAACATGGGGAATATCCTGATCCTGGGGCAGGAGCGCCAGAAGATGGTCATCCCCGGCACTGATCTGCGCAAGCCCCCCCTTAGGAAAGGCACCAGGGTATTTGATTTGATGAAAACGCCTTCGGGGCATGTGGCGCTCGAGGTCGACGGGTCGGGGCCGCAACGGAGGATGAAGGCTCAATGTCGCTTACTACCACGGCCAATCCTCACTGCGAAGATGCCCCGTTACTTGTCAAGGAGGCAGCTGGCACATAATCAACTGCAGGGCAATCTGCATCGAGCAGTGCGGGGGGACCCGCTACTAGCGATGCCCATGCATATGGCGTCTCAGGATGCCAAGTGCATCTGCTTCTCCATTAACGAGGAGACGCTTGATTTCACGATCCAGTCTATGGTGAGACACCTTGAAGACCTGGCATCGCAGGAACGCGTCCTTCGGGAATGTCCCCACGCCGGCCGATCAGGACTCCGCCGTGCGCAACTTGCAGGCGAAGGTGTATCGGGCCAGCAACGAGGAGGGCAACAAGTGCACGCCGCCCGACGTGAAGACGGGCACCTGCAGGAGGAGATAATGCCGCTGAGAAGCTTGATATCTTCACTTCGAGCAGTGGCTCAGCAGCGCAGCAAGGCACGGGCATTTGGACGCCCCCATCGCTTAAACATGAGTGACGGGGCAGGCGCGCGCCGCGGCCGCTCGCGCTTGCTCTGGCAGGCCGAACGCTGAGGTTCTGTCGTCTGGCGCGGGGGTACCTGCGTACTTTTCCCAAGCGCTGGCTGTGCGCGCCAGGGGCATTGGCAAGCCCGGCTGCGCGGCTGCCAAAGACAGCAGTGGGCCCGGCGGCGTGGCCGCTGCAGCAAATGTACGCCCATCACACCATTATCATTCTCGTGCACTTGTCATTGAGAACATACGGACAGCTTGCGCTGAACTCCGAGCTCGTGGTTACATGTGCGACCGTATCACACATGCAGAGGTTATGACCCCCACAGGCATACAGTATTTGGGTGCTCTACTTTCGGGGGATTATCAATTGCCATGGGTGGCGACGCCCGCTGACTGGCACGTGAGATTGCCTGGGGAGCGGGCAAGGCCACAGTATCAACGAATCCAGAATTTCATGATTAGAGCTAGGGCTCTACGTATGTCTATAGTACTTGTGGGACAACCAGGTTATTTCTGGAAACAAGGTCCTACACGAGATGTTGTTGAAGATCTAGACTTGCAAGTCATGCGTATGCGATGTTGCCACTTCGGTATGAAATTTGACCGTTCAAGTAAGTTGCCTTGCGGATCGTATCTGCAGGTGGCAACTACCTACGCGCGCATCCCAACTAACCTGTGGAGATGCACATGCAAAGCTGCGGGGAAGCCTGCACAACTTGCTGAGCATGAGTAAGACAGGTATGGCCAAGGCGTTCAGGAGGCAGAGTGACTGCAAGGCTGATCGGTCACATTGATTTGCATGAAACAACGAAAAATCACGCGAGTGCTGTACACCTTAGCATCCACGCAAGACTGGTTGAAGGAGCTCGAACTTACGTTCAGTCTCCTTAGAATGGCACTGAATTGGACCATGTCGTGAGACGGGTAACGATGAACCTGGGTGGTCATACTATTATGCAAGACATCGAGGTCCAGGATCAGCCTATCGGGTGCAATTACTATGCACCATTACCGAATGGTGTGACACATATTCGTACTCTTCGGGCAAGAGGGCCAGCGGCCACGCCCAAGGCGAGTTGCGTTCGTCGATGACGATCGTCTTCCCCCCCTTCGATTGAGCGTGGCCGCGTGCCCCCCCTCTATTCCAGAAGTTCCGACACTCAGCTCGTCCGACACTGAGCAACAGACAGCGCTCCCGACATGTGCCCGCATCAAACAAAAAGGAAAGCAGAACGCCGATGCAGGAGCGGGCATCAAGCCGCGCGAGATGCCCGAAGTAGTCGAAGAAGGCAACGACGACTGCGGTGACGACCTAAAGGGTCTCGGATGTAGCGCTTACTACACCGATGGCCCCCTCGACTCCCACGCGGAGAGCCATGGCGAAGAAGAGTTCTTCATCGCGCTACTGGCGGGGCCACCTGCGGACGCGCGTGCAGATGCGTTCTCCAGAATCCCAATTTTTATGTTACGGACGACACAATAAGGTTGACATGTTGGAATTGTGTGGAGGAAGTGGGGGAATATCGCAGTTGGCATTCAGCCGAGATTTGTCTTCCGGAGGAAACTTAGACAAACGTTCATACGTTTACCTTGGAATCAAGGATGTCCAGGATGCAGTGATGCATTGTGTAGACGTGTGTTTCGTCAACATTGTCATCTTGCAACCTAGCTGCAGAACGACCAGGCTACCTGCTTATTTCAATCCCCAAGTCAATTCTGGCACGTGGCAGAACACCATAAGGAAGACCTTTCACATCAAGTATTGTGGGGAAGTTGCCATGCGTCAAAACGACGTTCGGCGGTTTTACTTACGAGAACAACCAGTGGGTATTTGGGTGGATCAAATTACGCCATGGCCAACGTTGGCCACGTGCAAGGGCACCTGCAAAGTAGGCCCCCCATGGGAGATTGATACGGAAACCGACCGAGAGCATGGCCAACCATCGTCCCTTCCTTACACCTTTTGAACGAAAGCGGTGTACTGGCCATCATCAGCATGCCTCGGTATGTGATAAAAGAACTGTTTATGACAGCGCACTATACTTCAAATATGCAGCCCCTTCCTTTCTATGCAGTTCAGATCGCGCACGATCTATTCCAAGTAAGCCGCGATCCCTTTCATGGTCACCCTTATTCCCCCACCGTCCTTGTCACCAACGCGCGGGGATTTGATTTGGAGGACCCGGCCGTCCTTCGACAGCCCGACGGGTCGATCATGAGACCGCCCTCGGGAGGATTAGGATGTCTTGCAGGTGCAGATAATGTAAACATGCACTCTCCTTCACATGACAAAGGCCCTAAACATTACAGGTGGTATGATAAGGAGGATTGCCATTGGGGGCGTCCGAGTTGCAAGAAGAAGTGCGGCCAGAACAAGCCTGGCCACTTACGGGCACCTGGCGCATGCAAGTGTGCCAAACCCTTGGAAACTGCCAGACAACCACGGACAGGCACCACAAGCTCCTGCCGAACCGGCATCACCACCACCCGAGGCGCAAGCCGCACCACCATTTGTGCGGCTACGAGCACCGAGATCCGGCTCTAGGGCTGGCCCCGCAGCTGGCGCCAGCAGCCGCGACATTGCAGTAGGCAGCCATGCTGCTGAACCTGCTGCGGTGCAACCTGCCTCGAGTGGAGCTGGTAGCTCGGATGACCGCCGCCGACTGCCGCAGATCAGAGCCAGACGTGGTCGACAGCAGGGGGGAGACCCGCCTCCACCGCCACCTGCGGGTAACCCTGCTGCGCGCCCACGACTCCCAGATTGGTCAAGGTTCGATCTACAATTCAGCCTACAAAACTTACGACACCTTGACCCAAGCGTGGTGTCACGCGAGCTGCGGAAACTACACTTGCGATGGTTCCATGCTAAAGAGCTTCAGATGATACTCTTCTTAAGAAAGGCAGGCCTGGGCAGCCTCAGGCTCAACCTTATCAAAGGCGTCTGCGACGCATGTCGGGGGCGCAGGGCTTGGGGCACTCCAGGGCATGCCGTTGTGCCATCCACTGCGCTACCTGGCAAGTGCAATGAAGAAATCGAATGCGACCTTATGTTCTGCAAACAGGAACACCATATATTTCACAACATTGATCGTTGTATTCGCTATACTACGGGGATGGAGTTTACAGATAAGACAATGACCAGTCTCCTAGATGCGTGTCATCAGTGATGGGTGCAATTCGGATCCGCCAAGGTACTCTACTCCGATGTGGAGGGTGCCCTTAACGACGACGATGAAAAGGCAGTCCTTAAGGCAAAGGGCGCTGAGCTGAGGATGCGCGCGCGTGGACAACGCGCTACGACGATCGAAGCCAGAAATGGCAGATTACGTCATCTACTTCACGTTATGGAAACTGAACTCAAAAGATTAGACATACCTCTTGTGTTCGCACGGCTACTGCGCGAAACCCTGCTTGCCGCCAGTGCATTATCTTCTACAATGAGGTGTCTCCATGTAGTGCTTTGTTCGGACGGCAACCGGCAATGCCCCCTGGCTTGCATGTTCTGGATCACGAACAGCCAGCAGAAACGTCTGATCACTCTCGAGAACAGGTGATACGCTGGGCATGCATTGAAGCCATCACACAGGCTATTGCAGTAGCCAAGACCAATCGTGCATTACGTACTAGGATTATCACCGGTCAGCGTTACTACGATTAAGGAGATTTGGTGGATTATCATCGTCCCACAGCTACGGGCGACTGGGGAGGCTGGAATGGCCCGTTCCCAGTTGTACGACATGATCCCGGCAGGGGTCAGGTCATCATTCGAGTGGGAAGCGGAGATGTACAAGTCCAATATTGCGATTCACGACATTCACATTACATCGAAACTTTGATAGCCAGAGAAATCGGCTCCGACAACACTGCGCTACGGACTGCGTTGACATTCGTAGCCGTTCGGTTTCCATTTTTGGCGATTCTGATACTTCGGGGGTACTAAAGTTTTTGACCATAAGATGAGAATTGCCTCGCTGGTCACGCGTGCCGCGGAGGACCGATGAGGATGCAAAGGTGCCTTGATGCGGATTCGCGAGCCTTTGTGGGCCCTCTGGGACGGCCAACCAGTGAACCGAGAGCGACCGCATTGGAGAAGGATGCCCAGGGTCTCACGGCATCAATGCAACAAGGAATACAATGAAACATCGCGTTGGCATGATAAGGACAGGGTCGATGGGGATGATGACGCGGACGATGAAACGTGACCCAAGCGGAGTGGTTTACTGTGAATGGGTTCAAGTCGGAGTGTTTTCCGGCCCTATTTTAAATGAGACGGAGTAATTATCACCCTATTTTAAACATATATTATTATATTCTTACAGGGTGAGAGCCCATCGGCGTCGAACCGCCGCCCGACCCAAAACATGTCGCTAAGATTCTACGGGGGGGCAGGGGGCGTCGAGAGCATGACGTCTTATGGTCAAAACTATAGTACCCCCAGTGTATTATAGGGGGGCATGTGAGCACCAGAGAATCGCCCGGGCAGGTCTCTGCAACATTGTACCGGGGCCCCGTGGCCTAACGGGGACGTTGCGAACCTTCTTGCGCGAACTCTGCGTTCCGCACGTTTTTAATCCAGAGGGTTGCAGTCAGGTTGGCGTGAGGGACTGGGTCTGGGTGGAACCGGGTGCTGGGCCCTGGGGCATTCCCCAGGGCCAGTCTTCATCCCGAGCTGTTTCTGACGCTCCAGGGGCCTGGGGATGGCCCCCAGCAGCCCGAAAGCGGCGAACTGTTTCCAGGGCCCCTTTGCCTCCAGGACCCTTGCTCTTCATGGCGAATGAGATACAGGTGGGCGGCGCAGGAAAACGTGTTCGTCTTCACCGACGTTGGCGTGTAAGCTGCCCGCGTCAGGTCGCGCGTAAGCGCCCTCGTTTCCAAAGTGGCGTGCCGCGCCGGCGGCCCCCGCAAGCCGCGGCGCAAGTTCGCCAATTATGTCATAGTACGCAGGAGCCGTTTCTTTTCGTCGCTCACATGATTGTTCGCAGAAGGCGGCAATCCGCCACCATCCCCGGCCAGGGTCATCCTGGAGGCCTGGGCCAGCGCACATCCTTCCAGCCTCGATCCATCGGGCCCATCCACCATGCCCAGGGCCCAGGATGGCCCTGCTCAGGGAGGGCGTGGTGCACAGCTGCCCTCTGCGGATGCCGATGCCGCCCCCTTCGCCGCCCCGCCTTGATCCTGATACGCCCCCTCTCCCGACGGCGTTCGTCTGTCCAGGGCGGCGCCTCCCGCAGTGGGAAGTAGGAGCTGGGCTGCAGCAGGCCCGTGCGGCGACAAGAGTGGGTTTCTGGAGGAGCATTTTACGCGCATCGCTCGACAGAGGCACAGGCTGATTCGTGCACGGCAGTTCTGTTCCGTGTGGCTGCCGAGCAAGCGTAGTGCTTTATCGATTCAGGCTTCACTGGGTCGCCCCCCCTGGTATTTCAAGGACTACCTCATGTGAGGGCCCTGGCCCACCCGCGCTGCCCGCAAGGGGCCCGCTGGCCAGCGGGCCCCGCTCTGCCGCTCCGCTCCGTGTCGCCCTCCCCCTCCCCCGGGTGTCTCTGCCCCCCCTCCTCGGGCCCCTTTCCCTCCAGGAGGACCGCCCTCCGGGAGGAGCCTGGTGCCGGGCCTGCGCTGGCGCGGCAGCAGGAACTTCCCGCCGGCTTCCCACGGGGGAAGGAGGATGAGGAGGAGGAGGAGGAGGAGGAGGAGGAGGAGGAGGAGGAGGAGGAGGAGGAGGAGGAGGAGGAAGGGGAGGAGGAGGAGGAGAAGGAGGAGGAGGAGGAGGAGGAGGAGGAGGAGGAGGGCTGGTGTAAACCCAAGTCCCATCAACGATGTTGGAATACACCCTCCCTCCAAGCTCCCTCATAGGTCACTACAAGTGTTCATTTCCACTGAGGAAATTGCCCTCTTGGGGGACATCCGTGTGAAAATCTTGACGCGTGCCAGAACACCATTCTCAGGACTTCAACTCTACGAGTCAATCTGACTGTTGCGTCGTGGCGATCCTGAGTCGTACCAGAGTGCCATTCCTGAGACTTGGACATCGCGAGTCAACGTAATTGTTGCGCCCTAACAATCATAAACCGTTCCCAAAGCACCGTTTCTGGTACGTAACTGTTGAGAGCATGTGAAAGTCTGTAAAGTTTTAAAGCGAATGTGTTCAGCGCTCAGGCGAGAACCACACTTTGAAAACGAGCCCACCTCAATCCGTGAAGCTCTTGCAATTATTTTAAGCGAATGTGCGCGGCGCTAATGCGAGAGCCACATGTTGAAAACGAGCCGCCCTCAATCCGTGAAGGTCTGGTAAAGTTATATCTATATATCTATCTATCTATGCATATATATATATATATATCTATATATATGTATCGATCTATATATCTATATATCTATCTATCCATCTATCGATCTATCTATCTATCTATCTATATATCTATCTTTCTATCTATCTATCTATATATATATATATGCATATATATATATATGTATAGATATAAGCGCGCAGCGCTGGGGCGAGAGCCACATGTTGAAAACGACCCGCTCTCCATCCGTGAAGCTCTGGCACAGTTTTAAAACGAATGTTCGCGGGGCTAAGGCGAGGGCCACATTTTGAAAATGACCCGCCCTCTATCCGTGGAGCTCCTGCAATTTGCGTTAACGAATGTGCGCGGCGCTAGGCGAGAGACGCCATTTGAGAACGAGCCGTCCTCCATCTGTGAAGCTTCAGGGTCGTAGATGGCGAGGAAGTCTCAGGCGAAACGCCAGACCCGCCCTTTCGACTGGTCTTGGGGTGCGACAGGGAGGAGTTCTGTAAGGAAAAAGAATGGAGGAGGATGAAGAGGAGGAGGAGGACGAGGAGGAGGAGGAGGGAGGGAGGGAGGGCGGGAGGGAGGGAATGGGTGAGGGAGGAGGAGGAGGAGGAGGAGGAGGAGGAGGAGGAGGAGGAGAAGGAGGATGAGGAGGAGAGGGGAGAATGGAGGAGGAGGAAGAAGAGGAGGAGGGGGAGGAGGAGGACGAGGAGGAGGAGGAGGAGGAGGAGGAGGGGGGAGGAGGGGGGAGGAAGGGAGGGAGGGAGGGAGGAAGGGAGGAGAAGGAGGAGGAGGAGGAGGAGAAGGAGGATGAGGAGGAGAGGGGGAGAATGGAGAAAGGAGGAGGCAGGAAAAAGGAGGAAGGAGAAGGAGGAGGAAGAAGGAGGAGGAGGAGGAGAAGGAGGAGTAGGATGAGAAGGAGGAGGAGGAGGGGAGTGAGTATGATTGAGAAGGGGGAGGATGAGGGGGGTGAGGGATGAGGAGGAAGGGAGGGAGGAAGAGGAGGAGGATGATGATGAGGAGGAGGATGAGGGGGAGGAGGAAAAGGAGGAGGAGGAGGAGAAGGAGGAGGAGGAGGAGGAGGAGGAGGAGGAGATGGAGGACTTCTCCCTCTCCACACGCTTACCGCACAGCGAAGATCGGGGCAGGGTCTGCGAGCACAATGCAGGGTCTTTTGGCGTGGTTTGTGTGCTGCAGGAGGCGCGTCTAGCTGTACCCGGCTGCTGGCTGAAGTCTTGTAGAGAGGGATGGAGGAGGAGGACAGGAGCAGCGGGCGCGCATTGTTGATGCGCCACGGTGGGCGCCCGCTGGGAAGGCGAGGCCCCGTGGACTTGCGCGATGGGATTTTGTTGTTGTGCTCCGAGGTGTGCATGAGCAGGCGGACATGGGCGCTCCGCGCCCGTTCAGCATCGAACCAGCAGCATCAGCAGCCGATTCCATTCAGGTTGAGATGATGTGGTCCGCGTTGCTGGGGAACGCGCCGATTTCGGCCAGTTTGGGGGCCCCACAGGGGCCCAACACTCTCGTGTTCCCCGCATTCGCCACTGCGAGCAGCGCCAGCGTCGAGATTAGTTTCCTGCGCGCATGTGCATACGTATGCGACCGCAGAACGTTCCAAACCTTAACCAGTGTTAGAGGGACCCAGCCTCCATCTGTGCAACTGGTAGGACCTTTCAGAGCATTTGTGTGGCACCAGGGAGAGAGCACGATCTTGAAAACGAACTTCCCTCCATCCGTGTATTTGTCGGAGACGTCAAGCTTTTAAGACCTTCGGGTGCAGGACCCAGGATTTCTCAATATCCCGCAGGATTGATCAGCGCTCTTGAGGGTTCTGCAGGTGCCCTCAAGGTTCTTCATGATTCCCTTGGGCTCCTCGGGGTTACCCAGGATTCCTTTGGAATTTTAGAGAAAACTCCGGTTTCTTCAGGCATCATTATTTGATCGCTTCGCTCGTTCCGCCGGCCCATATTGCGCGCCTTGGAAGCCTTTTGGGGCTTCCTGAGGGCCTCTTCGGGCGCAAGGCTCGACTTGTCGGTTCGTGTTCCCCCTCTTGGGTCCGTCTTGAGGCCGTTTTGGGGCTCTCTTGGGCTGTCTTGGGCGCCTCTTGGGCCGTTTCGGGGCTGTCTCGAAATGTCTTGGGACTTTCTTGGGGGTCTCTTTGAGGGGCCTCTCGACCGCTTCTTGGGGCATTTTCGGGCCAAACTTGATCGTGGACAAGACACCTGGGTCTCTTGGGAGGTCCCTCGGGGGCTTCTCGGCGGTATTTTCGGGACCTCCTGTGGCCTCTTGGGGGCCTCTTGGGGCCTCTTTCGAGCCTCTTGAGGGCTTCTTGGGGCATTCTGGGGGCCTCTCGGGGCCGAGAGCTGAAATGTCCGTTCGGGTGCCTCCTCAGGGCTCGCTCCTGGAGCTCTCTTGGGGGCCTCTTGGGCCGTCTTGGAGGGCTCTCGTGCTGTCTTCGGGCCCTCTAGGGCCGTTTTGGTGCCGTCTTGGAGGCGTCTTGGGCCGGATTTGGGCGATCTTGGGGGCCTCTTGGGCCGTCTTGGAGCGCGGGTAATACGGGAAGGCGAGAACGCTTAAATCCTTGAACAACCAAAGGGATTCCATAACTTTTTGTCTCTGTGGGCCCTCTTGGGGGGGCTCTTGGTGACCTCTTGGGGCGTTTGAAAGGCGTCTTGGGCCATCTGAAGGCCACATTGGGCGTCTTGGACAGATTTTTCGACGACTGGGAGCCCTCTTGAACCGTCTTGGGGGCCTTTTGGAGCCCTCTCGGAACGCTCTGGTTGGCCTGAAGGGCGGCGCCCAGAAGGAAAACCATCTCTGATCCGAACCGGCCGGGGTACTGGTCCGGGGAGCCCCAGGGGCCGCCCCGAGCGCGCGAAGTAGAAATACTCTAAAACAATTGCCGGAGATCTGGCAAGTTGGGCCGTTGGGCCAGCGATTTTTTCGGCTTTCTTCAGGGTTCTGCAGAGTCTTCAGGTGTTTTTTAGGTTTCCCGTCGATTCCTCTAGACTCATTCAGGGCTTCAACCTTTGCCGCGAATGTAAAGGTTTATCATTGCAAGGTGTGAGGCATTCTCTGGCGAGAGCCAGAGCTTGAAAACCGCCCGCCCTCAAGCCGTGCAGATATTGCACTGTTTTATAACGACTGGCGTTTAAGCGAGAGCCACTCTTTGAAAACCACCCGCTCTGCATCCGCATAGCCGTTTGAAGCGAGTGGGGCGAACGTATGCAGTGCTGAAGCGTCTCTCGCATGTTGAAAACGTTGTGTTGTCAAGTTGTGCGATTGTTGGATGCTTGATAAGGGAAAATGAGCGGCGCCAAAGCGAGAGACTCATTTTGAAAGTCACCCGCTCTCTATCGGCGTAGCTGCTGGAGGTTTCAAGCTCCATCATCCGAATACGTGGACACGTCTCATGCGAAATGACTTGCGCGCCCTACCGGAACGTCTGGTGGTGTGACGACGAAGAGGAGTTATTTTTCAAGGGGGCGGAATGCATAAAAAAAAGAAAGTTAAGGAGGAGGACGAGGAGGAGCAGCGGGAAAAAAGCCAAATTTACCAATGCCCGAACCAGTGTGGGCTCGAAAAGCAACATTTGTTATCCATTCATCTTCCTCCTCCTTTCCCACCCGTCACGCCTTCTGCTCCCTCGTCCTCCTCCTCCTCCTCCTCCTCCTCCCCCTCCGTAGCTATTTTTGGTTCACACTGCATAAGGTGTAGTGTTTTTCTGCTTCCTCCTCGTGAACACAACTCTTCTTATGTACCAGCTCCGGGATTGGCTGCTCGACACGCTTGCTGGAGTTTTTTGACAGCACTTCCAGGGGCTTGCCAGTGCTACGAGAGGCACGTTGTTCCGTTCGCCTGGATGCCGAACGCAGCTTATAACAGTTGTCTTCGCATACAATGTAGTCAAACACATGACCAAACAGCGTGTCGAGCTCTCTCAGAGAGAAGCCAATGAGGACCTCAGCGCACGCGACACATGGAGGCGCAACAAGCGTTTTCGAGTCGAGGTACCTCTTCGCGGTGATGGACCCTTCAGGTAGTCCTGATCATCGCGATGTACCCGTTCGTGTGGGGAGTGGCCTCCGCGCCTCTGTTCCAGTATACGCGCCTGCGGGGACATCTGCATTAGGCGAGCACGCGACATGGACGCCTTCTAGCGATGAAGCTGTGCACAGACAACGAGTATCTATGTCAGCGTCACATGTCAGCAACGCGGACCCGATCATCTTTGCGTTTCCCAGTTCAGTTTCGAAGTGCATGGAGGCTTCTGGCGCCCGGTCCGTGACTTCCCTTGAGCGTGACCACGTTATCGACCACCAGGCGCAGTTCATCGACAATCAGAACCGCACCATCGGCATGCTCCTCAACACCACGCATGGCAGTGCAGAAGGCCCTGGGTGATCCAGGGTGGCGGCCGCGACGTCTGTGTGGTGCCGCCCTTGGAGGACTCCATGCAGGCGGATAAAGGACGCTCGCAGGAGGCCCTCTCCACAGCTGAGCAGACCAGTATTGATCTGCGACGCCAAGTTTGCGGCACAGTCGGCCCGTATGGCCCGGCTGACCGAGGTACCAGATAAGGGGTGACTATTTCGATCGGTGCATTTACTTGCGGGCGCTCCTGCCGGGAATATTTCCTACGCGGGCCTCTTCTTGCGCTATGCTGGATCGTCATCGACGCTACACTTGTCTGAGCCATTCTTCGCTTCTGGCTGCCAGTCGGGTAATCCACGTTTTCTGTTCGCGGAGTCGGTGGCCAAAATCGATATCCGCAATATCCGCATCACGACCCACGAGAGATCGAAGTTCCTAGTGGCGGCCTTGCACAAGATGGTGCAGAAGGGGCCGTCATTCACAATAGTATGGCCGCGCTCGGCTTCGTCCAGCACCTTCGTATCCGCGAGATGCAGGTCTCCAGCGGCATCGCCGTGACGTTCGGCAGGTGGCTGGACTACAACGAGCCGTGCGCGGCGGGCGGGCAGTGCTGCCGCAATGCGACCGTCCATGTGCTCTAGATGTCGGTGCAGTACCCCGCGGACCAGTCTGACGCGGTGGCCCTTGTCGCGGAGGGGGCGCCAGGAGTCATTTAGGGCGCCGATCAATGAGGCGCGCATTATCAACGACTACTTGCACGCTGTCCCGCCCTTCGAGGAGGTCGAGGGCATGTGAAGACCAGGTTGGACTTGTAATGTGGGCTCCCGATTAGAAAAAATGCACCCCCTCCCAAGTTCCACAATTGGGAAGGACGCGATTAGGGTTTTCGGCCGGAAGTTTTTTTCTAATCGCGTCGCTTCTGCATCCCTCCTCACTCCCCCCATCCCCCCGTTGGATTTGAATTTCCTCCCCTCCCCCCCCTCGCCGTTCTCCCCCCCCCACGCTTGTCTCGCCCACCGCTGGCGGGGGCGGTTCTTCGCCCGGTTCGCGTGCTGGCGGTGGCGTGCCCTCTTAGTCGTGGATCCGGGATGAGAAAGTTGTGGCCCTGGGGCTTTCGCGCGAGACATCCTCGAGAAAGTCACCCTCGAGAGGGGCTCAAGAGAGTGCAAACCTTGAGAATGTTGCGCGCATATCTGCCGAAATTGAAATTCGTTCTTTTCTTACTTAGTCCTACACTGATCTTTCATGTTCCTAGCTACTCTTATCTAGTCCGCTTGATTCCTAGCTATCCCGACCTAGTCCTGGCTATTTCTGTTTATCCTGAGCTACTCCGAACGATTCCTGGTTATTCAGACATATTCCTAGTACATTTTACTTGATCCTATTTTTCCTAGCTGTTACTGTTTCTTCCTACCCTTTTTTTGCCTATCCCTACCTATCCCCTGTCCTCACAAATCCTTGGCGATTCCGACCTATTCGTAGCTATTCCTGTTCATCTTTACTTATCCCCACCGAATCCTTGCTATTCCTATGTATTCCGAGCTACATCTTCCCACATGGTCTAATCTATTCCTAGCTGTTCCCGTGTCCTCCTGCCTACCCTTTGCAATTCTTATGTGTTCTGGCCTACCTATCCCGACCAGCTGTTAGCTATTCTTCGCTATACCAACGTATGCATACTTATGTATTCCCAGCTATTCCTAGCTATTCGTTCCGACTTACTCCGAGCTATATTCCCAGCTATGATTATTTTTCTTAGTTATTCCGAAGATGTTCTAGCTATTCCTATGCACTCCTAGGAATTCCCACCTATTCCAGTCAATGCACCACTTCCGCGCCACCATTATTTTGCACTGCCTGCTCTCTCTCCTTGCACGCGCTGTTCGCCTGCTGTACTGACTTATTTTGCTCCCGCAGCTATAGACTTTGGCTCTAGGGAAACGGAGAAGGAGCGAGCCTGCGGCGCGCGCGCGCGTGCGTCGGCCGGCGGGCCGGCCTCCTCCCTTCAGTGTTACCTTAAGTGTATGCTTGACGGCACTATCCCTTCTTACCCATGTCATATGCGGAGCCCAGTGACCATTAAATATAATCGGAACATATTGCAGGGATTATGATTATCCAGGCAAAAGATTGGTTATCAGCCGAAGCGACGGCACAGTCGTTCGCTTCGCAGAGCATGGGATCTCAAGGAGTAACGCTCGGGTGAACAGAAGATCTAATACCTCCCGAGCGTAACACAAGTATAAGCGCCTCAACGAGGCGACCGATACCTCTTAACCTTCTCAGTATGAAAGCATCAGAGACTATGTTCGGCTTAACAGAAGGGGGCTCATCGGTTGATTCAGTGACAAGATCCAGAGAGCAACACTCAAACGGAAGGTATGGCACAGCCGAAACTTCGGCCGAGGGACCCTCTGACTTGGCGGCGGTGCACCCTGGCTTTCAGCCATCGGTCGACATCGATCTCGACATGGACAAGTTGTTGGATCATATCCCTATCGAAACATCAGGCGCTGAACGTCTGGGCGCCGAGCACGCAGTGCAATGTGCGTTGCATGGACAGAGTGAGGATGTGAGCGATCTACAATCTGAAGGGGACAGTTCCCACTCGATAGAAAAGAGCGAGGAATCTGCCCAAGTTCACACCTGGCCGGGTCCGTCGCGTCATCTCGAGCCTCTCCTTGATTTGTGTGTCGGTATCGCTCCTGACCGTATAATCATAGAGGCAAGTCAGAAAGCCATCCTTGATTCGGACGATGTCTGTAAGGACGGAGAAAGCTTCAATCGAGGTAAATGCTCATCGGCACAGCCGATATCGAGCTCCCCCGACGCAATGCGCGCAGTGAGAAGGACGCGAAAAGTTACAGGCATGACTCCCCGCCCGCCTACGAAGAAACCGAAGGGTGAGAATGGCGACTTGAACACCTCGCCCTTATCGCATGGTTTTCACATACCAGACTTCTCATTGCCCAGAACAAACAGAGATAGAGTACCAGAGCTCGATGAGCTTGTCGTGCATTGTCGTGCAGGACGAACGAGACGACCTGGCAAGGGGCATGGGCGTTGACGCCATCAAGAGGGGCGCGAGAGCGAGAGAACAGCACGCACCTACCCTAAGCAACGAAAGGGGGCTTTCCAATAAGGCCCCCAGGGCCCGGCGTTCCAGTTCCAGAGGAGTTAATGCCTTTGATTCGCTGCGAATGTCATCGAATAGAACTACCAGCAGCTTCTCGATGCGGGAGGGCTGCCGGGGCGCCGGGGCAACGCGCCCCGCTCGGGCGGAGAATCGGCGTCTTGGGAAAGCGCACAAACCGGGGGGCTCATGTCGAAGACCAGTGTGTTCTCAATGTTCGAATGTTTGCTCCAAGTGTAGCCGAGCGTGGCTTCGTGGCGAGTGCGTCACGATGGAAGAGCGCAGCTGCCACCATCTCGCGATTCAAGAGTGGGCGGAAAGAAACTGACAGGATCGAGAGCAGCTGAGGGCTGTGAGTGCGCGCGTGCAACATATTATCTCTGAGTCGCAGGAGCGTGAGAAGGCCGCCGAAGAAGCTCGACGACAGCTTGCGATTTCCGAGGCAGAGAGACAAGCAATTGCACGCATGATGGAGCATGAGAAATCCATCGTTGTGGAAAACGCGCAGAAAGTGATGCAGCATGCTGGGGCCAACGCAGCGGGCGTTGCAGACGAAGCATATCGGCGTCTTGCTCGAGAGGATATAGAAACATTGAAATCCAGAGCATAGCGGCAAAAACTGGTGTCTCACTCTCAGCAGGAGGCCGAAAGAGAGAAAGCTGAATACAGAGAGATGGCTGATGCTGCGTGGAGGGAAGGAGAGAGAGAAGCCCGAGAACAGGCAGCGCGAGGAAATCAGGAGCTCCGCAATCAACTGGGGGCAGCTAGACTCGAGGCCGGAAGAGTGAAATCTGAGGCACTGCGAGCCCTTAGAGAACAAGAACAGAATGCCCAAGCAAACAGAGAAGATATGCATAAAATAATGGCCGATGCCCGGGGCCGTCTGAAGGGGCACGCAAGAGAACAGATAAGAAACAACGTCCTTGCAACTCGGGCCGTGAGCGAGGAAAATAGAAGGTTGAGGTCTGACCTTGAGCGACGGCGGATCGAGAAAGAGGTTGGTTCAACGCCGGCACAGTCGGTGCATGTTGAGCCGCCTTCTCGCCCCATTGCTGCTCGCCCTATGGCGACGCCTGGCGCGTCGCGAGCCCGAGCGCGATTGGGCTCTCCGAATCAGGCCTGTCGCATTTGCGCGCAGCCTTCGACCGATGCATGCAAGGGTTGTTTGAAGCACGCGTGCAATGAACGCTGCGACGAATGCGCCCGGGGTAAAACGATAGGATATCAGGGGGGCTGCGAGGAGAGGGGGGAACCCCGAGGCGCGCCTGGTGCTCAGAGCGCAGACGGCGATCCTGACGGGAAGGCGCCGAGACACTCGGCCTTGATCACCCGTGGATGTTGAGCCCGAACGCCAGGTGAGCACTCTTGCCGGTGTCCTGGGCATGCCAGTTTTCAAATCAGAAACGTCGGATCTTGGCAAGATGCCGATGCTGACTGCTTCGTCGATGCCGACGCCCCCTCTCGCAAAATCGCATTTCATTCCTGGGCCGGCTGCGAGGGGACCTCGGGGGCAAGCGAAGGTCCGACGCGGGGGGCGCTCAAGGAACGAACCCTGGAAACATTCCTCTCAATGCGAAGATGTCGGGCCGCCCTAGCAACCTCGACTTGCCTGGGCGCCTTCCTTTCGCCGTCGGCCCAGCCGTCTCTGGCGGGGGGGGGTGGGGGCCTGGGAGGCCGCGACGACGATCAAGGAGACGATCCGAGCACTGCCCCCAGCGCAGGGGTGACTGTTGCGTTGCAGTTTGACGAGACGGATAAGTCCCAGCCGCCCAGGGCCGAAGCTTCGAAAAAGAATTAAACTTGCCTGATGTACGGAGTGCCCAGACATTCCGAGAATGGAAGCAACATTGCATAAGAGCGGTAGCTGGATCACGGCATGACGTTCGCGCGGCACAGGCATGGGTCAGCAAAGCAATGGGCCCTGATGTGCCCCGTGAGAATCTTAGAGACTCGCGGGCATAGATGCGCCTTGATATGATGATCGCTACCAACCTGCTTGAGAAGTTTGCGAGGATGAAACGTAACCAACGTCTGTCAGTGCAACATATTCATTTCCTGTCGCAAATCAATAGCATGGAACATTCGTGTCAGATAGAAGGGCGTCTCCTGACGGGTCGGGAACTGATGCGAGCCATGTGCGTTTGGTGGTCTGTCAGGTCGGAGAGCGGGCAACATTGGATATGCCGAGACCTCTTCAAACTGACCACTGATCGACAAGGCCTGATCATGATTTGCATTACTTTTATAGCGAATGGACGGAGCGGTACCAAGAATTGTACGGTGCCACTGAACCATCGGATGAAATGAAGGCTTCAATACTACTCATTTCTATGAACAGATCCGACAGGCCCCTAGGCTTGAGAATGCAATGCAGTGGTATGAATTGTCAACAGATCCTCCGGGCACGGGAAGGAGAACACATCAGTAGCTCTTGCGCCGAGTCGAATCCCTCATGATGCGGGACAGAGAACAGTGGGCAATTTCTGAACATGAGTCGACCCCCAATTCTAGAAATAGACAGGCCCGCCTGACAGGCGGGTAAAATGAGGGTGGCGGGGGCAGACAATGGGCCTGCTATGGCTGCGACGGTCCATCGATTAGGCCTGCCCACGGATAAGTGGGGAAGCGGAAGAACGAAAGGTGAGACAACCTGCAAGTTCGTGAAGCAAGGAAAGACTTCCCCGAAGCAGGACAAGGTTGCCCCTGCAATCGCAGGAAGCCCAAGACACCTGCCGCACCGGCGCAGCCGGGAGCGGGCGGTGATGCTCGTGCTGCCGGCGGAAAGCGATCGCAGAGGCAGAAGTAATCGGAGTGCGAGCAGAGGCCCGAGAGGAAAGGACCGGCCTCGCTCCTCGACTCCTGTTAATAAATTCGGCAACTCGAATGCGACGCAGTCGCGGACGAGGGGTCAGTCGGAAGCCTCGCGAGAGCGTCAAAGCAAGATGGCGTGCTATGCATGGTCGCGAGACCCTCGCAACTGCAAGGGCCCTCAGAGCGGGTGCTATGAGCAACGCAGAGGCTTGGCCGATGCCGCGAAAATCAAACGTGATACATGCGAAGAAGCGCAGCTCAAGGCTGGCAAGTCTTTGGGATACCAAAGAACTCTGCAAGCTGATTTTGCAGCTGCGAGCGCTGGTGATGCCGCGCAAGGCGAGACCCGGAGAAGTAGGGGCGCGAGCAAAAGCCGCGGAAGACTCGGGCAAGGGCAGAGGAAGGGGTACAGATAATCCGTGTAAGACGTTCACCGAGACCGGAGCTTGCCCACGAGGCAAAGACTGCTGGTACGCGAAAAACACACCAAATCATCCGTGACGATGGCTGGGCACTGGCGTACCATGGGCCAGTGCCAAGATGTTCGTCATGTGTCTCTCCCTTCTCTTGCTGATGCTCATTCGCTTTGTGGCTATGTGTTTGCAATGGTCCCATCGGCCCGGCCGACGAGGGAAGGACAAACGTGTGCTCCTTGGCGCAGCCAGTAGAGTCATACTTGCCTGCCCTGCACCACTGGCTCGGGGATCGCGCGGTCTACTCAGCAATTCCGGAGGACAACCATCTGCGGTCGACTCCGACAATGCATGTTTATAGCATGTTAACAGATTTTCCGAGGAAGCCGTTTCCGCTTCCGACGCGCGACGCGAACGCAGAGAGATGCTGACGAAACTCGTCGCTATCCTTGTTCCCTGGGAGGCTATCGAGTCTTTCTGTGGCGAACCTCACGGGAAAAGCTGCATCAGGCCTGCGAGGGCGGGGAGATGTGGGCATAGTGCGAAGTCTCACCCCTCCGCCCGTGAGCCGGCCATTACTCGAAGGGGGGCGCGTCGCCGCAGCCCGAGGGGACTACCTTCAAGTGTCGACAACAGATGGAAATTTCCAAGGGAAGAGTATAGACGAATGCAATCCGAATGGAGAGCATCATCTAGAGACGCACAGCTCAGGGCATCTGATTTGGCCGACGAAGTTTGGCACCTTTGGGCAGGGTCTGAAGAAAAAGAAAGAGCCACCCAGAGTGGCTCAGCCGCTGCGAGGCGCAGGGGGAGTTCGCCTGTGCACCTCGGTGCCCTCGGGTTCGTAGTCGACGCGGGCTGTGGGCGTAACCTTATCGCAGAAAGGTTCATTCGAACTGCAGGCGCAATGGGTATGATCAAACGATTGGAAGAATCGTTCACCCTGAATGCTGCCGGCGCGTCCTCACGGGCCCTCGGTTCAGTCTGCGTCGCATGCCCCAACTTCAGGGGTGGGCATTTTGAAGCGTTGGTTATGCCGGAGACACCGGCTGTGATCTCGGTAGGAGAGCGGTGCATGGATCACGGCGTTAGTTTCGTCTGGCCAGCAGGTCAGCGACCCTGCTTGCTTCTGCCCAACGGTCACAGAGTGGGCCTGATTGTTGAGGGCAAGATGCCATACTTGACCCTATACGGCAGAGAGGCGCTGGGTCAGTGGATGCGCGCGGTTGCCGCCGGACAGCCTGTCGCTCCCGAGCGGTGGTGTTGCGTGGCGTCGGGCGCCAATGCATTTTTGGATGTCGTGGAATCCGCGGGAGGTCCTCCGCCCCGCTCCATTCAGAGTCGCGTAGCAATAGACCTGCGCACGCATGAGATGATTGGTAACCGTGGCTATGCTGATGGAAGGCCGACAACGGCCGAGCATTCATTTTGTCCGCCATAGACTCTGTGGATACAGTCACTTATTTCTATTATTCGCCTCGCGCAGCTCGTTAATGCGGTTGAGGCAAAACGCCAACGGGCGTCATGAGTTTCGTAAATTCCCCATCTGCTCCCAATCGTGTCACAATCGTTGGTTGTAAGAAACCACGCCACGGCGTAGCCGGGGGTTGTGCGATTACTTTTGAGAACATTTGTTGGTCTGGGGTCTCAGGGGTCATGCCCTACAGCAAAGATCGCGGGCTGCGCTCCACTGACATAGCCGCCGCACCTAGGCAAAGCGCGGATGCAAATGAGGGTTCGGGAGAGGGTGACTTCGTCGATATTGACGTACCTCCCGAATTAGATCCAGAAGATGCCGAGGTTGAGGTGCCGGTCTCTGCGACGGAGCGGCTCAAAAAGAGCGCTGCCTCCTTCTCGTACTTGCTAACTCACACTCCTAAGAATCCTTTCTGCTCGGTGTGCAACTGGGCGAAGGCCATGCGGCGCCAACAAAGGAAAGCGCAAACTAATGGGCTGATGGTACCGCGGCCACGCGCGAAGCCCATCACGTTCGGACACCTGACCACCATGATGACCTATCGCGGGGGCTCCACGACGAGACCGCGTGCGTGACTTTTCGCGACCGGGCAACAGATTTCATAGCAGCACAGGGTGTACACGACAAATCGGCGGCTCACGTACGCATTTTTTTGATTAACCTCAACGCCAAAGCTGGGATACTGCTATACTGACGGTGCTAGGGAACTTGCAAGGGCGCGCGCCGGATTTAAAATTGCACGCGACCCTGCCATCCAGCAAGAAGCTTATGGCTGTCGCTTAACGATCCAATAGAACTGTTCCGATGGGGACTCACGCGCTGCTCATGCAATCGGGCCTTCCCCCACCTTTTTGGACGTATGCTGTCCGATCGTTTCATCTCTGCTACAACGCGAGGATCCCATGAAAACGGTGAGTCGTCCTGAAAGCGCATTTTCGGACATGAGTTTACCGCCCCGCTTCTTCCGTTTGGTTCCCTCGTTCGATTTATGCCCCCCACCCGAATCTAGATTTCGGATCGCCAAAACAGGCGGGACGATGGTCACGGGGATTTGCATCGGCCATGTACACAAAGCGGGGGGCATGGTTGGTCCGGAGAGCTATGTGACACCATCGCGACAGCTTGATGGTCTGAACTGGGCGGACACCAGCTGGCAAGCGCCCGATCATCGAGAAATCAGACCAGGGTTATAGCAATATTTTGGACGGTATTGCACAGGATCAAGAACCTAAATCCCCTATGCGTGAAGCATATGAGATTGCACAGACGACGGCCGAACGCGCACTTATTCCTCCTAGTGGCGCCCCTGACGGCCCAGCCGGTCAGGGAACCAGATTAGGATCGCAAGCGACACGGTCGTTCGGTGAAAGGGATCCGAGTACATTAAAACCGCCGCCTCCGGCACGAGGCGAGGCCGCACCACGACCTCAGGAGGGGGTTGGCTCCAACGACGATGGCCCGGGGGGAATTGTTGTGGACGACGTGCCTGTGGTGCCTGATGGTCGGGGCCCCCAACGCGGTTCTAGACCCGATGATGACAGAAAGCAAAAGCTCGGTCTTGCCCATGCGGAGTACAGGTTGGATCGCTAGTCTAATTTCTCGGTGGCACAGCTGCGGTCGAGAGTGCCCGGACCAGGGCAGCTTCTCGCCCGAACTACGCAGAACTTAGACGCTATGGAGTATTCCGAAGATCGACGCATTGTTGCGGGCCTTAGTAAGGATTAACTGACGAGAGAACTGCCGTGAGAAGGCAGACGGACAACTTTCAGCATTCGAGTCGTTTTGTATTTTGATCCTGACTATGTGCCCGTGACGCGTGTCTGTGTCACAGACCCGGACCCACGCTATGGAGCGCAATGGCTCAAGAAATTGTCAAGTTCCACCAATCCAGGATTGCGCTCAAGTCGGTGGTTCAACATGGGTCATGCAGAACGTAGAACAGCGGTGGAGCAGTTCCGACTCGAGAAAAGAGGTTTCTTCGGAGTCGTTGACCTGGAACCTTGCGTTGCCCTCCTTCGCGATATTGGCATCGACGCAGTCGGTCTCCTGAACGCGCAATGCAGCAACACAGAAAGTGAGTCTCCAGCGGGCAACGTTCACCCAGGCGGCGACGCCCGCCGAAGAAAGAGGGGGGATGCGGTTGTGCCAGAGGAAACTGACGTAGACTGGCGTGCCCTCCTGCGTCCCGCGGGAGCGGCAGCGGAACGCTCCACTGATGCAGGCTCTGGGAGTGACCAGGGGACCTCCGATGACCATGAAGTATGGTGAAAACAGACTTGGCATGGTGGGGCATTTCTGCGAGATGGGGTTCCTCCTGACACAGTCGGAGAAGGCATCGCGTTCCCGCAATCTTCCAGGCCCAACGGGAACAGCCTGACTTCGAGTCCGGCGGCCGCCGCTTCGCGACGTAGCGTTTCCCGCGTGCCGTTGCAGTCGCCTGAATCATGTCCTCCGCCGCGTCGTGTGGAAGAAAGGTTAGATGCAAATTGCCTATGCAATCCGTTCGCCGATGATATTCGAGTCGTAGAACATACGTATGAATTGCCGGCGGGGGTTACACCGCAACGGGGCACCGTGGCCGTAGCGCGACCCGTGTCTAAGGCCGAAGCTGCGGTGCACCAGGGCGCCCGCAAAGCATTGAGAACCGAATGGGGTCGATTAAGAAGCATCGGTAATTGGTTTGAGTCGGGCGTGATGGAATATAGTGATGTTGTCCGACAACGAAGAGGTCAAGCGACCCACTTTGGACGCCCGTTTGCCGTTTTGGTCGACAAGAATTCAAAACTCCAGAGCGGGCGCAAAGATCGCAAGTATAAAGGTCGCGTTGTTTCTGGTGGATCTGACGTTAGAGATCCAAATAGAGAAGTAGCTTGATTTCAAGGGCTTCCTAGCAGCCCGGCCACCATGCAGGCCGGCAAGGCGGCATGTACTTATGGCCTATTCGAGGGAAAGGACATTCAACAGGCGGGTGCCAAACAGGCTTGAGCTCAGTCCAAATTGGGGGGAACTCCAACGTGGATTGTCTTGTCAAAAGATGAGTGGCCGTCCGCTTGGAGAGACATGCGGAGTCCTGTATGTCCTCTGATTCTATCACTTTACGGACATCCGGACTCTGGTGGGCATTGGGACCAGCGTTGTGAGGGACACGCGATTTCCAAGGGATTTATTAGATGCTGTCCTTGGCGTAGCTGCTATTTTCATACAAGACTACGCTTGTTCCTTATTGTTTATGTTGCTGTTTCCAAGCTGTCTGGGCCAGAAGAGAGCCTTGAAAACGGCGGGCGCCTTTTGCAAGAGGCCTCCGAAGGTTGCCCCAAGGGCGTTGAGATCGACCCACCAACGAATGTAGGGCGATATTTGGGCTTTGAAAATCATCTGCCCACGCAATGCGTTGAGTGGCGCGGCGAGCTACCAACCGCCCTTGATCCTCCACCGCCGAGGGTGAAGAAGCCGCCCATCTTTGGTCAGACGGTGAGGACCGATGACGAGGAATCGGGGGGTGACTCAGCGGCGCAGCCGACTGAGCCATATCAACCTAGACAGCCGAAGTTGGTCAGAGCCATTGAGGACGATATGACTGAGTTCTTCGAATCCAGTGTGACACTCTATGCGCAATTGACCCATGCCGACCCTGCTGCATACCCCGCTGCTGGTGCTCCTTTCGGGCCCCGAGCTGATTGATTTTGAGGATGGACAAGAAGGTCCGCGGGGTGAGAAACACCCCCCTGCAGAGGAGGCCATAGCAGCCGCGCCCGGGATTCAAATAGACACAGGTTCCCCAGACAAGCCTGTCGAGGTTCCCGGCTTAGCCGCGGAACCTGGTCCGGATGACCCTGAACCGCCGACGCCGTCTGGGGTTATTCAGCCTATCGCTGCAAAAGTTCCCATGCAGCTCTCATATGGTGCGAGGATGGTTAGATATGATCTGTTGCGTGTGGTCTGCCACGCAGCCAGCTGCATCGCGGAATGGATTGCACAACAGGACACGGGCCGTTTTCGCTTGGTATGTTACCTTAAATCCACGACCCTGTACATAACAACGTCGTGGGTAGGCGACAGAATGGAGGATGTCTCGGTCCGACAGTACTCCGATGCAGACCTTGCTAGCGACTTACGAACGCATCGCAGTGCGAGTGCAAGTCATCAGGTAATCTGGGCACCGCGCGCGCGAGCTAATCAGAGCATGGCTTCTCGTCGGCAAACATGCGTGTCCCATAGCACGCTTGAGGCAGAAACTGTTGCAGCATATCTGGCCTTGTGAAATGAGTTACTGCCAGCCCTGCCGTTGTGGGAAATTCTGCCACAACGAGAGGTCAAATGCACATATATGGAGGTTGATCAAGCAGTATGCGAGGTGAGAAAGGCGGAAGGTTCGATAAGATCGATGCACCTTCCGCGAACCCACCGTATAGATGCCGCCGCCGTGTCTGAGCTGTTTACCCGTGGAGTCGTTACTTTACAGCATGCACTTATTCAAAACGAAGCCGCCGATATCGGTTCAAGACGTTTCTCTGATCCTCTCGCATGGTTGGTTCAAATAGTTACCCCTAAGTTTTGGAAGGTCAACCGGTACCAAGACTATCTAGCATCGATGTTCACTGACGGATTCCCTTTGAAACCCGGGGGATATCTCAAGCCACGGATAGCCTCGGAAAGTTCGTCAGGGGGGTGCGGTGCAGAGCAACGAGATGCATGAGAAGAAGAGAGCCAACAAAGGAATGCCAATGACTGCCGTGTGAATAAGACACAAAGACATGGCCAACATACCAACCACCTCACAGGCGGCAAAGCCGCATCTGGTGGTGTACAGGCTCATGTGCATCCTGTGCCGACACCGGACTCTGCGGCAACCGTCAAAGAAGCAGCTGATGAGGCACCCGGCAAAGACGGGAGTGCTGACAGCCAGGGACCCTCCGAGAATGAGAAGGATGGCTCCAGGAAAAGCTACCATCAGCGACGATCGAGAAAATATCAATGAAAGATGGCTATGCTTGAGATAACTGACAGTGAAGCAGACGCTTCAGATTTACCTATGCGTTCTCCTGAGGAAGATGACTGTAACGAAATTGCCGATGCGGCTGCAGCAAAGTCGGATGATCATGAACTAAGTGATAATGCCTTTCATAGCCCAACCTGCGAAGCAACAAGCAGTGGACAGAAACGAATGGAACTGAGAAAGATTAATGCGTGAATATTGCTGTGGATCAAATAGCAAGGTAGTTAATCCAAGGAACTTCGTTGAGAACTCATGTAGGGTAATGCGATACGCCGAAAGCGAGGACATGGGGACCGAAGAAGGCACACAACAAAACAATTACGGATATCGGAGGATTTAAGGGAAAACTTATTTCGCACTGGGGTTCGATCCCGTGCACTGGAGGTTCTCTCTGGCAATATTTTTAACGAAGCTCACTATTTCCGTAGAGGCGATCATTGATCTCCTCGAAGGTTCCGAGGACTTCGAACGGATGTTCGATGCCTCGTTTGAAATTTTTGAGAGATTGCACGCGCTGTCGTTGATGCGGGGGGTATAGTTTGTATTGAGTGGCCCAGCCAGTGTCAGTATTGGAGGGGCCCATCGAGTGAAAATGCTTGTGAGAGAGATCGGGTTGCATAAGACAGTGCTGCACGGATGTGCGTATGGATTGAATGATAGAAATGAGAATTTCATGAAGAAGCCGTGGGCCACTGCTTCAACATCCAGCATTGCTACCAACGGCCTGGAGCGGACGCGTGATGGCGCGCATGCACGCGTGGATGCGCGCGGTAAGGATTGCAAGCTTGCCGGATCGTATACAGACGAGTTTGCGAAACAGTTTCATGTTGTTCTTGCGCGCGCTGCATCGCACTCTTCCCTCCATCTTCCCCCTTCTCATCTTGATGTATGTGCCGCTGCCATTTTCTCTCGTGAGCAGGGGTGGGGCCGCCATCGGCCGCGCCCCCCCTTTGCGGAGCCGCCGCGAAGCCGCGGCCGCTCCCACCTCGCGGGCCGCGGGCGCCAGTCTGTAGCCTTCTGGCCACTTCCCCGCTCGCGACGACGGACTCTTACTCTCTCGGCGGTACTGCCGCTCGAGATGCACACGGAGAACATGTGGTTCTCTCTGCGAAAAAACAATAGGGTGCAGATACCTCGCGGGGATCACCTGGGCACAATCCAATGTGAACCCCACGGAGGACGAGGAACCGCCCGAGGAACAGGCAGAGGAACGGATAACGGCACAGCCGAGGGAATGCTACGAGGATGTAGATTGCTCAGATCATTGTTGCAAGGCTTGCCGGGGCAGCTACGACAGGAGCGACGATGATGATATTTTTCTCATGACGACGGGTGCCTCAAATGCGATTTCCTCACGAACAGCCCGATTGCAAAAAGGGTTGCCGATAAATTTGAGATTGTTAGCTCCCGAACGGCAAAGCCGCTAGGGCAGCTTAAAGTACCAGTGAGGTGCACCTCGGAGCACTGCCCGAAGTTTTTGGACGCTACAGAGGTGATCGTCACGGCCCATTCAGATAGCGTGCCGAATGCGATGAGTCTTCCCAAGGCAAGAGTGATCACCAAAGAGTGGACCAGTGTTGAACTAAAACGCACGTGCCATTTAGAATCAGAGGGTGACTGACACAAAGCTTCTTTGTGGCGAAAAGGTGCCGCAAATGCCTCGCGGACGGTGGATGCAGCAGGTTGTGATGACCCGAAGTGGCTGCGCGTATTCTCGGGCGGATGATGTTGAGATTTCACTTAATGAAGACTTGAAGTCAGCCAACGAATCAGCAATTCAGTGACTGTACAATACAATGTATGTTGATCCATGGACCGTTTTCTGGGCAACGTGCAAGCAGGACTGACAACGTAATTTCATAAGCAATTTTGATGGTCCGCCTCCAGACTTGGCGCAGATCAAGGAATTACGGTATTCCCAGTCGCGCGTTGACCCGAGCACCGCGCTGAGGTGTAGGTTCTTCACCAGGCCTCCAGGGGACCCAACGAGCAAACCTGTGCGTTTCTGTGATCATCGAGAAATATTTTGACCAGTCCTTGGGGCCGCTCAGCGGGGCATGATATTTTGTCACTATCAGAGCCTTTGACAGACGCGCTGCTCCAGTTGTCTGCATGGGCGTTTGGGGACCATCCAATAATAGGCCATCACGCAGCCCGGCTGTTGATAGATGCGGGCCTATTTTGCACTTCCAGTAGTCGGAGGAGAGCCCAAAGTGAAGATACATGTGGTCGCACAAGAATTGACCGGGGAGGCTCTGAGTAAACGTCACGATAGGAACGAGGAGCAGGAATAACCCCTGTCCAAGAGAGCTAAACTTCGCTCAGCGACGCAGTCGCCTGAGCGAGGAGAACTGCTCTCGAGGGAAGACAGTGTTTTGACTCAACAGGCTAACTCCCCACTGAAGCGGATGGGCGACGATGAAGGACAGAGGCCCGTTAAAGTGGCGAAAATTGTGACGCCCATGCATGCTGAGGAGGAAGTGATCCCTCTGGACATTCCAATTCCAGATGCGCCCGTTGATGCACCGCGAGGAGGTGGTTCCTCGAGTTCTGGCGCCGCAAATGGCGACCCGAGCGGAAGTGCTGCCCTTAATTATCCCACCGCCGGCGCAGCCGGGGTTTGGGGAACGCGGTCTGGATCTGGGTCTGGCGGCGGAAACGACGGACAGAACCCTAATGCACCAAACGGGGGCGGGTGCGGAGACCGGCCTCCTGTTCCGGGCCCACCTGGACCTCCTCGTTCGGGTGGCATATGCGGCGAGTCCGGCCCGCCCTTTCTGGCCCGTGGCATCTGGAATGTGCTGCAACACAGGGGGCATGCAGGGGCCAGCGCAGCCGCGCCCCTGAAGGACGGCGAAGTGCCGGATGAATGGGCTCGTTGCGTTAAAGAGATCGTCAGTTTGTACGCTGACGTAGTCGACCCTTCCCTTCACATGTCGTTGGGGTGGCTTAATAAACAGGAAATGTGTCAGGCCCTTACACGATTTGCAGAGGTGCATTGCCATGGGTGGATCCCCTACAGTGGTGAGGGCCTGGCCGCCATGGTGCGGACCGGCAGACCTCCGCGGGATTTCTTCCGGCCCCTGGCGCAAACATCGACCGCGGGATGCAAATCTTGGGGCGCTGTCATTCATGTTGTTTCTGATTCGACGTGTAAATTCAGCGATTCACACAATAAGAGGCTTGGCGCTTCCGCGAGCCCACAATGGCTCATGCGGAATAGTCTTCAGCGAACGGACGCAGATATTCAATGCGGAGTATGCGGGCCAACGTTCCTACAGCGCATGACGAAACAGGATTGGTGGAATAAGCAGGTTTCCAATCGCATGGGAAGTTCCATCCCGGGCCAACACGCGCCAATTCAATGCGTTGCTTGGTCCATGAACGACATTTCTGATTGGAACAAATGCAACGTCATGGGGCTGCCTTGAACGAAGAAGAATAATGCTGAGCCTCAAGTGCTGATGGCATGGCTTGGCCGATTCTTTGATGCAGCCGAGAGAATGATCGATGAGGCGGTAAAACGTTCCAAGACGGGAGCCATGCAGATATTTTACGTCGGCGGAGATCATAGATGTTGGCAATCGGAGAGTGGCGCATTCAGAATGAACCCCATATGGGAGGACATTGCCACCTTACTGCGGGCGCGCATGAATCAGCGCATTGAACGGTACAAGGCTGCAGGGATCCAGCCTAAGATAACGATTTTGGATGGCGCATGTTCGGGCCGGAAATTGTCGCACACCCCGTTCGATGTATATGATTTCGTGGATAAGCATGAATCGTACAAATTGGACAGAGACGGTGCAATGGTCGAGGTTTAAGGGGGTGAAATAATGGCTGATCATATGATAAAAGCAGCACGGCTTGCGGCTTGGTTCTTCTGTCAGCCCTCTGGCAGCTCAGCTGCCCAGGGGTGGGCCTGCGAAGACGAACTGCGAGCAGACGGATTTGCGATGATTGAAGCTACCTATGTGGAGCGCGTCTCGTATTGGACAAACTGGTGTCCCACCGAGAACGGTGCTCCGATTTCGATAATGGGAACGCTCCCTTTCGCTAGATCACTCAAGAGATTTCTTGTCAATGCCACTGGGACAGGACAGGGGGCGCGGCGTTCTTTGTTTTCACAAGAGTGGGGAGATTTTATTTCGAAAGAGAATGGGTGTGAGAAATGCTTATATTGGAGTGAGTTTCATTTTCTCCTTAAGAGGGGCTTGCCTTACATTCCTGGCGCGCCTCCTGAGGGGCGAGACATGCGTCGTGCTGGAGAACAGATTCTAATTGATCAGTTTATGCAACGAACAACAGATGCTTTGGGCACATCTGGACTACTCTTCCGATCCCCCGCCCGGTCTGCCAAGCGGACAATGCGGCGAGCCTCGGGGGCGCGGCCCGCGACGAGGCAAGACGACCAATCGGAGGCCGGCCCCGCAGGAGCGGTTTCGACTGCTAGCCCTGCCGGAAAAGCCGTGCAAAGTCCGAGCGACGCAGCGGATCCTGTTGGACCTGGCACAGCCGAGAGTTCAACCAAAAATTGAGCACGCCCAGTGGAACCTGTTGGAGTACTATCCGCTGTCTCCCCCGCGGTACATTGTGAGAGAGCTACAAAAGAGCAGCGCCCTGAGTGCAAATCGTCAGGTCTAGGCTGGAAAAAGAAGACATATCTTCCAGTCGGGCCCGATGATGCTCGTAGATGGCCGGTCAAATTGTCACGTCAGTCGACGATTGGAGTGATTGAAGGAGCTGGTGGAGGTCTACAAGTCTACAAGAGCCATCGTCCTGAAGCCCTTGAATGCTGCAGAGTCGGCTAAACGCTTCTACAACAATCATAATTCGTGGCCAGGAGAAGACTGACGAGTTCTTGCGCAAGATGGGGAGCAATGAAGCATTCGTGCATAGCGAAGCTTACGATCGGTTGTGTGTCGCATCGAACGGAGACGTGTGGTTGGCGGATCAATTGCTCCAAGACAGTACGAAACGACAAGTTCTGCCTGCGGAATATGTGATCCCAAATTGGGCAGCATTTTTATTGACCGAGGACGATTGCTGACCGCGTCGTGTGGAAAAAAGCAGCAGTTGTATAACATGCGGAGAAGGAACAATGTGTCCAATTGACGTTGCCTCGTAAAGTACAAGAGGGTCAACTGGCAGAGTTGATTTCGGGTAACAAGTGGACTAGGCAGTCCCACGGAGCATCCGTTGGGATGCTCCATTCAGTTCTCCAAGGATACCAGATACTTTCTTCCGACCCAGAGTATGGGGGAAACGTGAAGATAGCGAACGTCGGGAAATATTCTTTTGCATATCCAGAAGATAACCCTTCGACCCACTTGCGGTGCACGATGTGCGGAAGATACCTTCCACGATGGATATTGGAACTCGGCGGAAATCATATTTTGGATTTGTCCGAAATCCGTCGCTTGTGATGGTGGCCCAACACAACAATGCACCAAAAACACCGATCAGTATTCAGCATTGGCACCCTGCCGCGAATCATGTGCACGGGGGTGGCGCTTGGACAATATTGCAACATTAGTCGGAAGAAGGCGAAGTTGTCGACCAAGATTTCAATGTTCAACGGTTGAGGAGCAAAGAGAGAGCTGACTTGATAGACAAAGTCAGAAATCAGCAATGCCAATGGGTTCCCTATCTTTCACCAATCGAATGGCAGGAAAATAATTCACCGCACCTTGAGTATAATCCTTCGATGGGGATCGCATGGGACTACTTGGAGAGCAGGGGTTGCTAACGCGCATTCGAACGCCCGTTCTTGGACGGAGCAAACGAGGATAGAAAGCGCCCCGCTCGCGGCCAAGAAGAGGCTATGGCCAGGCCGCCGGCGCAGCCGGCAGGCTGGTCCCCCTCTGGCGCAGCCGAGCCTCCACCGCGTTTTGGTGATCCTCAGGGGCCGAAGCCCCTGCCTCCCAAAACAGCCGGACCTCCTGCGCCGCCGACTCCGAAAGGCCAGGGGGGCATGACGGCTGCTGGGTCGGATGACGACTCTCAGGAAGGGAACTTGTTTCCTACGGCACCGCCGCCAGGGGACAGGAGTCCTTGGGGACAATTGTCAGACAATGCGTCGAAGCCGCTTCCGCCCCCTCCTGGGCCCGCCCCGAAGTCGCTGGCGAAGCCGAGTGACTCCGATCAGATGCCGAAGAGAGAGCCAACAGCGCCGCCACCAAACATTCGAAATCAGTGGAGGCCCTCTCTGAGAGACGGCCCATCTACGGCCGCGGCGGATGCGCCGGGCGTAGGAAGCGCGAAGAGTAGGACTGCGCCTCCGACACTCCCTCTAAGGGACCCCCCGCGTTTCGATCTTCAACGTGGCAAAAAGGCACCTGGCCCCCCAACAGAGGCGCAGCAAGAGCAACCCGGCAAAGCCGGAGCTAGCCAGCAGACTAGTGAAGCGAGTTCCCCGGAGGGTCCTCGAACTTTTGTGTTTGACTTGCCAGATCCTCCTCCTGCGGATGCGACAGTGCACGGCCTGCAGGCCTCCCAACCAGGTAGGCTTGGCGAGGGTGACGGAGGGGGGGCGCAGCATAGTTTCGATTTGTTGCTGCCTCCAAATAATTTCCCGGACAATGACCCAGCGTTCGTTGTTGTTTAAATTGGTCAGGGACTTTTTATCCACGCATTTTGGGCCTCAATCGAACCGAGCGCATCTGTCATTGCGCAATGAGCTGATAATGCTCTGGCAAGCTCGCCCCAGCGGGCGTCAGCTCGACAATGTTTGGGGGCTCACTGTTGAAGAGGCCACCTTTTTGAGGGATGACATGATAACCTGGGCACTTCGCTATCTGAAGCAAGCAGATGAGAGGAGGTATGAACCCTCTGAGTACTCGCTGCCTTATCAAATTTGGGCCTATTGTCTACGTCACTTCCTCCAGATTCGCTATCCGCAGTATATTCCCACAGGGGAAGTTCCAAATGCCCGAATGGTGACTGACCCTGCGGCGTTGACTGGTACAACCGGGGGCGACGAAGGGTCCGCCGCAGCGAAAACAGATGGGGCAAGTGACGCGCGACCCACTGAACCGCAGGGCAATAGACTAAGGATCCCCTATTATGGGGAGAAGTCTTACGTGCTAATCGCGATAATAGTTCAGGAGTCGCGAGCTTGTTTATGCGCGTGACTCTTCCGCCGACGCCCATTCATGAACAGCTCCGTCCTGAGGGGCATGACCCTCCCGGTCGAATTAGGCATGTCAGTCGCGCAACATGCGCTATTGATGGGGGGGGGGGGGGGGGCCCTGTATTTTGATCGACAACAGCGGGGGAACTCTCGTGATGGAACGAGCTATGAAATCCGAAAGCAGGTCACTGAAGCCCGCAGGACTAGTCCAGTGCCCCCGCGCATCGCAGCTGTTCGTGGGCGTGCCTATAATACGATCAAGGAGAATGCACGCATGGTACATAACCCCATACTTGCGCTGCTTGGGGAGCTAGAGGTAGAAAGTTTTGAGCAAACGCTCGGATTTCGCAAAGCAGAGCTTGATTCGGATGACAGACCAGACACCATTCCCCGGGAGGCCTGTAATGCATTCGTTCCCCTAGTGCTGCCGAATGACGCTACCATCGCAGCCGAGGAAGCGGAGGCAAGGCTGTTGAAGCACCGCCGAAGGCCCGCCATGCTGGGAAGCTCGGAATTCTGGAGAAAGTGCAGCCACCTAGCGCACTCCCAAGCGCAATTTCTAAACGAACACGTGGTGTGCATGGCGAGACATTGCGCCGAGGGCGCGCGATCATCGGGCGGGTGGGTGTACGTAGGCGACCTCAGTCAGAAGATGACGACCGACGGTATAGGACGCGCCACTACTGCTTTTGAGATGCACGGCCTGGCAACGCTGCCGCCAGGAGAGATTGATGTTCTAGGCGTCAGGACCGATGACATTGCGACTCTGGAACAAACGCATCTAATTGAGCAATGGCGGTCCTTTCTGGACCCAGATGCCTCTCGCAACACAGTCGTTGATGAGGGGCGCGGGGGCCTAGTCATCACCATCGATAGGGATGAACGGACTGTTAAGCCCATGCCATTGTTCTTTCGTGCATGTCAGGGACGCTTTTGTTTTGCTCGCAGCTTCGGGCGCATGCGTGCTCCTTGCGAGTTTGGGATGGCACGGCGCCGTGGGCATCTGCTGCATGTTACACCCTCAGAAGCCATAAAGGAGTCAACTCTGGGAGAAGGGATCATCAAGTTCCCGATGAAAGTTCGCGGCTTGTGTAAAGCACCTGGCTACGGACTTCTCAGATTGATGCCGACGAGGAGCGAGTTCCCTACGGAATATGCTGAACACGTCCCCCGCTGGCTCAGCCAGCGGAAGGATGGCGAGGCTCCACCCGCCAGGGTGTATCAGGCTGAGGGCAATGCCCCCTGCCGGCGGTGGACCGCCCAATCGGGGTGGTTGGCCCCATTCAATCACCCCGTCTTTCTGGGGCACTGATGTGGCGCGCAGTGAGAATTGGCAACCTGTTGTTGTCTTTAATCGACGGGTAGTTACTCGACTTGGGTATCGAATCTGTCGTGATGGAACTCTTGTGTCCACGGGACATGCGCGTTTCAATGATATTTCGCGCATTATACACATGCAAGTGGTTGAGCAGGTTGGCAGGACCACTGTGCCACAGGTGACGTGTGTTTTGATATGTTCACATGCGTGGTCTGCGTGGGAGGTTGCTTTCTCGTCTGATACAATCAGAACGTGGGTCTTCTCCGATGAACAGGTAGTCGACGTAGAAAAAGGATTCTGTCCGAAGAAGAAAAGGCCTTCATCATGCGGAAACTGTGGACTGACAATGGGGGGGGGGGGGCACTTGCGCTCAATACCCCGCCGTGAGAGCTGGTTTTGGATACTGTTTGCGTTGCCTTACCCCTGTCAGGTACAAAACATACGTCAGAGCGAATTACTTACAATCGCCTGGAGAAAACACATTGAGTGCTGCATGGGCGAGACTAGGACTGAAAACACGTCTTGATGCCATCCCGAGAGGAGAGAATCGATGTAATATGATTGCTAACAGGCTAAGAGCAATGATCAAGAGCTTACTGATGCTTTGGATAATTTGAGCAAGGCCGAACAGCATCAGCGCAAATGGTTCATCATGAACATATACGCCTCAAGACTGCTTCGGCTGGTGGTGCATTCATGAATTCGCAGCCAGGGGCCGCCCCTTCCTGGCGACCTGACAGCGTCTCGGCAGAGCCGCCGGCGCGTCACGAGCCATGCTTTCAGTTTCTTGAACCCTTCAAACTCAGGTTCTCTGACTGGCTGGAGCTCAAGCATGGGAATGCTCACCCCGCGGCTGCTCAAGTGTGGCCACTGATTTGGACGCCAGATCTGGACCTATATGATCGCCCTACGAGATGCCCTGCGCTTGCCGTTTTCGATTGGGAACGTGGTAGTGCGGACCAGATTCGACTTGAGACGGGCTGGGGCCAGTGGGGGCGAGAAGTGGAGGAAAGAGGTTCTGTCAACTCCTCAGTTCGAGTGTTGACGGATAATTCTGGACGCCTCGCGCGCCCCCGCCAGCCCGTCCAGACATGGGCCCCGGGGGGGCGGAGGTGATGGGGGGGGCGGGGGGCATGCAGAATAACAAAGGGCGGGGTAAGCCGCCATATGCCCCAAGAGGGTGAGGATGCAGGAGTCGCCGTCGTCGTCGGAGTAGGATGAAGAAGAGGGGCAGGAGGGGGGGGGAGATGAGGGGGAGAAGATGGAGGGGGGCGAGGACGTGGAGGACGAGAAGGAGGAGCAGGAGAAGGAGGGGGGGGAGGGGGATGGAGGAGGAAGAAAAAGAGGAGGAGGAGGACAATGGCGAGTTTGGGGGCCTCTTGGGCCGTCTTTGGGGCCCCTTGGCGGTCCCGGGGGCCTCTTGCGTATCTCGGGGGGCCTCTTGGGGCCTCTTGGGGGTCTCTTGGGGGCCTCTTGGAGGCCTTTTGGGCGCGTCTTGGGGCCTCTTGGAGCCCTTTTGGGGCGTCATTGGGGCGCTCTCGGGGGCCTTCGGGGCGCTCTTCGGGCCATGTTGGAAGAGATGTATCAAAGGAGGGGTGGGGGTCAATTAGCGTTGCCCCTCTAGAGTGCCTCGAATGGCCTCTTTGGCCCCGAAAGGGGCCAACGTCCTTCCAACGCCCAGGGAAATCAATGTTTGTTTGCTATCTCGCCTTTTCGCTCTTGGAGCCGTCGTGGGCCATCTTGGGCGCCCCAGCGACCCGCGGGCCCCCCCGTCCATGTCCAGGGGGGGGGGGGGGGGGGGGGCAAGGGGGGGTAAACCTCTCCCCGAAGGGGGGTAATGGGGGTTGGAAGGGGATACTCTCTAGACCACCGACGCCCAGAGGGCTGGTGGGATTTGGAAGCAGCAAACCGAGCGTTTGCATCGACCCAAGTAGGGGGCATATATTTCCGAGTCGTTGCTGAACTTTATCATCGGCCAAGCCGCAGTGATGAAGTAGTCTCGGAGCGTGAAGAGAAGGCTGCGATGTCGGATGGCATATGCAATCACCATATCGCACAGCGACATCCATTGCTTATTCCGACTAGATCGTTGCCCTTTTGGCTTGATTTGGTTTCTGTTTACGGTTGCATGTGTGGTCATAACAACAACATTGGAACTTGGAAGAGGCCAGATGTTATCCAAGTTGCAACGGATGTTGTTCTTGAGTGCTCATCGACTGCTCCAAATACAAGCCCGCTTGGGCCCCGACATTATCCCTGACGCACCGCCGGGGCTACCCGAGCTTGTGGATCGCATTTGGAACCAACCGTTTGATCTCGTTCCCACCCATGGAAGAGGGGGCGCATTCTGTTCGCTGCCATTTTTCCCAATCCTCCTGTGAGTTGGGTCCTCGTTTTGAATTCGCAGCGCCGCGCTCCACTCCTCCTCCCCCCTTCTTTCCACGTCCTCCTCACCCTCTTCTCCCTTCTCCCCATCACCATGACCATCATCATCACCATCATCATCCTCGCCACCATCACCACCACCATCATCGTCATCACCGTCGCAATCGCCACCACCATCATCATTCTCGTTACCGTCTCGACGCACCCCTCACACGTTTCGTGACCCCATAGGGAGCTCCACCGAAAGCTTCAGTGGCAGGGCCCGCGCGTGTATTCGGGTCTACTTTGGCACACCCCTCGCGCAGTTCGTGGCCCCAGAGGGAGCTCCACCGAAGGCCCCAGTGGCAGGACCCGCATGCGTATTCGGGTCCACTTTGGCACACCCCTCACACGTTTCGTGGCCCCATAGGGAGCTCCACCGAAGGCCCCAGTGGCAGGGCCCGCATGCGTACTCGGGTCCACTTTGGCACACCCCTCGCACGCTTCGTGGCCCCATAGGGAGCTCCACCAAAGGTCCCAATGGCAGGGCCCGCATGCGTACTCGGGTCAACTTTGGCACACCCCTCACACGCTTCGTGGCCTCATAGGGAGCTCCACCGAAGGCCTCAGTGGCAGGGCCCGCATGCGTACTCGGGTCCAGTTTGACACACCCCTCACACGCTTCGTGGCCCCATAGGGAGCTCCACCGAAAGTCTCAGTGCCAGGGCCCGCATGCGTACTCGGGTCCACCTTGGAACACCCCCCACACGTGTCGTGGCCCCAGAGGGAGCTCCACCGAAGGCCCCAGTGGCAGGGCCCGCATGCGTATTCGGGGGAGCGTGGCCCCCACCGAAGGTCCCAGTGGCAGGGCCCGCATGCGTACTCGGGTCAACTTTGGCACACCACTCAGACGCTTCGTGGCCTCATAGGGAGCTCCACCGAAGGCCTCAGTGGCAGGGCCCGCATGTGTACTCGGGTCCAGTTTGACACACCCCTCACACGCTTCGTGGCCCCATAGGGAGCTCCACCGAAAGTCTCAGTGCCAGGGCCCGCATGCGTACTCGGGTCCACCTTGGCACACCCCTCACACGTGTCGTGGCCCCATAGGGAGCTCCACCGAAGGCCCCAGTGGCAGGGCCCGCATGCGTATTCGGGTATACTTTGGCACACCCCTCACACATTTCGTGGCCCCATAGGGAGCTCCACCGAAGGCCCCAGTGGCAGGGCCCGCATGCGTACTCGTTCCACTTTGGCACACCCCTCACACTTTTTGTGGCTCCAATGGCAGTGCCCGCATTGTGACTCGTGTCCCTCCTTGCATGTCCCTTACGAGCATGGCGCAGGATCGCCCGCGCAGTCTAGGTCAGAGGTGAGGTCGCCCATCGGGCCCTCTGATCACTCAATGTTCATGACCGCGATCATGATGCACGATTATCGACGCGATTTGGCTCGGAGGTGAGGTTGCCCATCGGGCTCTCTGATCATTCCCGCTTCTTGACCAGCATGGCGCATGATCACCGTCGCCCTCTGGCTCAGAGGTGAGGTTGCCCATCGGGCCCTCTGATCACTCCCGATTCTTGGCCACGAGCATGGCACGGAATCACCGACGCGGTTCGTTGATGATGATGATGATGATGGGTGATGATGATGATGATGGTGATGATGATGATGATGATGGTGATGATCATGATTGCATGGCCGGCGCACAATCCAGCTCGGAGCAGAGAGAAGGAGCGGAGAGGAAAAATCGAGTGAGCGGCGAGGCGGGTAGTCTGCCTGGCCTCAACCGCCACGCGCATGTCTGCCATTGCTGGGGACACATACGTGCCTCGGAAAGAGTACGGAGGGAATAATCGAGTGAGCGGCGAGGCGGGTAGTCTGCCTGGCCTCAACCGCCACGCGCATGTCTGCCATTGCTGTGGACACATACGTGGCTCGAGTCCTGTAGCCAGTGTCCTGCGAGTCTCCCGAATTCCGTCTGCAGACATATGTAACCCTCGCTCCGTCATCGCCCCTTTATAAAGTTTCCTACACTATTTGCACCCCCGCGTTTGCGCAGGGGTGGGGTACGTCGCCAGGGTAATTATTCATGCTCGCGGGAATCAATGTTGCGTTTCTGGGGTATGAGGTACAGCGCAATCCGCAATCCACCCAAGTTTTGCAAAATGCTTATACTTTGGATTGCTGGATCCGAGCTGCAGTAGAGACATTTGATTTACTTCGTAATTCGATCAATGAATTAGGAAACGAAGTATCTGAGACCGTGCGACGGAATTGCTCAGGCATTCAAGAGGCCTTCGTCTTCATACACACGTCTACGGAGCCCCGATGTTGTGTCAAGATTTGTCTCGCCAACAGCCTGCCCGGGGTCTTCAACGCTGATGACGCCATTGGGATCACCAATTGCTTTAAGAAAAAAAAAAGGGAGAGTGGCCCAGCCAACTCTCCCACCGAGACAGTCCCAGTCGAATCGCTAGCAGATGCTGTAGCCCCAGTCGTTGAAAGCATTACCCCGAGCGGCGCCGCCGCCTCGGGGCAGCGAACCCAGCGACGCTCTCGCCCGGCGCGACCGAGGTTCCAGTATTATGGGCGGCAATCTCACGAGGCCGCTCCCTATGCTCCTGCGTCTGCCGGCTCAGCCGCGTCAGGCACCAATGCCGGCTGGATCGATTATGACAGGATGCAGTCCTGGGCGGCTGAATCCTGGACTGAGGAACCCAACCCCCGAAGACTGGCTGTCGATCCGGTTGGCGGCCGCGCGCGCGATGGCGATGGCCCCGGGCCAGCCGCGGGCGGCGCGTGCGACGCGGCCGTCGACGGCGAGGACAAGGCCGAGAATGGAGTGCAACGACAAGTTCCAGCGCGACTGTAGGACGCCGAGTACCTTGCCGGCGACTCCCCCGCCGCCTTCGCCAAAGGCGAGACCGCGGGAGAAGGGCCAGGGCAGGAGTGAGCCAGGTGGCTGGGGCTCGAGGACAGCTCCTCCAGATTCAGTGGCGCTGGAGCAACAGCGATCCCCGGGACGACTCTCGAGAACAGAGAGGTCGATGGAGAAGGTGATGGTGCGCAATGGAACCTGTGCGACAAAGTCGATACTGGTCCGCACTACTTCGTGGAGCGGGTGCACCAGTTGTGCGTGGGCATTGAGGCCTGAGCTGGAAATATTAGCCCAGGCGGGGGACGTCGGGCTTCTTCGGCCTTCCGCCCTCTGGCAACCATCGTCGAGCGGTAATGTGCTTTTTGGGGTTCGCTCCGGTGGCTGTACATATGTGCAGGCCAGGTGGGTTGGGGGTCGGGGCGGCTCTACGGACCCCGCCGCGGGGGGAGTCAATGCGCCCCTTCCGCGCCACCATTCTCTTGCACTGCCTGCTCTCTCTCCTTGCGCGCGCGCTGTCCGCCTGCTGTGCTGACTCATTCTGCCCCCGCAGTTATATACTTTGGCCCTAGGGAAACGGACACGGAGCGAGCCTGCGGCGCGCGCGCGTGCGTCGGCCGGCGGGCCGGCCTCCTCCCTTCAGTGTTACCTTACTGTATGCGTGACGGTGCTATCCCTTCTTGCCCATGTCATCTGCGGAGCCCACTGACCATGATATATCATCGGAACATCTTGCAGGGATTACGAACATCCAGGCAAGAGGCTATTCCTGTATACCCCGGGCGTAGCCCGAATTTGTTTTTCGCGAAGTAACCTCCAATTCGCTGACCGACTGACTGGTCGCACCCGTGGCGCGACGGTTTCATTTTCGGCGGCCGAGGGCGCAAGTTATGGCGCAAACAGTAGGAGGCGTTTTTATTGTCGGCCGCCGTGGGCGCAACCTATGGCGCAACCAATAGGAGGCGGTTATATTCTCGGCCGCCGAGGGCGCAACCTATGGCGCAACCAACAGGAGACGGTTTTATTTTCGGCCGCCGAGGGCGCAGCCTACGGCGCAATCAATAGGATACGGTTTTATTGTCGGCCGCCGAGGGCGCAACCCATGGCGCAATCAATGGAAGACGGTCTTATTCTCGGCCGCCGAGGGCGCAACCTATGGCGCAACTAATAGGAGACGGTTTGATTCTCGGCCGCCGAGGGCGCAACGCATGGCGCAACCAACAGGAGACGGTTTATTTTCGGCCGCCGAGGGCGCAACCTATGGCGCAACCAATAGGAGACGGCTTTGTTTTCGGCCACCGAGGGCGCAACCTATGACGCAACCGATAGGACACGGTTTTGTTTTCGGCCGCCGAGGGCTCAATCTAAGTTGTCAGCCGCCGACTTTTGAGTCATGGAGGTCATGCGAAACACCGCGCAGGCAAACAGCCACGACATGCCGCACCTGCCATCAACATGCGACGGCGCCAGCACCGTGAGACTGGCCCCCGCCGCCGCCCCAACATCACGGTACCCCCCCGCGCGGCGGGGGGGGGGTACCGTGAGGTTGGCCCCCGGCGCCGCCCAAACTTCATTGTGCCCCTTGTGCGCCGAGGGGCGCCGTGAGGCTGGCCCCCGCTGCAGCCCCGACCTCACGGCACCCCCGCGCGGCAGGGGGTACCGTGATCCTGGCCCCCGTCGCCGCCGCCCCAACCGCGAGGCTGGCCCCCGCCGCCGCCCCAAGGGCGGCCCGCGATGACTGCTGCTTGAGCACCCTTGGGCCATCTCGGGGGCACAGGAACTCTGGGCGCCAGCGGGCTATTTTTGTTGTCGTCGGCTTCGTGCGTGGATCCCGTGACATGTCTGTCTTGGGGTGCGTGTTGCATTGCAGTTGCCGTGGAAAATATGCAATTCAAAGCGCGCGTGGGCTCCCAGTCGAATGTCGTTCCCGAAAGCGTGAAGGGCCAAGTGGCCTTCCCACGGCTAAGGGTAAAAAGGCTTTGTCACGCTTCTCCGGGCCCCCCCCAAAGTCGGGCATGAGGTTTGCCGTGCGCGATTGAATCGTTTCTCGCGCCCAGGTTTGCTCTTGGTTACCGCGTTATTGTCGAAACCGACACCGAAACTCCTCCCCCTCTTTCTCCCTCGCTCCCCCTACTCGCTCCCGCTCCCGCTCTGCCTCCCGCCTTCCTCTCCTCCCTCTCCGCGCGTTCCGCGCGCCGAATCGCATGGGGGCAGCAGAGGCGGCGGGGCCGTGTGAGAGCAGGCGAAGTGCTGTCCTCGCTGAAACGCCGGCAGCTTGTGCGTGAAAATGGTGTTGCCGGGCAGCGCGCGCTTCGTCTTGACCGCGCCCCTCGGACATTTGACCGCCCGAGTGAGGGCTGACTGGTGCGCTCGCCGCAGCTCCGCGCAATTGTTTTCTGAAATTCCGCTTGCGCCCGTGCGCAGTCCGTGTTTTCTCCCCCTCGCCAAGTCGTAGGAAACCGGACGCGCGCGAGCGCCTTCCGTTCGTTACGTGGGAACGCTTGTTACTCCCAGTGGCGAGTTGTGCCGCCATTGATTCGCATTGTGCTGGGGTCGGGGTGGGGGCGGGTGGGGGCCTGCTGGCTCCTTCGACGTGGCTGACTTGACTTCCTCTCCTGCTCCCGCTCTGCTCCCGGTCTGTTCCTGCTCCCCACCCTCCTCCCCCTACTCCCCCGGTTCCCCCCGGCTTCCTTCGCTCCCGTCCCCTCGCTCCTCTCCCCCTCCCCCCTTCTCCCGCTCTCCCTCTCCCCTCTCCTTTCCCCTTCCTCTCCCCCTTATTGTCTCGCCCTCCTCTCCCCCTCTCTCCCCTTCCTCTCCCCCTCTCCCCCTCCACCCCCTTCCTTCCTCCTCTTCCCCCCCTCCCCTCCTCTCCCCCGCCTCCCCTCGCTCCTGTTTCCCGCTCCCCCCCCCTCTGGCGTCCTCTTCCGCGCGATGTGCCGCGCCCCGCCCTCGCCCCGTTCGACCCAGGACGCCGCAGTCGCCCGTCGGGGCGATGTCGCCGTGGGCGGCTGCGGAGGCGGACGCGGCCGCGTCCGCCGCGACGCCCAGGGCGGCCGTGCAGCTGGACGCCGAGCAGACGTGCAACCAGGCCGCAGACGGTCGTGGATCCGAGTGGGGGGAAGAGGGGGGTGGGGGAGGAGGAGGAGGAGGAGGAGGAGGAGGAGGAGGAGGAGGAGGAGGAGGAGGAGGAGGAGGAGGAGGAGGAGGAGGAGGAGGAGGAGGAGGAGGAGGAGGATGAGCAAAAGGACGAGGAATCCGAGGAGGAGGAGGAGGCGAAAGAGGAGGAGGAGGAGGAAGAGGAGGAGGAGGAGGACCAGTGAAAACCCAAGATTCATCAACGATGTTGGAATAAACCCTTGATCCAAGCTCCCTCTTCATAGGACCGTACAAAAATTCATTTCCATTGAGGAAACTCTTTCGTTGGAAGGCAACGATTTGAAGATCCTCGAGCATGCCAAAACATTGTTATCGGTATTTCAACGCCACAGATCAACTTGACTGTTGCGTTTTCACAATCCTGAATCGTGCCAGAAGGTCATATTTGGGACTTCAACACTGCGAATCAACGTAACTGTTGCGCCCGCAAAATCCTGCATCCTTCCAGAACACCATTGCTAGTTTTTTGATCATGGGAGTCCGTGGAACTCCTGCAAATGTTATAAATGAATGCGCGCGGCGCTAAGGCGGGAACAGCATTTTGAAAAGGAACCGCCCTCAATCCGTGAAGCTGTTGCCAATGTTACAAACGAATGTGCGCGGCACTGAGACGTGAGACGCATTTTGAAAACGGGTCGCCCTCAATCAGTGAAACGCTTGCACAGTTTTAAGACGAATGTGCGCGGCGCTATGGCGACAACCACATTTTGAAAACGGGTCACCCTCAATCCGTGAAGCTCATGCACATGTTTGAAACCAATGTGTGCGGCGCGAAGGCGAAACCACATTTCGAAAACACACCGCCCTCAATCCGTGAAGCCCTTCCAATGTTTTAACGGATGTGCGCGGCGCTAAGGGGAGAGCCACATTTTGAAAACACACCGCCCACCATTTGTGAAACTGTTGCCACGGGTCAAGCTTCATGGTCATAAGTTGTGAGGAAGTCTCAGGCGACATGCCCCGCCCGCCCTACAAATTGGCTCCGGGGTTCGACAAGGAGAACTTGTGTATAAAGACAAGGAATGGGAGGAGGAGGAGGAGGAGGATGAGGAGGAGGAGGAGGAGGAGGAGAAGGAGGAGGAGGAGGAGGAGAAGGAAAGGAGAAGGAGGAAGGAGGAGGAGAGGAGGAGGAGGAGGAGGAGGAGGAGAGAGGAGGCGGAGTTGGAGGAGGAGGAGGAAAAGGAGGAGCAGGAGGAGGAGGAGGAGGAGGAGGAGGAGGAGGAGGAGGAGGTGTAGGAAGAGGAGGAGGAGGAGGAGTCAAACGATGAGGAGGTGTAGGAGGAGGAGGAGGAGGACGAGGAGGGGAGGAGGATATGGAGGAGGAGGATGAGGAGGGGAGGAGGAGGAGGAGGAGGAGGAGGAGGAGGACGACGACCAGTGTAAACCTAAGACGAATCAGCGATGTTGAAATGCACCCTCTCTCCCAAATTCGCTTTCATAGGCTCCAATAAGGGGCCATCTCCTCTGAGGGAAGCGCCCCGTTGGGGGACAACCGTGTTAACATCTTGAAGCGCGTCAAAACACAATCTTCAGGATTGCAACGCCACGAATTCAACTGACGGTTACGTCCTGGCGGTCCCGAGTCGTGCCAGAACAGTATTCCTGGGACGTCAACACCCTGAAGCAACGTAATTGTTGCGCCCTGGCAGTCCGGACTCCTTCCAGAAACACCATTTCTGGTATTTTCGCCGCGATCACCAGCGACATTCCTGCAAACTAAAAAAAATAATGAACGCGGCGCTAAGGCGACAGCCACATTTTGAAGACGACCCTCCCTCCATCCGTGAAGCCTGTTCACCTTCTCAGAACGAATGTGCGCGGCGCCAAGGCGAAGGGCACATGTTGCAAACCACCCGCCTTCAACCCATCTCCTTGCATTTGTTTAAAACGAATGTGCGCTGCGCGAAGGCGAGAGCCACATTCCGAAGACGACCCGCTCTTATTTCGTGAAGCCTTTACAAATGTTGGAAGCGAATGTGCGTGGTGCTAAGGCGAGAACCACATGTTGAACACGAGCCTCCCTCAATCCTTGAAGTTTTTTCAACTTTTTAGAACGAATGTGCGCGGCGCTCAGGTGACAGCCACATTTTGAAGACGACCCGCCCTACATCCGTGAAGCTCTTACATCTGTTCAAAACGAATGTGCGTGGCTCCAAGGCGAGAGCGACATTTTCCCGTAAAACTCGGGCAGTTGTTAAACGAATGTGCGCCGCGCAAAGCCACACTTTGCAAACCACCCGCCCTCAATCCGTGAAGTTCTAGCACATTGTTGGAACGAATGTGTGCGGCGCGAAGGCGAGAGCCACAGTTTGAAAACACAGCGTCGTCAATTCGTGAAGCTCTTCAATTTTATGAAGCGACGGTGCGCAGCGCTAGACAAGAGCCACATTTAGAAAACGAGCCGCCCTCCATCTGCGAAGCTGTTGCCAGTCTTTAAGCATCAGGGTCATCAGTGGTGAGAAGTCTCAGGCGAAATGCCCGGCCCGCCCTTTCGACCGGCTTCGGGGCGCGACAGGGAGGAGTTACCAATTAGGAAAAGGAATGGAGGAGGAAGAGGAGGAAGAGGAGGAAGAGGAGGAAGAGGAGGAAGAGTAGGAGGAGGAGGAGGAGGAGGAAGAGACCCAGAGTAAGTCGAATCTGTATCAGTGATGCCTCAGTTCGCCTTCGCGTCTCAAGTCCGTTGCTCATGTGTCCCCACACGCATTCTTTCTCACCGCGCGAAGCGCCCCCCTTTGGAAGACGAACTCGGCGGCCCCGCGCAAGGCTCGCGCGAATCGCCCTCCGTCCTTCGGGTTGTAAGGAATGCGACGTTGTGGGCTTAAAGTTCTAGGAAGTGCTCAGTGACAGCCCTGCTTTGAAGAGTGGCCGCCCTGCATCCGTATAGCCGTTGTACATGTGTTCGACTTTTGGTAACACAGTCATATGAAGTCTCAGGAGAGATCCCCATTATGAAAAGGCACCGCGGCCGCCTTCCATCTGTGTCGTTGTTTTGAATGTGTTTACGCTTTGCGAGTCCCCACCAGCCCATCCAAAAGCAGCCGCTCGAAAACGGTGCGCTGGCCGTAGGGTGTTTTCTCTTCCTTCTCCCTCTCTTTGGCTTCTTTCTTCCATCCTCCTCTCCTTCTCCTCGTCCTCGTTGCTCCTTCTCTTCGTCCTCCTCCTCCTCCTGGCGTTGCCGTGCGATCTTGGGGCCCTCTTGGGATCTCAGGGAATCGTGGCCCTGGGGCTCTCTTGGGGCTCTCTTGGGGCTCCTTTGGGAGTCTCGAAACCCTCTCGGGGCTCTTTGTGGGAGTTTGGGAGGTCTCGTGGGGCCATCTTGGAGGCCATCGGGCAAAGAAGGAGAGAGCATGTATTGGTGTACCCCCGTCGGGGCCCGAAATATCGCCTCTTGGAGCCCTCTTGGGCCGCTCTTGGGCGCCTGTTGGGCGCTCTTGAGGCCGTCTTGGGGCCCTCTTGGGCCGTATTGGCCGCCTCTTGGGCCGTCTTGGGGCCCCCTTGGGCCGTCTTGGAGCCGTCTTGGGAGCCCCTTGGGCCGTCTTGTGGCGGTCTTGCGGGCCTTTTGGGCTGTCTTGGAGCGTCGGGAAACCGAAAGGGCGGGAACGCTAAACTGTTTGAAATACTTTAGGAAAACATGTGATTTTGGCATCGTGGGGCCCTCTTAGGGCGCTTCTCTCGGTGCTCTCTTGGAGCGTTTGGGGGGCCTCTTGGGCCGTCTTGGCCTCTCGGGGGCGTCATTGGGAGGTTCCGCGGCCACTTGGAGCCGTCTTAGGGCGGTCTTGGAGCCTCTTGGCGCTCTCTTGGGCCGCTCTTGGGCGCCTCTTGGGCGCTCTTAGGGCCGTCTTGGGGCCCTCTTGGGCCGTATTGGCCGCCGCTTGGGCCGTCTTGGGGCCCCCTTGGGCCGTCTTGGAGCCGTCTTGGGAGCCCCTTGGGCCGTCTTGGGGCGGTCTTGCATGCCTTTTGGGCTGTCTTGGAGCGTCGGGAAGCCGAAAGGGCGGGAACGCTAAAATGTTTGAAACGCCAACGGCAAATCAATGGTTTTGGCTTCTTGGGGCCCTCTTAGGGCGCCTCTCGGGGCTCTCTTGGAGCGTCTTGGGGACCTCTTGGGCCGTCTTAGCTTCTCGGGGGCGTCCTCGGGAGGCTCCGCGGCCACTTGGAGCCGTGTTGTGGCGGTCTTGGAGCCGCTTGGGGCTCTCTTGGGCCGCTCTTGGGCGCCACTTGGGCGCTCTTGGGGCCGTCTCGGCGCCCTCTTGGGCCGTATTGGCCGCCGCTTGGGCCGTCTTGGGGCCCTCTTGGGCCGTCTTGGAGCCGTCTTGGGAGCGCTCTTGGGGGCCCTGGGAGCGCTCTTGGGGCCATCTTGGAGGAGATCGGTCAAAGAAGACGAAAGCACTTATTTGCCCCCCCTGGGGCCACGATCCCTGTGAGGGGTGTCAAAAAATGAGCCTCCCAGGGACCGACAAAGGACGCCCCGGCGACCCGCGGCCCCCCCTCTCCAGGCCCAGGGGGAGGGGGTAGGGGGAGGGGTAAACCCCTCCCCGAAAGGGAAGAAGGGGGTTGAGAACAGAGAGGACTATCTAAACCACTCACGCCCTAAAGGGCTGGTGGGATTTGAAGTTGTGCTACCTTGAAGGAAAGATCACATGAGAGCCCCATGATGAAATATTGGCCTCCATGCGTGTAACGGTTGAAAGCTCTGAAGCCGAAAGTGCATGGTGGTAAGGAAAGCGCGGTATTATGTAAACAGCTGGCCTTCCATCCGTTTTAGCCTGAGATTTCGAAGCTTCGGGGTTGTCGGTTGCAAGGAAGTCTCAAGCGACACGCCCAGCCGGACCTACAGACGCGTCTGGTCGTGGGACAGGGATGGGTTATTGGGGAAGACGGGAGTATGGAAGGCAGGGAGTATAGAGGGATGGGCGAGGGAGGAGGACAGGGGTATGTCAGGTCTTGCGCCCACCAGGAAACAAAACCGAAGCTCCGACAACATATTTTTGCATTTTTTGAAATTTGTTTTGGTGGCGCCGAAGGGTGGCGTTGTCGCGCGCACGTCCCAACTTGGACCGGGGCCAACCGCCACCCATGCATCGCGCGAGTGTCTTTATTGCCATCACTTGGGCTGTTCCACCGTTATCATAACGCATGCATCGTCGTTCTTCGCGGTCGAGCTGTTTTCGACTTCGTTCGTGCCAACCGTGTTGCTCGCACCTCTCTCGGAGTAGCCTAATTGGGCATGAAGCATCGCGCGGGCTCGCATGCTTTCGCAATCAGACAGTTGCGCTTCTACCAACGCTACGCCACTCATTTCTGGTTGAAATCGTTTATTTTTTGATTGGCGTTTTGTCGCCGAAAGCTTCGCCTGTAGAATGTCACTACTGAGGTATGGAGGAGGAGCGGGAGGATGAGGAGGAGGGGTGAAGAGGGGGAGAAGGAATGGAGAAGGAGGAGGAGGGAAGGACGATGGGGGAGGAGGAGAATGGAGAGACGGAGGTAGGGAAGTTGCGGATGATGATGATGATGCTGCTGTTGCTGATGATGATGATGATGATGATGATGATGATGATGATGATGATGATGATGATGATAATTATGATCATTGGTGACGATGATGATGATGATGATGATGCTGATGCTGATGCTGATGCTGATGATGATGATGATGATGATGGTGATGGTGATGGTGATGGTGATGGTGATGGTGATGGTGATGATGATGATGATGATGATGATGATGATGATGATGATGATGATGGTGATGATGATGATGATGATGATGACGATGATGATGATGATGATGATGATGAGGATGAGGATGAGGATGAGGATGATGAGGATGATGAGGATGAGGATGAGGATGAGGATGATGATGATGATGAGGAGGAGGAGGAGGAGGATGATGAGGATGATGAGGATGATGCTGATGCTGATGATGATGCTGATGATGATGGTGGTGATGATGATGATGATGAGGAGGAGGAGGAGGAGAGGAAAACGAGAGGGGGGAGTTGGAGGTGGAGGAGGACGAAAAGGGGGGAGTGGTGGTGGAAGGTGGAGAAGGTGGAGGAGGGTGAGGAGGAGGTGGTGGTGGAGGAGGAGGCTTAAGGGATGAAGCTGCAACCCACGGTAACGTGATTCCGCCACAAACCAATCATTGAACGACAACGGGCCACATCCCTAGAGTAACCGGGATGGCCGATACCAGACGCCAGTGGTTGCGTTGGAGCTCGCAGTATGAGGTTTCGGCCATGCGCCTTCAAGAGTTCTGGGGAATTGGGCGTTCCTGAATGCCCGAACAGCCGCCCTGGCTTCTCGCTCCTGCGGGTGACCTGGTCCGAGGAGGGCTTAGACCAAAGCACCTCCTGTCTGGCGCGGACCTTAGGCTTCCGGGAACCTACGAGGTCAGAGAAGTCTCCAAGGACCTTTGGAGGTCCCGGGAGGCCTTGCCCGCAGCACTCCAGCAGCATGCGGCTTCCAGGGGCTCCTGGCCCCTGGGTGGACATTGCTGTGGCTATCATTGCAAATGGCTGCGGCTTTGGCCATGGGGGCAACTTTTTTGGTGCGGGGACGCCTCGGCGGCGCCTCGGTGGCGCCACGAACCATCGTAGCCCGCGTGCGGGGCGGTGAGCCCCATTTGGGGGGGGGTTCCTTTGGGCTAACGGGGCAGCCCGGAAGACTCTCCTGACCGCCTATTGGGCGGTTAAGGCGGAACTTGCTGCTACCATTTTTGAGTGTTGGGGGCCGTCGTAGCCCGCGTGCGGGGCGGTGAGCCCTTTTTTGGGGGGGGTCTCTTCGGGCTTGGCCGCCCAAGAGGGCGGTTAAGGCGGCTCGGGCCCATGGGACGGCTGAGGCCCATGTCTGCGGCCCGCAGACTGTCCGCAACGTTCTTTGTAGTTGGGTCTCCTAGGGCCGTACGAGCACTGCTATCGAGAGGGGTGTATCCCCATGTCCCATGTCTTACGCCGCTGTGGACTGGCCATCCACTGCAGATGCTTCTGGGATTCTGGGGACTTATGTGAGCTCAAAGAAATCTCCAAGGACCTCTGGAGATCTCGGAAGGAGCGCTCCGGAAGCATACGGCTTCCATGGACTCCAGCACCCTGCTGGGTGACATGGCTGCGGCTAGTTAGTGTGACGACTGGCACAAATTGCTGCGGCTTTTGGCCAGGGGGGTAACTCCCCTGGTGCGGAGACGCCTCGGCGGCGCCACAAATGGCTGCGGCTTTGGCCAGGGGGACACCTCCCTGGAGCGGAGACGACTCGGCGGCGCCAGACGCCATCGTGGCCCGGCGGTGTACCCTGTTGGGGGGACTTGTTCGGGTCGGGCGGCGCTGCGGGGACGCGTCTCCGTGCTGTCCCAGTGGGGAATTCCGTTGCGCCAGGGGCTCAGCGCCTCTGGCACGCAGGCGCCTCGGCGGCGCTGGGGGCCGTCGCAAGCCCGCGTGCGGGGCAGGAAGCCCCATTCGAGGGGTCTCCTAGGGCTAAGGTGAATAGCCCCTTCGCCTCCCCCCGATCTCCGTGGGGCCAGAGGCACCGGTGGGGGGGTTGGGATGGGGTGTTAGGGCCAGGGGAGGAGCCCGAACTCGCTCCCTCTGGCCCATGTCGCCCCGGTGGCGGAACCCCAGCGAGCTCAGGGAGGTGCTCGTCGGAGGCGACGTGTCTCCTTATAGGCCGCCCCGTGCGTCAACCCTGGATGCTCTACCCTGCAGCCGTGCACACCGTCGGCCTGGGGAGGACGAGGAGAAGGTAGCAAGAGCGGGAATAGCTAAAAGACGGTGTCTATGTCAAAAGAGCTACGCGCCACCCCCAGAGCTTGCCGAAGAAGCAGGCAAGGAGAAGGGAGTGAGGACGGTTGGGTGGGAGGTCTCTGGGCCGCGGCGTGCCTGGTGCTGTCCCGCGGTTGTCCTGCGGTTGTCCTGCGGTTGTCCCGCGGTTGCCCCGATGGTTGTTTCAGGTTGTCCCGATTGGTGTCCCGATGGTTGTTCCGATGGTTGTTCCGATGGATGTTCCGATGGTTTTCCCGATGGTTGTCTCGCCCGATGTCCCGACGGTTATCCTGGTTGTCCCGATGGGTTTCCCGATGGTTGTCTCGGCAGATGTCCCGATGGTTGTCGCGTGATTTTCCCGATGGATGGTTGTGATGGTTGTGCAGATGGATGGTTGTCGGTAGTCCCATTGGTTGTCCCGTTGGTTGTCCCGATGGTTTTCCTGATGGCTGTTCCGATGGTTGTCCGATGGTAGTCCCGATGGTCATCCTGATGGTTGTCTCGATGCTTATCCTGATGGTCTGCCCGTGATATTCCCGATAACTGTCCCGATGGTTGTCCAGATTGTTGTCCTGATGGTTGTCCAGATTGTTGTCCCGATGGTCGTCCAAATGGCTGTCCCGTGTTTGTTTTTTTTCTTCTTGATGTTGTCCCGATGATTTCGGCAAGGGGTGTCCCGATGTTTGTCCCGTTGTTTGTGCCAACGGTTGCCCTGTTGGTTGTCCCGATGATTGTCCCGATGGTTGTGCCGATTGTGTTGCGCTGGTGTCCCGTGATTGTCCCTTGGTAGTCCCGGTGTTTTTCTGGATGGTTGTTCCGTTGTTGTTCTTTTGCGGTCCCAATTGTTGTCCCGTGGTTTGCGACTCCAAACATCAAACCCTACCTTCCAACATCCCTATCACCGTCAGGGTGGTCTTGTAGGTAAGTCTCCCGACGGTATTTCTATGCGAAGTTCATGGTTTTAAATGATTTCGAGGCTCGCGCATGTCGCTGGCATCGTGTTATTTTCGCAGGGGTTCGCGCATTTAGTGTTCTTTGGACATGTCCACTGCGTGATATTGCTTACGTGAGACGGTACCCAGGGCCCGATCCAGCCTAGTACCGCATGGAATGGTTCAAGACCTAGGAGGTGCGTTTGGATCAGAAGCCACATGAGAACATGATTGAACATGCTGACCCAGATAGGGTCTGGTGCGGCCCAGTCCAGCTGATGGGGGGAATGATCGCCGAGTCATTTTCATGCTTGGCATTCTCGCAACTGTGTTCCGCAAGCGCATTTTTTTTTTGTTTGTTTTCTGGTCGGACGCTGTCTGGGACTCTGTCTGTGCGTTGTGATGTTTTGTTTAGTCGGTTCTACGGGAACCCCGATGCATGTGGTGATATGGGAATCGCTTGGCTAATGAGTCATAGGGTCAGATGGGTCAGATGCCACATTTCGTTTGGCCATCCAGGGGACATGTCGCTTGGGTTCTTTACCCTGGTCGTCTCCACCTCTTGTGTTCATCGCAGGCGATGGCCATTCCGCACCTCGCCATCCTGGAGGCACAGCAGCGGCCGTGTATCCTGACGTCAATGTTTATCCCGCATCTGCGGACAAGCAGGCACTTCACTGGGATGCTATGCAGAGCGATGGGATAAGAAGGGATGATGCGCTTTCCCCAGACAGTTCAATGTGAAGCGAGTTGGTATGGCAGGATGGAGCGGGACAAGACAGGGCCAAACCACACAGTGCGACTGTCTGAGAAGCCAGCACGTTTTGTATCTTGACTTTGAGTGAGAGCCGGCCGGATCTTTTCATCGGTTGAGCTCTAAGTTCCCCACTCAGGCTTTGCTTACGGGGTGTCTATGTGGTTGTGAAGAGAATCGGTGGGTTCCGGACCTGGCCGTCCGGCGTTCCTCGGGTTTGTCGGGGTTGCCCAGTTGCTTGGGTTACCCAAGTTGCCCAGGTTGCCCAGGGTTGCTCAGGGTTGCCCTGGGTTGATCGGGTCGCGTTCCTCGGGTTGCCCAGTTCCCCGGTGTTCTTCTGTCTGCCCAGTTGCGCCGGGTTGCCCTGTTGCCCAGTTGCCCGGTTGCCCAGGTTGCCCGGTTTGCCTTGTTGCCCAGGCTGCCTGGTTGCCCAGGTTGTTTGGTTGCCCGTTTGCCAAGCAAGTGACAAGCAGTACCAAGCAATCCCAAACACTGCCCGGCAATGCCAAGCACATGTCAAGCAGTGTCAAGCAATGCCAAACAATGCCAAGCAATACCGGGCAAGGCCAACCAATGCCAAGCAATGCAACGCAATGCCGAGCAATGCCAAGCAATACCAGCAATGCCAAGCAATTCCAACCAAAGCCAAGCAATGCCAAGTAATGGCAATGCCAAGCACATACCAAGCTCATACCAAGCAATGCCAAGCAATGCCGAGCAAGGTCAACCAATGCCAAGCAACGCACAGCAATGCAACGCAATGCGGAGCCATGGCAAGCAATGCTATGCAATGCCAAGGACATGTCGAACAATGCCAAGGAATGGCAAGCAATCCCAAGCAAGGCCAAGCAATGCCAAGCAATACCAAGCAGTGCAAAGCAATGCCGAGTAATGCCAACCAGTTCCAAGCAATGCCAAGCAGTTCCATGCAATGCTAAGCAATTTCGAGCACAGCCAAGCAATGCCAAACATATTGCAAACAATGCCAAGCACTATCATGAAATGGCACGCAATGCCAGCAATGATGAACAATGCCAAGTAATACCAACCAGTGCCAAGGAATACCGAGCAATGCCAAGCAATGCCGAGCAATGCCAAGCAATGCCAAGCAATGTCAAGTAATGCTAAGCAAAGCCAGGTAATGCCAAGCCATGCCAGATACTGCATATGCCGAGCATTGCCAAGCAATGCCAAGAAGAGCCAAATCAATGCCAATCAGTGCCAAATAGACCAATTCAATGCCAAGCAAAGCAAATCAAGCCAATGCCATGCAACGCAAACCAATGCAAAGCAATGCCAAGCAATTCCACGCAGTGCCAAGCAACGCCAAGCAATTCGAATCAACGCTAAGCAATGCCAAGTAACGCAAAGCAGCGCAACGCAGTGCCTTCCTCGTCGAGCTACAAGAATATCTTCCTTAAGTGGTGTCGTGCGAGGTTCGTTGAGCTTGATGAGCGATTCCACTTCGTCGTCGTTGTACCAAGTAAAGTGCGACTGCGGAGTTGTCACCACGCTTACGGTCAAGTGCACGCAGGGAGGATGTATTGACTATTCCCGTCCGAGCGAACGTGCTGATCCGCATTATGTTGCGAACGTATGGTGCGCCAGCGCCAAGTACAATAAGCTAAAGTACTCCGACAAAGCGATGTCAATCAATGGCACGCCAAACGAGTACAGGATAACTTCTATTCAACAGCATCGGCTTCCAAGAGTGATGTGCATCAGATGCGAGGAATGTGCGTTTGATTGATACGACCATACTCAGGCTTTCTGGGTACATTTGAAGCGATACAGAATTACAAGCATCCTGTGTTGTTGGGTCTTCGTTTTGAATGTGCAGCGCCCAGCGTCACCTCACTCACTCCTGCTTCCCTCCCTCCCTCCCCCCAGCTGCTCTCCGCGTGTCGCTCCCGACGCACACCTCGCACGCTTCGTGGCCCGCTAGGGAGCTCCGCAGAGGGTCCCAGCGGCAGGCTGCAAACGCCACCACCCCGCTCATGTCGACACACTCCTCACACGTTTCGTGACGCCATAGGGAGCTTTACCCGGGGCACCGGTGGCAGGGTCCACATGCCGCTGCCCCGCCAATTTCTGCATGCTCTCACACGTTTCGTGGCTCCATATGGAGGAGCTCCACCGAGGGCACCAGCCCCGCCCATTTCCGCACACCCATCGCACGTTTCGCCAGCCCCTGGACCTCTCCACCCATTCCCTGGGATTGTTTTTTCTCAACTATCATATGGTGTTTTGTCTTCGTTTTGAAGAGAGTGAGTGTGAGAGAGAGAGAGAGCGTTCCGCGTCTCACTCACTCCTTCCTCCCCCCCTCTTCTCCACTGCTTCCTCCACCCATGCCTGCATCTGCCCTCCGCATGTGCCTGTTTTGGCACACCACTCATGCTTTTCGTGGCCCCGTGGGGAGCTCCGCCGAAGGCCCCAGAGGCAGCGACCGCATGGCGGCAGCGCGCCGATTTCGGCACACCACTCACAAGTTCCGTGGCCCCATAGAGAGCTCCGAGAAGGCCCCAGTGGCAACGTCCGAATGGCTGCACCGCACCCATTTCGGCACACCTGTGGCACCCCCCCTCTTCGTCTCACCTGCTACGCGATACTCGCAGCTGCGTGAGCTTGGGTCCTTCGCCAGTGTAATTGACGGTCCCGCGGCCAAGAAGCGGCCCTTGGATACCGAACATCGAGAAAAGTTTCTGGCGGGAAGTTCTGGGTCGCCAGAGGTCTGGGCTTCTCCTCAAAGATCTACCCCTGCCCTTCTCCTCGAGGCGGATACAGCCGCGGCGACGAGGAGCCCGCCAGGAGACCCGAAAAGGGCAGAAAGCGGAACAAACACGTGGATAGATTCGAGGATCGAGGTCTGGGCAGTCTCTCCTGCGCCTCCTGCTTGTCCTCCTCCTGTCGGGCGGGGCTAGGACAGGGGTAAATCGTTCCAGAGTTTTCCCGAACGCTCACAGAGCGTTGCAACTCAGACCGCGTCGCCCGACATCCTCCAGGACCGCCGCAACTCAGAGATCGCCGATTTGTCCTGGTCTGAATTTGTCCTTGTTTTGGTATCGTCTCTTCCGGCGCCATCACCGAACCCGGCGTCGCCAGAGGCTGCGATCGCGCTCGGCCTCCTCGTCCACGCTCCGGTCGTGCACGCCGCCGCCGTCTGCCCGCGAAGGAGCCGAGAAGGGGGGGGGGTCCCTATCCTCCCCCCCTCCTTCCCCTCCTACCCTCCTCCTGCCCCACCCCCCTCCTCCCTTCTCCTCGCCCGCCTGAGCACCTTCTCACCTCCCCCGCCCTCCTCTCCCTCCCTCCTCTTCCCCCTCGCTGCTCCTCCTCCTCCTCCTCCTCCTCCTCCTCCTCCTCCTCCTCCTCCTCCTCTTCCGCCAGGCCTTCCCCTCGCTCTTCAGGGGAGTTATCGAGAAGGTCCTCCCGCGCTTCGGGGTCCCGCTGGGCTTCCGCAACGTGATCGAGGCGCTCTACAGCAACTGCCTCGCCTTCAGCTCCTTCCGCGCCGAGGGCACCAGTGCGGAGCTCGAGCCGCTGTTCGCGCTCCTGTGCGGCATCATGCAAGGATGCCCGCTCTCTGGCACGGTCTGGTGCTTGGCCATGGATGCGCCCATCCGTGCGCTGCTGGCGGCGATTGCTGAGCATGGATTCCTCACGGCTTGCGCCGACGATCTCGGGATGCTGATCAAGAACGCTGTCGCCCTCCCTAGCATAGACCACACCTTCGTCTCTATAGAGGTCGCCTTCAACCTGCAGCTGGCCCTGCACAAGTGCGTGCTGGTCCCGCTGTGGGAGGAGCTCACGGAGGACACACTGCTGAACGTCAAGTCTTTCCTCGCTGCGGAGGTCCCCCGCTGGCTGGGCTTCCGCGTCGACTCCACGGCCAAGTACCTGGGAACTCACCTGGGCCCAGGCGTCACGGACTTCGGCATCTGGAAGGGTGCGGCGGGGAAATGGTGGACCCGCTGCTGGGAGCTGGCGCGCACAGGCATGGCCACCAGCCTTGCGGCCCGCGCGTACAACATCAACGCGCTGCCGTGCCAATCGTACCTCGCGCAGTTCTACTTCATCGTGCCTGCCATCTGGAAGGTCGAGTTCACCTCCCTGCACCGCCTGCTGCGGCTGCCGCCCTCGTCCATGCGCAAGGCTGACATCCTATCGATGAGCGCGTGGTGTGGCTCCCCGTCGCCGATTGGCCTCTTCCCCTACACGCTCGCGGCGATGATGCGCTCGGCGGAGAACACGGTGCGCGGATGGGAAGCCCACCTTCACCACCTTCATGAAGCTGCAGTGGAGCATGTCCCGCTGATTGACGTGATCAAGGGCAACTGGTCTCCACCGTGGTGGCGGACGCGGAGGGCGATCGTGCAGAACTACGCCATGATCTCGGACACCTACGCCCAGCTGGACATCCCCAGACCGACGCTCGACGTGTTCGCGATCCCGATCCCGAGCAGGTACCTCAAGATTGCGAAGTCGGCGATGACCCTGGAGACGAAGACGGCGGCAGCGGCCACTCCTCCCAGGAAGCCCAAGCGCCAGGCCATGGCCGCCGCGTCGCTCCGTGGCTCGCTGTACCCCGAGGACCTGGTGGCCACCATCCACCGACGGCTGCGCAGGTGGGGCGTCGAGTGCCCGTTGCCTGTGCTGCGCGAGAGGTGGCCTCCGCTGCGTAGCAAGCTGACGGAGGTACGCCCTGCCTGGATGTGGTCGTGGATGCGCACCGCAGTCAACGGCTGGACGACTTCGCGTCGCATGAGCGCCGTCATCGACGCGCGCCCGTGCCTCTTCGGCTGCGAAGAGGAGGATGCTCTCGAGCACTACATCTCCTGTCCGATCCTCAGGGCGATGGTCGCGGGCGAGGCGGGTGCGGACTCCCTGGGCAATGGCCCCGAGCTCCTCGGCTTCGGCGACGAGCAGTACCACGCGAAGCGCCCCATCACGGAGTGCATCTACGCCGCCGGCCTCATGTGCCAGTGCTACCACATCCAGAAGCACCGCATGGACGTGGGCCTGGCCGCGGGAGCTGACCAGCGGGCTGGTGTGAGACTGGCCGCGCTGCATCGCATGCAAGCATAGGCGAGGCTGCAGATCGAACTGCCCGCCGAGCTTCGTGCCCTCCTCCTCCTCCTCCTCCTCCTCCCCGTCCTCCTCCTCCTCCTCCTCCTCCTTCTCTTCCTCCTCCTCCTCCCCGTCCTCCTCCTCATTATCCTCCTCCTGTTCCCCTCCCCCTTCTATTAGATTGGATTCTACTCTCAGTGGAAGTGTCCGCCTATGCTGGACACCTCTAACATCAAAACACGACTCATCACGTCGCGCCAATCAGGGGTACATCTATGTTGGCGGGCTGAATTTGTCCGAGCCTTGTGAGCAGCTGTGGGACATCCCACTTCTCGCCCCATGTCAACTCCAAACAATACTTCCGTCCTCGGCCAGAGCATCTCTGTGGACCATAAAATATGTACTATCGTCCTCGCTCCTCGAATGAGGCTGAGCAGGTCGGATGGCGCGGTAACCTTTGGATCCGAATCTCGCCACCCTTGGTACTGCTTGGCCCAACTGGGAAAGAAGCCTTTACAGGGACGGTTCCTTTGACGCTTCCATCTTTGACGCTTTCACAAGGAATCGACCCCGCCCACGCGTAGCTCCTACGCCGAATGCAGGCTATCACCCCCTCACTCCCCCCAACCCGAGTCCCCGCCCCGTCCCACACCTTGAACATGTGCAGGCTTTGCAGAGCCTGAGACTCAGACAGCACCTCGGACGAACACTCGGCAGGGCAGGACTCAAGGAAAATAGGTTGCTCAAGTTCGTGGAGCACCTTGCGGACTCCAAGCCTGTCATTCTCGGCCTGTTAGCGCTTAGAGATGTTCCTTTCCTATGCAGGCGTTTCCTTGCAGTAGACGTGGGTTGGCTGGTGCGGGGGGGTCCTGTTCTTTCTGATCACCATCTTTCCCGGGGAACCCGCGCGAATCGCGCTACGACCTCTGGCTCATAAGAACCTCCTGAACCTTTCCCCAGCGAGCAATGCCTTCTTGCAGCTGATCTCTTATCGACTCTGCCTTTAGCTTGCTGGACATCTGGGAGGCAAGCGGGCCCCGTCTTTGCAAACCTGCCAGCATGCCTAGCCCCTTCCCGCTCAAAGTGGGAAGATAGGCCCTCAACAATGTCGTTAAAGGTCGCGTGGCCTACAGTCTTGTGGGCAGTGGCCCCATGTTCAAGAACATGCCACTTCAGACCACATAGGTTGGCCTGGGGCTGCTGGAAGACATCAACCTGAGTCTAACGCTGCGCGCAGCTCCTCGCCAGCGCCACGCCGCGCCGCTCCCGCTCGCCCGACAAGGCAACGCGGCCAAGCACCGGCCCCGACGGCCGCTCGCGCCTTTGGCGTCACGCTGAGCCACGCTGGCGAAAGCCGTGCCATCGCAGGGCCCATGCCTGCGGCCCCTTGCGAACCCTACCCCTGCGGGCCCATTCGCCGCGGGGGCATCGGACGCCCCCGCTGGGGGTCCACTCGGCCGCGGGCGGCCCTCAGACTCTGCACCTCGGCCGGGCCCTGCCAGCATCCTGGCCTGCAGGGGCCGGGCTCACACGTGGCCGCCTGCCATGGGCACGGCCGTGCACGGCCCGCCACGGGCCCTGCTTACACGCCTCGCGCGGCGTTGCGCCGCGCGAGCCTGCGCTCCTGCGAGCCGTCGCCGCGTGAAGCCGCCATCGGCAGGCCCGCGGTGAACGCGCGCATCCCCTCCCCCCTCCCCGAGACTGAAGACAATTCGGCAACGGACGCCGACGATGAAACTGAGGCTGAGGATGACGCCGCCGCCGCCCATGATGATGACGATGATGATGATGATGATGATGATGCCGATGCTGATGCTGATGCTGATGATGATGCTGATGCTGATGATGATGCTGATTTTGGTGATGCTAATGCTAGTGATGATGATTCTGGTGATGATGATACTGGTGATGATGATCATTGTGATGATGATGATGTTGAGTATGAGGACGACGATGGTGATTATGCTGATGCTGTTGCTGATGATGTTCTTCTTGGTGGCGATGATGATGCTGATGATTGGCGATTGGTGGATGTTGATGGTGATGCTTGTGTTTTGTTGTGGTTTCCTGTAGTTGGTGATGAGGATGATGGTGATGGTGACGATGATGTTGATCACGGTGATGATGATGATGTTGATGATGCTGATGCTGATAATGTTGATGATGCTGATGCTGCTGATGCTGATGCCGATAATGATGATGCTGACAATGGTGATGGTGATGAGGATGATAACGATGGTGATGGTGATGGTTATGACGATGTTGATGCTGATGATGATGATGATGATGATGATGATGATGATGATGATACTGATGTCGATCGTGTTGATGAGGACTAGCCCGATGATGTGGTTGCTGACGGTGATTCGTATCACCATGGATTGTGGTATTGGTGTCGGTGCTGGTTGTGGTGGTGAATGGCGACGAGGACGACGATGATGGCGACGGTTGTGGTCGTCGGGAGCATGATGACGGTTGTCAGAAGATGTGGATTGAGATGAATCTGATGATGTTGATGATAATGATCATGATGATGCTGATGACCATGATCATGATGGTGATGATGATGCTGATGATGATGCGGCTGATGAGGATGATGATGCTGATGATGTTGATGATGATGGCGATGGCGATAGCGATTACGATGACGATGACGACGATGATGATGCTAGTGCTGATGATGCTGATTATGATTATGCTGCTGCTGAGGATGATGACGGGGATGATGGTGATGTTGACGCTGCTTATGATGATGGTGATGATGACGACGATGATGATGCTGATGATGATGCTGATGATGATGCTGATGCTGCGGATGATGATGAGGCTGATGATGATGCTGATGATGATGATGATGATGGTGGTGGAGCTGATGATAATGATGGCTGATGATGATGATGATGGTGGTGGTGGTGATGATGATGATGATGATGATGATGATGATGGTGATGGCTGCTGATGAAAATGATGATGACAATGAGGAGGAGGAGGGGGACCATACAGCAGGGAGAGGTGGAGGGTGAGAGGGGGGGGGCGGATGCAGATCGGTGAGGTGAGCACATGTATGATGATGATCAATTTCGGTCGAGCGAGTCAGAGTGCCCTGCCTATTCCAACCCTTCATCGCACAACATCCGAATCACTTGTGGCACAACTTGATACATTGTAGTGGCCTCCGGCCAGTGCCGCCGATCCGGGGCGTTCCCGATGATGATGATGATGATGATGATGATGATGATGATGATATTGATGCTGATGCTGATGATAATGATAATGATAATGATAATGATAATGATGATGCTGATGATGATGATGGTGGTTGTGGTGGTGATGATGATGATGCTGATGCTGATGCTGATGCTGATGCTGATGATGATGATGATGATGATGATGATGATGATTATGCTGATGATGATGATGATGATGATGATGATGATGATGATGATGATGATGATGATGCTGCTGCTGCTGCTGATGATGATGATGATGATGATGATGATGATGATGATGATGATGATGATGGTGATGTGACGATGGTGATGGTGATTGTGATGGAGATGGTGATGATCCAGCCCCCCTGCCCCCCTCCTCTCTCCCGTCCCCCCCCTCTCTCCTGTCCCCCCCCCTCTCTCGTGTCCCCCCCCTCTCTCTCCTGTCCCCCCCCCTTCTCTCCTGTCCACAACCCCCTCCCTCTCTCCCCCTCTCTCCTGTCCCCGCCCCCCCCCCCTGTCCCCCCCCCCCCCTTGCAGACCGTTCATCTGCAAAGCGGACCCTCCCGCCTTTCCCTGCAGCTCCCGCTCCCGCCTGAGAGGGCCCCCCCCCTTTGCAGCCCCCTCCCCCTTGCAGAGCGCCCCCCCCCCTCCCCCTCTCCTACCCTCACCCTTGCAGAGCAAAACTCCGCGGGTGGGTGGGTGGGGGGGGGGGGGGGCGAAATCGAAGGGGGGGGCTGGCAGGGGGGGGGTGGAGGTGCCGAGCATTGAATTCGACAGTTAATGAGGTCCCCCCCTCCCCCCCTCCCAAGCAGAGCTAAAGCTCATGCTGAAGCAGAGCTTCAGCTTAGACTACTTAAATTCTTTACGCTTCGCGTATCCCCACCAGCCCATCTCACAGCAGCAACTCTCGCGAAGCATGCCGACAGTCGTGTTTTTACCTAACAGCGAAGACTGATAGGTTTCTAGTGGTCTAAAAGAGAGCAGCACATTACTCCACAGGGGGGCCTGGGCAGCCGTTGGGGAGCTGTTGGGGGGCTGTTGGGGGGCCGTTGGGGATTGCCGGGGAACCTCGTTTTTCGCAAACAGTCACACACTTCGTGCTCTTCGACCTCCCAGAACTCCATTCTTCGACCTCCCAGAACTCCATTCCCGGGCCACATTCTGAATGCCCGGAGCCAACTGTAGGCCACTTCGTGGTCTTCGAGTTCCCAGAACTCCATTCCCGGCGTACATTTTGGATGCCCGGAGCCAACTGTAGGCCACTTCGTGGTCTTCGAGTTCCCAGAACTCCATTCCCGGGCCACATTTTGGATGCCCGGAGCCAACTGTAGGCCACTTCGTGTCTTCGAGTTCCCAGAACTCCATTCCCGGGCCACATTTTGGATGCCCGGAGCCAACTGTAGGCCACTTCGTGCTCTTGGACTTCCCAGAACTCCATTCCTGGGTATGATTTTGAATGCCCGGAGCAAACTGTAGGCCACTTCGTGTTCTTCGAGTTCCCAGAATTCCATTCCCTGGCCACATTTTGAATGCTGAGGCAGGCTGATGCTGAGGCTGAGGCAGGCTGAGGCAGGCTGAGGCTGAGGCCGAAGCTGAAGGCAGACTCAGGCTGAGGCTGATGCAGGCTGAGGCTGAGGCTGAAGCAGGCTGAGGCTGATGCAGGCTGAGGCTGAGGCAGGCTGAGGCTGAGGCTGAGGCTGATGCAGGCTGAGGCTGAGGCAGGCTGAGACTGAAGCCGAGGCTGAAGGCAGATTGAGGCTGAGGCTGAAGCAGGCCGAGGCTGAGGCTGAGGCTGAGGCAGGCTGAGGCTGAGGCTGAGGCAGGCTGATGCTGAGGCAGAGGAGGCTGAGGCTGATGCAGGCTGAGGCTGAGGCAGGCCTGAGGCCGAGGCTGAAGGCAGACTGAGGCTGAGGCTGAAGCAGGCTGAGGCTGAGGCTGAGGCAGGCTGAGGCTGAGGCTGAGGCTGAGGCAGGCTGAGGCTGAGGCAGGCTGAGGCTGAGGCTGATGCAGGCTGAGGCAGAGGCAGGCTGAGACTGAAGCCGAGGCTGAAGGCAGATTGAGGCTGAGGCTGAGGCAGAGGCAGGCTGAGGCTGCGGCTGAGGCAGGCTGATGCTGAGGCAGGCTGAGGCTGAGGCTGAGGCTGATGCAGGCCGAGGCTGAGGCAGGCTGAGGCTGAGGCCGAGGCTGAAGGCAGACTGAGGCTGAGGCTGAAGCAGGCTGAGGCTGAGGCTGAGGCAGGCTGAGGCTGAGGCTGAGGCAGGCTGATGCTGAGGCAGGCTGAGGCTGAGGCTGAGGCTGATGCAGGCTGAGGCTGAGGCAGGCTGAGGCTGAGGCCGAGGCTGAAGGCAGACTGAGGCTGAGGCTGAAGCAGGCTGAGGCTGAGGCTGAGGCAGGCTGAGGCTGAGGCTGAGGCAGGCTGATGCTGAGGCAGGCTGAGGCTGAGGCTGAGGCTGATGCAGGCTGAGGCTGAGGCAGGCTGAGGCTGAGGCCGAGGCTGAAGGCAGACTGAGGCTGAGGCTGAAGCAGGCTGAGGCTGAGGCTGAGGCAGGCTGAGGCTGAGGCAGGCTGATGCTGAGGCAGGCTGAGGCTGAGGCTGAGGCTGATGCAGGCTGAGGCTGAGGCAGGCTGAGGCTGAGGCCGAGGCTGAGGCAGACTGAGGCTGAGGCTGAAGCAGGCTGAGGCTGAGGCTGAGGCAGGCTGAGGCTGAGGCTGAGGCAGGCTGATGCTGAGGCAGGCTGAGGCTGAGGCTGAGGCTGATGCAGGCTGAGGCTGAGGCAGGCTGAGGCTGAGGCCGAGGCTGAAGGCAGACTGAGGCTGAGGCTGAAGCAGGCTGAGGCTGAGGCTGAGGCAGGCTGAGGCTGAGGCTGAGGCAGGCTGAGGCTGAGGCTGAGGCTGAGGCTGAGGCTGAGGCTGAGGCTGAGGCTGAGGCTGAAGGCTGAGGCTGAGGCTGAGGCTGAGGCTGAGGCTGAGGCTGAGGCTGAGGCTGAGGCAGGCTGATGCTGAGGCAGGCTGAGGCTGAGGCTGATGCAGGCTGAGGCTGAGGCAGGCTGAGGCTGAGGCCGAGGCTGAAGGCAGACTGAGGCTGAGGCTGAGGCAGGCTGAGGCTGAGGCTGAGGCTGAGGCTGAGGCTGAGGCTGAGGCAGGCTGATGCTGAGCCAGGCTGAGGCTGAGGGCTGAGCAGGCTGAGGCTGAGGCTGAGGCTGAGGCTGAGGCTGGCTGGCTGAGGCTGAGGCTGAGGCTGAGGCAGGCTCAGGCTGAGGCAGGCTGAGGCTGAGGCCGAGGCTGCAGGCAGACTGAGGCTGATGCAGGAGCAGGCTGAGGCTGAGGCTGAGGCAGGCTGAAGCTGAGGCTGAGGCTGATGCTGAGGCAGGCTGAGGCTGAGGCTGAGGCTAATGCAGGCCACTGCGACTGTCATCGCGAATGCGACTACGACTGCGAGAACAGCAGAACTCTACAACTGGATTCTCATCTGAATCTTAAGGGGGATGCTTCCAGATATGCTCCTACACATCGCTGTTAGGTTGCTTTGCCGGGATAATTCAGGCGTGTGTCCGCTTGGCCCCGCATATCTCCCCTGTTCCTCCTTCCTCCCGCCTCCTTGTACATCCTCCTTGTGAGGGGAGCGGGAGAAGGACGAGGCGGAGGAGGAGGGAGAGAAAGCGCTCCTCGTGATTTGAGTCGTTTGGGGTTTCTCGTCCTGGTGTGAGTCGTTCGGGCCCTTCTTCCTGGTGTGAGTCGTTCGGGCTCTTCGTGGTGTGAGTCGTTCGGGCTCTTCGTCCTGGTGTGAGTCGTTCGGGCTTCTCGTGGTGTGAGTTGTTCGGGCCCCTCGTCCTGGTGTGAGTCGTTCGGGCCCCTCCTCCTGGTGTGACTCGTTCGGGCTCCTCGTGTGTGAGTCGTTCGGGGCCCGCGTCGTGGTGTGAGTCCTTCGGGCTCCTCGTGGTGTGAGTCGCGCCTCGTCCTGGTGAGTCGTTTCGGGCTCCTGGTGTGAGTCGTTCTCTTCGTGGTGTGAGTCGTTCGGGCTCTTCGTGGTGTGAGTCGTTCGGGCCCCTCGTCCTGGTGTGAGTCGTTCGGGCTCCTCGTGGGGCCTCTTGGGGGCCTCTTGGAGCCTCTTGGGGGCCTCTTGGGGGCCTCTTGGGGGCCTCTTGGGGGCCTCTTGGGGGCCTCTGGGGGCCTCTTGGGGGCCTCTTGGGGGCCTCTTGGGGGCCTCTTGGGGCCTCTTGGGGGCCTCTTGGGGGCCTCTTGGAGGCCTCTTGGGAGCCTCCTGGGGGCCTCTTGGGGTCATCTTGGGGCCTCGTGCGACCTCCTCAGAAGCGCAAATGAGAGCTGCCCCCTGAGAAGGACAAAATGAGCCCAAAACCTTCGTAAAATCAATGATTTTGCTATGAGGGAAGATGAGCGCGGCCCCCTCAGAAGGCCAAAATGGGGCCAAAACCATCGTAAAATCAATGATTTCTGCTTCAAAGACGAGCAGAGGGGCCAAACGGTCTCCCCCCCTCGGGACCAGAATCCTCGTGAGGGTCGTCGTTTTTTTGGCCCTCCCAGGAGTCGAAAAAGACCCCCTTGCCACCACTCGGCCCGCCCTCTCCAGGTCCAGGGGAGGGGGTAGGAGGAGGGGTAAACCCCTCCCCGAAGGGGAAGATAGGGGGTTAGGGGGTTGAGAACAGAGAGAGCTCCCTAAACCACTCACGCCCAAAGGGCTGGTGGGACTCACACGCCGGATCGGCGGATTTGGATTGGAACGCGTCCGCACCTAGCAAGCGGAAGGCGCTCGCGCGCGGCCCAACTTCCGACGATTCGGCGAAGGGAAAACAACGCGGGCCGCGCAGGGGCGGGAACGGCAGCGCTTCCGATGCGCGCGTGGAAGACGAAGCATGCCCCGTGTTGCCAAAGCACTGCCACTTTTAATCACAAACTGCGCGACGCTTTGGCGAGGTCGCCATTTCGCACGCCCTCGCGTGGCCCCGCTGCCGTTGTCTCTTTCGCACGAGCCGGCGAACGAATCATGCGCCGCGCCCGCGCGGGAAAGCTACGTCCAAGCACAATGCGCACGGATCTTGGGCGAGAGCGACAAGTCGCTCGCTCGCTCGGGCACCCCAGAATTGTCGGGTGAAGGGTACGCGCCAGCGCCGCGCCGAGGCAGGAACGCCAGTTTCAGGCGAAATCTGCGCGTCACCGGGGCGAGAGCGACATTCTCGTCCGCTCGCGCGTCGACGAAGTTTCTTGTGAGCAATGCACGCCGCGCCGAAACGGGAACTCAATTCTCTAGAAATTCGGGCACGGCGCCGAGGCGAGAGCGATATTTCAAGCTTTCGCGCGGTGCAGCGTCGACGACATGATGTCCATGTTGGAAGCGAAACTGCCGACTTTGCATTTTTCCTCACAGCTCGGATGTGAGTTTCCATATTGGCCAACCATAGGCCGGGGTGAGAATGAGGAGGTGGATGAGGAGGCGGGGGGAGGATGATGTGAGGAAGAGTAGGGCGATGATGCCCTATGGTGACGGGGGCGAGGAGGACGCCGATGCCGCATCCTCTACGTTATTAGCGATGTCGTAGATGATGCCGTAGACCATGCTTTGATTCTGGCGTCTGCCGTCGCTTGGGGCGTGCTGGTACGGCGGCCGACTTTTACAGTTCGCCCGTGCCGTGTTTCGGCCAATGCGGAACAGTCGGGCTGGAGGGAGGAGGGATGGGACGATCATCCACACCACCACCCTCCTCCTCGTTCTCGTCATCCTCATCATCCTCACGTCGTCGTCGTCGTCGTCGCTGCCGCTGCTGCTGCTGCCCCGCCGCGCCAGTGCCAAAGTCACCGAGAGCCTCGCTGTCGCCCAGAACGCCCTCCGCTGGCCAGTGGCACAGCGCGCCTGCGAGACGCAGCCCGAGAGGAGGGGCGCCCCCGCCCCCAGCCAGGCATGAGGGGGAGGACGAAGGGAGAGGGAGGGCGAGAGGGAGCGGAGGAGGGAGGGGCAGGAGCAGGAGCAGGGAGGGGGAGCAGGGAGGAGGAGGAGGAGGAGGAGGAGGAGGAGGACGAGGAGGAGGAGGAGGAGGAGGAGGAGGAGGAGGAGGAGGAGCAGCAGGAGGAGGAAGAGGAGGAGGAGGAGGAGAGACAAAGTCGGAGGGATAGGGAGTAGGGAGGGAGGGCAGAAGGGATGAGAGGAGGGAGAAGGGACGATGGAAGAAAGCGAGAGGAGGGAAGAGGAAGGATGCAGGAGGGAAACGGACAGAGGAGGGAGGAGGGAAGAGGAGAGGAGAGGATGGGAGGGAGGGAGGGAGGGAGGGGAGGGATGAGGGAGGGAGGGAGGGAGGGGGGGGAGGGGAGGGGAGACGGCCTCTTGGGGCCGTCTGGGGGCCTCTTAGGCCCTCCTGGGCCTCCGGCGAGCACGCGTCGACCCTGCCCCCTCCGCCCCTCCGCCCCCCGTTGGGTCCCTGGTTGGTGGTGGTCTTGGTGGTCCGTGTGGTCGCACCTGCACCGATCTCGCCGGCGTGGAGAGCCCCCGCGTCCCCGCCAGAATTCGCTGACCGGCGGCCGCCTGGGTCGCACACTGTTTTTCTTTCGCCGGCGCCGCCGCTCTAGGCGGCGGCGCGCCTGACTTGTTTATCATTTTCCAAGCAGCCAGGAGTGTGGCATCTTGCTGCTTTTCAACTAGTGTGGAGCTCTGGGGGCGCGACATCGATCAAACAAGAGGGGAGCTCCAATTAGTCTGCCCCCTCGGGAACACCGGAGATCGTCTCCTGGACCCCTCTTGGAGCGCTCTTGTGGCGGTCTTGGGGCTCTCTTGGGCCTCTCCCAGGGCCCTCTTGGGCCATCTTGGAGCCATCTTGAGGCCTCGAATGGCCATCGGAAGCGACCAGGCGCTAAAACAAACATCATTGATAGTCCTTAGGTTATAGACGGATGTTGGCTTCTTGGAGGCCTTCTTGGATGTCTCGGAGGCGTCTTTGAGCCGTCTTGGAATGTGTTTGGGGCCTCGTGAGGCATCTTGGGAGCCGATTTGAGGCATTTTGCGGTATCTTGCGCCATCTTGGAGGTCATCTTGGGCTCTCTGAGGCTCTCCTGGAGCCATCTTGGGCGAGCAAGTGCCCTCTGACAACTCGCGGGTCGCCCCGTCCAGGTCCAGGGGATGGGGGCAGGGGAGGAGGGGTAAACCCCTCCCCGAAGGAAGAAGGGGGTTGGGCCCCTCAAAAGGGCATTTCGAGTATTCAATTCAGCGGGCCATGCTATTGTGTGGTTTTGCAAGTATGCATGTGTGCGTGTTTGTGCGTATGAACGGGCGGGAGCAGGGATATTCACAGGGAGAGAGAGAGAGAGAGAGAGAGAGAGAGAGAGAGAGAGAGAGAGAAAGAGAGAGAGAGAGAGAGAGAGGGAAGGAGGGAGGGAGGGAGGGAGGGAGAGGGAGAGAGAGAAAGAGAACGATATAGCTAGATGCATACATTCATATACATCCATACATACATGTACAACACACACATGCACAACGAGAGAGAGAGAGAGGAAAACACACATATATATACACACACACACGTAACACACCGCAATTGCGGATAAGAGTGAGGGGGCGGGCGTGGGCGACGCGGGCGTCGTCGAGCCGGCGGACCTCGTGGCCCCACCTTTCCTGTCGATGGTGGTTTCCTCCTCCTCCTCCTCCTCCTCTTCCTCGTCCTCGTCCTCGTCCTCATCCTCATCGGCCTCCTCCTCCTCCACCTCGTCCTCCTCCTCCTCCTTTTCTTTCTCGTCCTCCCTCTCCCCCCCTCGTCCTTACATCATCGTCCTCCCATTGTCGTCCTCCCCCTCATCGGCCTCCATCATCGTCCTCCCGTTGTCGTCCATCATCATCCTCCTCCCCCTCCTTCCCCTCCTCCCCCTCCTCGTCCTCCTCCCCCTCCTGCCCCTCCTCGTCCCTTGCTCCTCCTCCTCTTTCTCCACATTCTCCTTGCATTCTCTCTTTTTCCGCGTCCTCCTCGTCCCCTGTTTACTCCTCCTGCCTCCCCCTCCTTTCCCCAATATAACGGCAACGCAGTCTTTTTTCCCATTTTATGCTCCCCGACTTCTCTGATCAAGGCAACTCGCCAGGGCAAAGTTGCTGGACGGGCTGGTGTGGATGTGCGGGGCTTGAAGAGGTCGTAGGGGGCTCAGACGGCATGCAAAAATCCGCCGCCGCGCTAGTGCGGCATTGGTTTGTTCAGTGAACGTGGTTTCGGTCGCGGGTGGGTCGCGGGCTCTCCACCTCCACCTGGAAGGAGTGCAAAAGCAGCCCGCCGCAGGCGCCGACAAAAATGGGTTTGTACACTGAAGCTGGTTTGGGTCGCGGCTGGGCCGCGGGTTCCCCACCGGGAACGACTGCAACAAATCCCGCCGCAGGCGCCGAAAAAAATGGTTTGTACCCTGGACGCGGTCGCGGGTGGGCCGCGGGCTCTCCACCTGAAGCGAATGGAAAAGATGCCCGCCGCAGGCGCCGAAAAATGCGGTTTTACCCTGAACGTGGTTTGGGTCGCGGGTTGGTCGCGAGTTGGTCGCGGGGTGGGTCGCGGGCCCTCCACCTGGAAGGAATGGAGAACAGGCCCGCCGCAGGCGCTGAAAATCGTGGTTTGTACGTTGAACGTGGTTTGGGTAAAAGGTGGGTCGCGGGTGGGTCGCGGGGTGGGTCGCGGGTGGGTCGCGTGGTGGGTCGCGGGTTGGTCGCGAGTTGGTCGCGGGGTGGGTCGCGGGTGGGGTCGCCGCAGGCGGGTGGGTACGTTGCGGGGGTGGGTCGCGGGTGGGTCGCGGGGTGGGTCGCGGGTGGGTCGCGGGTGGGTCGCGGTGGGTCGCGCGGGTGGAGGGGTGGGTCGCGGGGTGGGCCGCGGGGTGGTCGCGGGGATCGCGGGTGGGGGGTGGGTCGCGGGGTGGGGGGTGGGTCGCGGGTGGGTCGCGGTGGGTCGCGGGGGGGTCGCGGGTGGGTCCGGGGTGGGTGGGTCGCGGGTGGGTCGCGGGTGGGTCGGGGTGGGTTGGGTCGGGGTGGGTGGGTCGCGGGTGGGTCGCGGGGTGGGTCGCGGGGTGAGTCGCGGGGTGGGTCGCGGGGTGGGTCGCGGGCGGGTCGCGGGTGGGTCGCGGGTGGGTCGCGGGGTGCGTCGCGGGGTGGGTCGCGGGTGGGTCGCGGGGCGGTTTGCGGGTGGGACGACGACAACAAACAACAACAATCAACAAACAACAAACAACAAACAACAATCAACACACAACAAACAACAAACAACAAACAACAATCAACAAACAACAACCAACAAACAACAAACAACAAACAACAACCAACAAACAACAACAACAACAATAACAACAACAATCATTTTACCCGAACGCGTGGTGTTCTCCCCAGTGCCAGGGTTTTCATACGACACCAGGCAATACCCCCACTTCGTGGGGGGGCATTACAAGCTCTACCAAATATCCAAACGACTCTTCGCGACCACCCAAACCCAGCTTCCCGCCCTATGACGTTGGGACACTTCACTTCGTGGCGTGCGGACGACCGTGGCTACTACACTGGCGTGGGGTACACACCCACAGAACTTGGTCACTTATTCGGGGCGCGCATGTGCCCAGCATGGTGCAATTGTGCCATACAATACATAATACAGAGAGACGAATGTGTCCCGCATGGTATTATTTGACAGGGATGATGGCCCTGGCAGGTGCGCAACCGTTGTCGCAGAAGTTCGAAAAAGTTGCTCGCAAAAGCCCGTTTGACAGAAATGTTTAAAAAGTGTTGGGTTTCCTACGAATCCGCAAGAGCGCGCGGGATGAGATTTTGACATTTTTTTGTTGAAAAACCATTGGTTTTTTGATGTTTTTATGTTGAAATCGCTCCGAACACTAAGCTTTTGGAAGGATTTCGTCTTGCGCGCGCGAATGTCCACTTTACCTTATTTTTTGCAAGGGATTCTTGAAATTTGATTATATTAGAACAAGAAATGTCATTTTATAGTGTTTTTTTGCAAGGGAAAACGGGGGGGAACAAAACAACCGGATCTTGATGACATCGAATTACCTGAGGCTTCCTCACGAAAATGATGAAAACGTGGCTGCGGCCTAGGCGCGGCGGGGGGGGCGCGCACCAGGGGGCCCAACAATAATTATTCTTTAGAATTAATAATGTTCAACAGCAACACCAACAACAAACAAACAAACAAACAAACAACCAATCAAACAAACAAACACACAAACAACAACAACAACAACAATTACTAGCACGTGGGGACACTCCGTTCTCACCAGTGCCAGGGTTTTCATAGGAGGCGGGCAATACCCCCACTTTGTGGGGGGGCCGGTTCAAGTTCTACCACATTTCCAAACGACTCTTCGCCACCACCCACACCCAGCTTCCCGCCCTATGACGTTCGGACACTTCACTTCGTGGCCTGCGGACGACCTTGGCTACTACACTGGCGCATGGGTACAGTGACTTGTTGTGGTAACATTTTCTGTAAGCTAGCTTAGTATACGACTTTTCCCCCTGTTCCAACACTGGACACCTGTACTGGTTTTTCGGGGTAACATGTTCCTGACGCTAGAATAGGAAACCACGGTAAACCAGTACGACGCCGGTACTGTCTGTAGGTCCTACAATGATATGGGCTGCTTTGGCTGGTGAGGCGCTAGGCGCTGCTTTGGATGGTCTGACGCGACGACGCGCGCATGTGTCCCGCATGGTGTTTTTTGCAAGGGATTGTGGCCCCTGGCAGGCGCGCGAACGCCGTTGAAAGAGCGTGCGACAGTAGCTCGCGCGAACTCATGTAACATAAATGTTGAAAAACCATTTGTTTTTAAGGATTCGGACAGCGCGCGCGGGTAGAAATTTGGAAAATCCGTGCACGTGTTTTTCGAGAACCTACGGTGCGATTCGTATGATTTTATGTTGCGCGGTGCTAAAATTCCTAAGGAACCCAATGATCTTTGAAGATTTCGGCGTGCGCGCGCGAAGAAAAAACGAATGTGTCCCACATGGTATTATTTGACAGGGATGATGGCCCTGGCAGGCGCGCAACCTTTGTTGCAGAAGTTCGAAGCACGTGAAAAAGTTGCTCGCAAGAGCCCGTTTGACAGAAATGTTGAAAAAGTATTGGGTTTCCTAAGAAATCCGCAAGAGCGCGCGGGGTGAATTTTTGAAACCCTTTTTTTGAAAAACCATTGGGTTTTTCATGTTTTTATGTGAAAATCGCTACGAAGACTAAGGTTTTGGAAGGATTTCGTCTTGCGCGCGCGAATGTGCACTTCGTGTCATTTTTTGCAAGGGATTCTTGAAGTTTGGTCATGTTAGAACAAGAAATGTCCACTTTGCCTTATTTTTTGCAAGGGAAAACCGATCGTAACAACACAACCGGATCTGGTATACCCCGTTTTGCCTGAGACTTCCTCGCGAAAGTGATGAAAATGTGGCTGCGGCCTAGGCGCGGCGGGGGGGGCGCGCACCAGGGGTCCCAACAATAATTATTCTTTAGAATTAATAATGTTCAAGAACAACAACAATTACTAGCACGTGGGGACACTCCGTTCTCACCAGTGCCAGGGTTTTCATACGACGCCCGCCAATACCCCCACTTTGTGGGGGGGCCGGTTCAAGCTCTACCACATTTCCAAACGACTCTTCGCCACCACCCACACCCAGCTTCCCGCCCTATGACGTTCGGACACTTCACTTCGTGGCCTGCGGACGACCGTGGCTACTACACTGGCGCATGGGTACAGTGACTTGTTGTGGTAACATGCTGGACGCTAGTAGTTTTTGGACACGCGCGAACGCCGTTGAAAGAGCTTGCGAAAGTAGCTCGCGCGAGCTCATGTAACATAAATGTTGAAAAACCATGGGTTTTTTAGGATTCGGACAGCGCGCGCGGGTAGAAATTTGGAAAATCCGTGCACGTGTTTTTCGAGGACCTACGGTGCGATTCGTGCGATTTTATGATACGCGGTGCTGAAATCTTAAGAAACCCAATGGTGTTTGAAGATTTCGGCGTGCGCGCGCGAAGAAAAAACGAATGTGTCCCACATGGTATTATTTGACAGGGATGATGGCCCTGGCATGCGCGCAACCGTTGTTGCAGAAGTTCGAAGCACGTGAAAAAGTTGCTCGCAAGAGCCCGTTTGACAGAAATGTTGAAAAAGTATTGGGTTTCCTAAGAAATCCGCAAGAGCGCGCGGGGTGAATTTTTGAAACCCTTTTTTTGAAAAACCATTGGGTTTTTCATGTTTTTATGTTAAAATCGCTACGAAAACTAAGGTTTTGGAAGGATTTCATCTTGCGCGCGCGAGTGTGCACTTCGTGTCATTTTTTGCAAAGGATTCTTGAAGTTTGGTTATGTTAGAACAAGACATGTCATTTTATATTGTTTTTTGACAGGGAAAGCGGGCGTCAACAAAACAACCGGATCCGGACTCCCCTGTTTTGCCTGAGACTTCCTCACGAAAATGATGAAAATGTGGCTGCGGCCTAGGCGCGGCGAGGGGGGCGTGCACCAGGGGGCCCAACAATAATTATTCTTTAGAAGTAATAATATTCAACAACAACAACAACAACAATAACAACAACAACAACAACAACAACAACAACAACAACAACACCAACAACAACAACAACAGCAGCAACATCAACAACAACACCAACAACAACAACCAACAACAACAATAATCCGCACCGCGGAATCCCACTTTAGCCACGCACCCAGGGACAGTGAATGACCGTTCGGCCCCCTTACCCTGATATATATATATATATATATATATATATATATAGTCACACCATACGTAACCATGCCAATGCATAACGATCTTTCGACACAGAAGCGTATGCATATATAGTCACACATGCACACTCATATGTGTATATATGTATGTCTACATATAAAATTACAGGGGATATAGAGATAAAGAGAGCGAGAGAGAGAGAAGGAGAGAGAAAGAGAAAGAGAAAGAGAGAGAGAGAAAGAGAGAGAGAGAGAGAGAACGAAGGAACTTATAATAGCGACAGGCAGTGTCACGATAGGGTGAATGCCTGGGCGGATGGGTTGGTGGGTTGGTGGGTGGGCCTGTGGGCAGCTGGGTTTTGTAATGTGGGAGGGAAGCAGGCGTCAGGAGGGAGGGAGGGGTCTCGAACCGGGAGTGAGGGGGGCGGGGGAAAAGGGAGAGAGAGAGAGAGAGATATGGAGAGAGAACCAGCGAGAAAGAGAGAGAGAGAGAAGGAAAGAGAGAGAGAGAGAGAAGGAGAGAGAGAGAGAGAGAAGGTGAGTGAGAGAAGGGAATCATTACACCTTGCGCGCGATCATTTAGAATATTCACGTCCGACGGTTGGTCGTGTGAATTTGGTATAGATGCTTTGATTTGTTTGCTTTTGGTGGCGTCGTGTCGATTGCGGATTTCTGACTTGAACCGCAGTCAGATCGTCACCTTTCTTTGTGGACTCGTGGACTTCGAGACCACATCTCATTTTGCTCGCCCGAAGGTTTCCAATCATGGAAGAGGTGTTCTACGCTTGCGCCTCAGCGCGCTGCAACATTGTGATTTCGATCATGGAGTCCGATCATTCGGGTCGATTGCTCGGTAAATCTGATGATTGCGAAATTGAGCGCGAGTCTGCTGCAGCCCGCCCGACAGGGATCATAACGTTCAGGCGCGGCAGCGAAACTGAGCTGGCACAGTGGTGCTGGATTGCCTCTCACTCCGCCGATTTCCAGATCGGGAATTGTGTCTTATATGGGAGTTCCGTCTCCTCTCACTCATCCTGAACCACCTCCCTTTTTTTTTTTTTTTCTCTCTCTCTCTCTCTCTCTCTTCGTCCATCGTCGTCGTCGTCGTCGTTCTGCACCTTTGCGGCTGACGATTGCCCGGCGGTGTCCCCGCATTGCCCTGCCTGACTTGTTACCGAAGCGTGAGTATACCGCTGAGCGCGGGTGACGCGCCAGAGGGCGATACCCGCTAAGTACGTGCTCACGTAGCAGAGACAACGACGTTTCACGCATGATAGCCCAAAGGTGGTTTCGTGCAGGGCCAACGGGTCCCCGAGTTTGGTTCCGTCTGCCCAAGGTGTAATTCCCAGCAGAGAACAGCCTTTGCTGCGGCAGAGGTGCACAAGGCTGGAACCACAATGAGTTCTATGTGTTGACGTCCCGATTCCAGCCAGCTCCAGCATTTCCTCTTTTTGGGGCTGCCCGCGGCATGGGGTAGGATGCAACGTTTTGCGAATCCTCCTCTGCAGACTCAGCCTTGTCACCTGAGGTCCGAGGCTCCCCGTGAAGATGGAGACGCACATGGCAGGACAGCTTGCCTTTGCAGAGTCAGCATGAACTGGGCCCATGTATCTAGCGGCTTTGCATGAGGGTGACGAAGAGGGAAGATGCATAATAAGAGAAGACTCGACAAAGAGGAATAGGACGAACACGACACGCAAGACCAGGATGAGAAAGAGGAGAAGCAGGGAGAACCAGATGGCGGTGGAGAGCATCCACACATATGCATTATATGGATGTACGATACGCGTTATAGATGCACATACATACACACATCTAAGCATGTATACATGCGTACACATACAACATCGTGCATGTTTGTTTGGATGCATGTCTGCATGTGCGTATGTATGTTTGCATGTATGTATATATGCGTACACGCCGGTCGGCATGTCTGCATATACGCGTCTGCATATTTATATGCGCATGTAGATGTAGATGTATGTGTGTATATAGATGTGCGTGGGTATGCTTATGTACGCGTATTTATATTGATACTCTTACACTTGCATGCCAATGACTATGTACATGTATATTTAGATGTATGTGTACATCCAGTTGCGCAATCATCTATAATAGAAGCGGCGTCCGGGGCCCCGCGGCCCAGGGTCGCATACTTTTCCCAAACTCCCCCCCCTCCCTGTAACCGAATTTGCCCCCTGGGTTGCGGGGGCCTTTTTGGCATCCAGGGGCCCGTCTTCGGAGTCCCGGAACTTTTTCCGCTTCCCCGAGGCGTCCACCTAGGCTTCTGGAGACGGCAAGAAGCCGCCAAGACGGCCCAAGAGCGCTCCAAGCCGCCCAAGATGGCCCCATGATCGGCCCAAGAGGCCCCCAAGATGTCCCAAGGTCGCTCCGCGAGGACCTCCAAAAGAGAGCCCCAAGGCGCCCGAATCATTGATTTTCATTGCTTGTTTCCAATATTTGTTACTTCTCGCGGTTTCGAGCGGCCGACACTCCAAGACTGCCCAAGAAGCCTCCAACGTCGCCCCAAGAGGCCCCCTAAGAGGCCTCCAAGACAGCCCAAGAGGGCCGCATGATCGGCCCAAGAGGCCCCCAAGACGGCCCAAGAGGGCCTGAGGAGGGCCTGAAGACGGCTCCAAGATGGGCCCAAGAGAGGGAACACGAGCCGACCTTGCGAGTTTCCCGCCCCCAGAGACCCCCAGGAGGCCCCAAGAGGCCCCCAAGTGGCTCCAAGAGGCTCCAAAGAGGCCCCAAAGATGCTTAAGAGAGGTCCGACAAGCTCCACAACGCCCCCGTGGAGGCTTCAAACCTGCTTCCAAAAGGGCCCCCGAGAGGCATCCCACGATATCGTCCCAGCGAACATCCGAGAAGCCTCTAACCCACAACCCAGACACGGTTGCGGGATGGGCCCAGATCTGCAGCCTCTGGTTCGTATGGGGGGCTGGGAGGGCCTTGAGGGCTCCAAGAGGGTTCAGATGGGGCCTCGGACCCCTCCAGAGGCTCCCAAGCTGGCCCAAGATATTCCCAGGAGGCTCCAGAGAGCCCCCCAAATGCCCGAACAGAGGCGCCTCTGCCCCAAGAGGCCCCCAGGAGGCCCCAAGAGACTGCCAGGAGGCCTCCACGACGCCCCAAAAAGCCACCAAAAAGGCTCCAGAAAGACCCGAGAAGCTCCCGAGAAACCCCCACCGAGCTGGCAGGAGGCCTCTACACAGACCTTCAGAAGCCCGCCAGAAGCTTTTCGTCCTCCATGCTCCGGAATAGCCCTTCGGAACACGTGGCCCTGGCTGCACCCCCCGACCCGCCCACCCAATGTCGAGGCCCGAGGACGCCCCCCATGACGCTCGCAACACGCTCCGGAAACGCCTCTCCCACACACAGGGGTCAGGTGACAATGATGCTGATATTCGGTGGTCCGTCGTCGTCGTCGTCGTCGTCGTCGTCGTCGTCGTCGTCGTCGTCGTCGTCGTCGTCGTCGTCGTCGGTCGTCGCTGGTGCGCTACAGGCCAAACCCTTTCTTGACCTTCGCAGTATCCGTGCGAAAATCACGCGTAGGTGAAAGGGAGGAATCCGGAAAACCACATGGAAAAGGCCCCATGGAAATTGACACCGTCTTCGGAGTCGACCAGAACCTAAGCGCGCGGGAAGCGCGCGCGTGGTTCTAGTGTACATCTGTACGTGTACGTGTACGTTTGTATGCATATGCATATGCTCCTGCTTGTGTACATGGTATGCCTGTGCCTTTGTATGTTTCGGTGGGTAGGTGCATTCACACGTCTGTGCAAATGCGTTCCCATATGTATGTATATATATATATATATGTGTGCACGTAAGCGTCTAACTGTGTAGATATATATATATATATATATATATATGTATGTATGTACTCGCGGTTGTACATGTGCATGTCTATGCATATTTTTATGGATGGAGATGTATATGTACATGTAGGTGTGTTCTTATGTATGTGCATACGTATATGTATACGTTTGTGTAGATGCATATGGTTGTAGGTGTATGTGTATGTATACGTATATGCATATGTGATTGTCTCTGCGTACGTATGTGTCTATGTATGTGTGTATCTGCATGTGCATGTACACGTGCAGGTGCATGTGTACGCGTGTGTATTTGCATATTCATTTGCACATGTATGTGTGAAGGCACATGTATATGTACAGGTGCATGCCGATGTATGGTGTATGCATATACGCATGTACATGTGTGCGTATCTGGACATGTTTAGGTGCATGTAGTTAAATGCGTACATGTACATGCGTATGCACATGCATTGTTATGTGTTCATATGGGTGTATATGTATATGTTATGTATATGTGCGTATCTGTAGGCATCTGAATACACATGTTGTAGTTTCGCATGCAAATTTGCATGCATATATGTGATTTGACATCGTGAAGCGAGGAGGGAGCGAGCAGGCGGCCGCACCGTGGCTCTCCGCGGCCGGCGTGCTCAAGCTCCGAGGCCCCCCAAGTCTCCCAGTCGCTCGGCCTATATGCCCCTGGAGCTGGCGGCGGCGGTGGGGCTGGAGGCCGTGCGAGGCTTCGCCGCAGGGGCTGCGGCGTGGGGCGTCGCCGCTGGGTCCCAGTGTTCGCCCTGTGCGTCCTGCCCAGCGTGCCACTGCTAGTGCGAGCCTCGGCTGGCCTGCCCAGGCGGCTCGGTGGTCGAGCCGCGCCCTGTGGGCCTCTCGGCAGGCGTGCTCGCCGGGTTCGCGGTCGCCGGGCTCGCGGTCGCCGGTGCTGGGGCGCTGGCCGGCTGGACCCTCGCGCGCCGCAAGGAGGCGATGCCCCAGGGCTTGGGGCCGGCGGCGGAGTCACCTGCCAGGGGCTTCCCGGCGGCGCTCGCAGCGCCCAGCTTCGCGGAGGTCGCGGCGGCCCAGGCGGCGGCGCTGCGGGCAAGGAAACCTCAGTTCACGGCGTGATGGCGGCCTCTGCGGCCGCCCACCCTCTCGAGGCCCGGCGGGGCACGTCATCCTGCTGGAGTACGTCAGGCGAGCTGCTGGTGATCTTCGCCCCGAGTGGGCAGTCTCTGGTCTGCACGCTCACGCACGACGACGAGAGCTACGAGGAGGTCGTCCTCGGAGCCACTGGCGTGCGGAGGTGGCTGCCGTGCGATGGCGGGCGCATGAGAGCGCATCCGGCCGCGGTCGCGGGGCTTGGCGTATACGGCTCCCGCGGCGGGGCCACGTCAGCGAGGGTCGCCCAGGTGCTCGCCGCCGCGGCGGCTCGCATGGAGGTGGTGCTGGCGCCCAACACGGTGGTGGTGCCCAACAGCATCGGTGCCGCAGGCCCTCGAGGCGCCCCGCTGTCCCCGGCGGCGGCCGCGGGCTACCCCGTGGCGGCGGCGCCGACCGCGGCAGCGGCTCCGCCCCCAGGAGCGCTGGTGGCCGCGCCCCCCGCCCCGCTGGCGGCGCCAGGGGCGACGACTGCCGCGGGCGGCGGCTTGGGAGGGCTCGCTGCTGCCCTGGCCTTGCCAACCGCCGGCGAGGCTGGCCATCGCTCGGCGCTGTGGTCACTGAAGTTCAGAGAGGCGCACGGGGACACCCACACCGGGCGCCACTCGATGTGGCTCTCGGAGGCTCAGCTCGCGAGACACGAGCCCAGCGTCGGTGAGCACGAGAGGGCCCGCCGCACCCGCGCACGGATGGTAGTGTACGACCAGCCTAACATAGCGGACCCCGCCTCGGATGATATGCTGGCGCGGGCAGTGCAGCCAGGAGGAGCGCTATCGAGACAGGGTCGCGCCGGCGGGGGTTCCGCCGAATGAGACCACCCACGTCCTGCTGGGGACTGACCAGCTCCACGGCATCGTGAGCGGCGCCTTGGCGCCGCAGGAGTTCTGCAGCGAGGAGCTCGGCATAACGCGTGCCGCAAGGAACAGAGCAAAACCAGAGAGGATCGCGAGCTGGCCCGCACGTCCTGTGAGGACAAGAAGACGGGCTACGGCGACATGTGCTCTGGCAAGGATGACAAGTGACCTCAGAGTGGGGGTCGGAGATGGGCGCCCGTCCGCCTCAGCCTGCCCACCAGCTGACGTCGCTCCCGCTGCTGGCCAGTCGACTTCTCCCCTTCGCGCTGATCACGCTGGAGACCGACAGCGAGATCTCTTCCCGCTGCCGTACCTGGCGGAGTCGGCCGAGGGCCCACTTTTCGGGCGCAGCCGCGGTGCACGACGACGCCGTGGCGCCGCCGAGCATGGACAAGACTGGGCCAATGACGCTATCGATGTCATGAACGCTGCGTGTGCTCCTGGGGCCCAGCCGTCGACCGTCGGACTCTCGGAAGGTCAGCGGGCGTCGCTCGAGCACATCCAGTCCGCCTTTGCCAGCCTGGAGTCTCTCCCCGATGGCGAAGGTTTTGCTGGCGGAGCTCTTAGCGAGCTTCTCGCCGGCTCTCCGCGTTGCAGCTCAGGGGGGGCGCGGCGGCCCTGCTCGCGGGACTTGATCTCGTGGCCGGACTTTGGCGATGACCCTGTCCCCATCACGGATGTGGTTGCTGGCCCGGGCGCTCAGTGGCTTGGGGCTTGGAGCTCGAGCATGCTGCGTGACCGAGGTGAGGCTGACGCCCTCTTGCAGCAAGTTTGCCCTCGCGGGCCGTACGTGGACCCGCACCTTTCCGTCTCGCCCGTCACCTATGGCGAGTTCCTTGTGGAGATGTCTGAGCGCAAGACGGTCTGCTTCCAGGCGGAGGATCCCAGCATCCAGCCAGTTGGAGTCTTCTGTGAGGCAAAGAAGAGCGGCCGTTTGAGACTGATTTTTGATGCACGCACAGCGAATGCCTATCTCGCCGACCCCCCCGCCACCGCGCTGCCGAGCGCAGCGGCCTTCGCCAACCTTGAGGCGCCTGTTGGCAGGGTCGTCGTCGCGGCCAGGGGCGTCGATAATGCGTCCTACCGGCTGCGGCTGCCCGACGGTCTCTGCAGGTATTTCCGGCTGCCGCCCATCGACCGCATGCGCCTCGAGGCTCGGGGCGTGGCTGGGCTACCGTCGGCGACGCGCGCGCAGGCCTGTCTCATCGTGCTGCTCATGGGCTTCTCGTGGGCCCTGCACGCGTGCAGCGGGGGTGCCGCGCCGGCTGATCATCGAGGGCGGGCTGCCTGGCGTGGCGATCCAGCCCGCGGGCCAGGCGGCCGTTGCCGGGCACGTCGACAACTACCTGCCGGTCAGCTCGGACGAGGCCACGGCGGACCAGGCCCTCGCCAGCGTCACGGCGATGCTGGAGGGCGTCGGGCTGCGGGTGCACACTTCCGAGCCGGCCGCTGACAGCTGCAGGTTCCTTGGCATGGAGTTGCGGCGTGGACGCTGGCCGGCCATTAAAGGGCGCTCGGTGTGGAAGCTCCGATGCGCCATCGAAGAGCTCTTGCGCCGCGGGCGCGCTTCGGGGCATCTGGTTCGCATCCTCGTCGGGCATCTGACTTGGGCGCCCATGGTCAGGCGCGAGGCGCTCGGGCTGCTCGACGCAACCTGCGCCTTCATCGTCTCGACGGGCGCGGAGGTGCAGACGCTGTGGCCGGCGGTCCGCACGGAGCTTTGGCGGTCGCGGTGCCTGCTGCCGCTCCTGGTGCCCGACCTGACAGCTCCGTGGGCATCGCGGCTTGTCGCCGGCGACGCCAGCGAGGAAGGCCTCGGCGCGCGCCGACGTCATCGCCCGCTGCGGACGGCAGTGCGAGCGCTGGCGCTACAGAGTGGCCAGCGGAGCGCGTGCGAGGGACAGAGCGTTCTTCCTGCCCACCGCCACCACCCGGCCTCCCGGGCTGCCGCCGGCGTCGGTTCCACGTGCTACCTCGACGGCTTCGCCAAGCACGCCGGACGACATGCAGGACAGCGACCAGGACTTCTCGGGCGCGCCGGAGGCCTTCGAGGGCCCGTTCCAGGACTTCGAGGGCGTTCCGGAGGCCAAGGGGGACCTGGGCATCGAGGGCTCCCTGAAGAGGCAGATGGGGTTCGACGAGGTCCCCGCGGCGCTCTTGGACGCCAAGGCTTGGAGACGGCTTGCCGGGTTGTCGCTACTCAGGTCCACAAGGGGCTCAACATCTTGGGACTGGAAGCCGACGCTCTCGTTGTCGCCTAGATCCTCAGCCTGTCTTGGGAAACGCGTGCTGGGCCTGGTGGACAATATGCCCCTGCGCCTGGCCGTCGCAAAAGGACGGGCAGCATGCAACAACCAACAGATGCCTTTGTTGAGGATTTGTATGATGTCACTTGCCACGGAGACAAGATTGCACTGCCGACGGACCCCATCATAACGCAATCCCGCAGACGCCTTGTCCCGAGGGCGCCGCTCCTGGTTCTCAGATTCCCGCGAGCGACCACGGCCCGCCCAGCCGCCCCCGAGTTGTGCCAGTGCGGCGGAAGCCTGCCGCCCATGCTGGCCGGCGCGCGCTGAAGCGGCCAGCTCGGCGGCCCGCGCTGGCGGCCGCGGAGGAGGCCCGATCGCGGCGGGCAGCGCGGGCGTCCAGGCTGATGACCGAGAGGCCCGCTCAGGGACAGTTGAGCGCCCTGGAGACGTTGGCAGTGAAGCCCGGCACCGAGGAGCAGCGCCGCATGATCCTGCACGAGTTCGTGACGTTCTGTTTCGTGAACCACCCGGACTGGAGAAGCCTCGGCCATCTGGGCGAGGTCACCACCGGCATCCTCAATCACCAGTTCGCGCAGGGAGCGCCGGCGAGCCAGGGATTTTTGCTCCTGGCTTCGCTTGCCCACTTCCTGCTGGGCCTCCAGGGCTCATGGAGGGGCCAGCTGCCCGGGGCCACGAGGAGCTCGGTGGCGTGGCAGCGGCGAATGCCAGCGATGACCAGGGTGCCGCTGCCGTACTACGCTGCGGTGGCCCAAGCTGGTCTGCTGGCCATCAGCGGGAGTTGGCGCGTGGCGATGTGGACCCTGCTCGCGTTCAGCTGCTACCGGAGACCCTTCGAGGCGCAGGGGCTCTGCCGAGTCTCGCTGGCGCGGCCCGCCGCCCAGGCGGCCGCCTCGGCGGGGAGCTGGGCCTTGCTGCCCAACCCTGCGAGCGAGGGGCGCCCAGGGAAGACAGGTCTGTACAACGAGAGCGTCGTGGTCGACCTCGACGCGCACCTTTGGCCGCTGCTCGGCGCGCCAGAGGGCGTCGTGGACCCCGAGCAGAGCCTCTGGGGCTTCACCCTGCCGGCGCTGCGCGAGCAGTTCAAAGTGTTCGCCGACCTGCTGAAGCTGGACGCCCTCAGCCCGACGCCGCGTGCGCCGCGGCGCGGGGGGGCGAGTTGGGACCTGCTGGAGAAGCGGCGGACGCTGGAGCACGTCCAGAGGCACGGCCGCTGGGCTGCGGCCGCCAGCATGAAGAGGTACGCGAAGGAGGCCTGCCTGCAAGAGGCCACGACTCGCGTGCCAGACTGGGTCTTCGCGTTCGGGCGGGTCGCGCACGCCAGCCTGCAGCAGATTGCCGAGCTCGGGCCAAGCGTGCGGCACCACCCGCGCGTTTGGCAGCAGCTCCCGGCCCCCGTCCAGGCGCTGACCACTGCAGGGCTGCCGTAGCTTCGGATGCCCAGGTCCGTCGTCATCTGAGGGGAGTGCTACGGCGTGAGTTGAAGTCAGCTCGGTACAGGAGGTTTGGAGTTGTCTTGGAACTCTTCGCCGGGTCGGGGAGAGTGGCCTAGGCCTGGAGGGCCGTCGGCCTCGCTTCGCTGTCTTTAGACGTCCTGTACGGGCCCGTGGAGGACCATGCGCATGGTGCGCTTGAAGAAATCGTTTTGGGGTGGCTCAAGAGTGGCCTCGTCCTTGGCGTGTTCCTGGGACCCCGTGTGCCACCTGGACCCGGGCCTTGCGTAAGCCTCTGCGTGACGCACCGGCCCCAATGGGACGCCCGGATTTGAATGATAGTTAGTCTGCTCGTCTCAAAATAGGTAACGCGACCTTCCATTTCTCGTGTAGGATCATAGCTTTGCGCGTGGCCATAAGAGTTCCAGCTCTGCTTGAAAATCCGCAGACCTCTTTAATTTTGGCCGTGCCCCAGCCGCAGAAGGCCCCCATGGCCCCAGGAACCTCCCATTCGATTTGTCACGTCTGTCAGTATGGTACCCGGTGGCGGAAGGCCACGCGCATGCAAGGGTGGAATGTTAGCTCGCTGCCCCCGCTAATGTGCAAGTGCAATCAATGGTAGAAGTGGAATCTGCTCCCGGACGGGATTCCAGCACATAGAACTCTCAGGCGCCGCTGCAAGTGGGCGGAAGTGGACCAGCTTGGCGGCCGAATGCCCCCACTCCTTTGCGACCGCCGCTGCCGCCGCCGTCCTCGCACACTCATCCGAGCAAGTGCGCGGTATTAAGCTGGCCGATATGATGTGTGTTTAGTCCTATTTTGTTCATTTTGAGCTTTGGGGGGCTCCGGCCTGCCGGCCAGATTACCCGTGTGGGGAAATGGGTGCTGTGCAGAGTTCCGGTGAATGTCGCAATCCTCGCCCGATTCACCGGTGAGGAACCTACGGTCCTCTGGGATTTCTTTTCGGGCGTGCACACAGGAAAAGACGATCTTTGGTCATCCACAGCTGTCGCTGCCTGGCCGCCCAAGAGCGTCCGCACTTGCTGTGAAATTTTTATGTCGTGAAGCGAGGAGGGAGCGAGCAGGCGGCCGCACCGTGGTTCTCCGCGGCCGACGTGCTCAAGCTCCGCCCGCCCTCCCTACTACCCTTCTCCTCTCTTGCGTAGTGCTGTGCTGTGCAGAGTTTCGGTGGATGTCTCAACCCTCGCCCGATTCACCGGTGAGGGACCTCCGGTCTTCTGGAATGCCCTTCGGGCGTGCGCGCAGGAAAAGACATATCTTTGGTCATTAACAGCCGTCGCTTCCTGACCGCCCAAGAACGTCCGTACTTGCTATATATATAGATATGTATAGCTGTGCATGGTGGTGCTTATGTATACGTGTATGTTTATATGTATATCTACGTGTGTGTATATGTACTTGCTTATGTTTGTGCATATGTATATGCATACATACATGTGTGTATGCCCATGTCTATGTGAACGTTATACACAAGCGTAGACATACGCATACGTATATGCATATGCATATGCATATGCAGAGGTACATGTATTTGCATATGTATATGTGTATATAGACATATGCACATGGATGTGTTCATGTGTATGTATGTGTATGTACGTGTACATGTACATACACACTCACATGCAGCTATACATGTATATGCACGTGTATGTGCGTACTTGCTTACATGTGCATCTTTCTAGGCATACGTCTAGTTTCATATATATATATATATATATATATATATATATATCCGTGTATTCATTCGCATAGTGTCGTGAGTTTGTATAGTTTCAAGTCTATATGTCTATATGCTTATCTGTCTCATATAATCTTGCCCATCCCGTCACGATGCGTTGGTTCGGGGGCGAATGGCTTCAGACAGGCCTGGGAGGGCGAATGGTCTCGTGGGAGGCCTCGTGGGGTCTTCTGGGGGCCTCTTGGAGGTCACTTGGGGCCTGTCGGGGGTCTCTTGGGGCCTCCCGGGGATCTGTTGAAGGTCTCAGAAACCGTCTTAGGGGGAAGGGCTCTACATGTTAGTTCGAGTTTTCCCACTGGGGCCCCTCTTGAGGCCGTCTTGGGAGCCTCTTGGGCCCCCTTGGGAGTTGGGATGCCGTCTTGGGGCGATCTTACGGGCATCTTGGACCGTCTTGAACGCTCTTATGACAGAAAAGCAGAGTGCATTTTAAACCCTGCAAGAGAATCTAAACTTTCTGGACGGTTTTGGTTTTTTGGGCCGGTCCCAAGTGGTTTAAGACGGCCGAAAGGACCCCCCAGGCTTTCACCAGGGATTTGGTTGAAGGTATGCGGAAAGCTTTGGTTCCAAACCACGCCCCGAAGCCTCTTGGAAAAGCCACGCGAAGCATCCCGAGAGCGCCCAAGACCGCGCCAAACTTTGAGACATCCAGGGCATGGTGGTTATGATATACCCAATGCGGAGAGCTCGAAGGGATCAACGGACACTCCACCCAGCGGTTTTGGCACGGTGGCGCAGTACGTGCTACTAAGAGCCACTCCTTGCAATCACTTCGGGCGAGCATGTGACTCAGACACCTCCTCCCGAACAGCTAGGCCAACGTTTCATAACTTGCTGGACATCTGGCCGAGTTACCCAAGGATGTTCGTCCCTCCAGCGTGAACAAAAACGTTGGCCCAATTTTTTTGGACAACTTCCAGAAAGCTGGCGCAGGTTTATTGAATCATAAGTTGTCGTCCCGAAGGATCCATGGGTGGGTGTTCTGGCTCTCTCGGGACCCTCCTGGGCACAGCGTGGAGGACGAGGAGGAGGCGGACGAGGAGGACGACGGCCAGGACAAGAACGGGGATGATGATGAGGCCGTGGAGGAGGAGGAGGAGAAGGAGGAGGAGGAGGACGAGTACGAGGAGCAGGAGGAGGAGGACGGGGAGGATGAGGAGGAGTAGGGGAAGGATTGCGACGAAAACGAAGGGGAGGACGAGGACGAGGACGAGGAAAACGAAGACGAGGAGGAGAGGGAGGATGAGGAGGAGGTGGGCGAAGAGGAAGAGGAAGAGAAGGAGGAGGAGGAGAAGGAGGAGGAGGAGGAGGACAACGAGGACGAGACCATTTGCAGCCATCTTAGAGTCTTCTTAGGGTTCTCTTTGGGCCCTCGTGGAAGATCTTGGGCTTTCGGGAGCCCTGAAGGCCTCTTGGGGCCGTCTTGTAGGGCGTCGATCAAAAGAGAGAGGTCCCGGATTCGCTTTTCCCCTCAGGAGCGCTCATAACAAAAACACGCCTTTTAGGGCGCTCTTGGGGCGCTCTTGGACGTTCTTGGGGCCGTCTTGAGGGCCTCTTGGGGCTCTCTTGGGCCTTCTTGGGGCCAAACTGGGGCCTCAGAAACCAATCGGAAGCGACAAGGCGAGAAGGCAAACATCATTGGGATTCGATAGTAGTTTTGAAAGTTTTTGGCATCTTGGGGGGGTCCGTGGGGGGGCTCCGAGAGCATTTGGAGCAATCTTGGGGCTCTCTTGGCAGCTCTTGGAGGCATATGGAGGCCATCTTGAACCATCGTCGGCTACCTTGAGCCATCTTGGAGGCCATCCTGGCGCACCGGAGGCCCTCCTGGAGCCATCTGAGACCATCGTGGGCGCTCTAACCGCTCGCTACCGCGCCCAAGCACCTCGGGGAGGGGAGGGTACGGGAAGAGGGCTTTGGAAGATGGCTGGTGGGATTCTCCATTGCGGCAGTCCGGTAAGCACACTTAGGCAGATCTCACACACACAGTCATTGGCGCATCTTGCAAAATACTGCTGACTCAGTGCGCAACGGCGAGGGCCTGGACAGGACACCGAATGGGTGCCCTCGCGCCGAGGGTCAGCGAAACTCGCGCGATGGAGCAGCGACCACCCATCGTGGGGATCCGTTTGGGTAGCCCGCGCTCCCGGAGCGACCCCCGAGGATGGCGCCGACGGACAGGGTGCCCTGCGACGGAGTCAGCAACGTTATCCCGACGGACGCGGCGCCTCGCAATGCGGACCCGATGGTCTGCCACCCGTCGCCCGCTTCGCAGTGGAGCTTCGCAGACCTGTTCAGGAGAGCGCGCGGCCACCCTCCTTTTGTTCGGGCTTCAGCTGGCCGGCTTCAGTGTCCCTCTGCCGCTTCCTTTATGGCCGCCCTCGGGAGCCAAGCAGGTGCGAAATATCAAGATCGAGCTTGTGCGCACTTCATGTGATGGAGCTTGGACTTGGATTGAGCGCCAGTCTGGTGAGCAATGCTCTGCGGCGCCGCACTCCTTCGGCCGGCCAAGCATTCTTCCAGGTACGAGTCCTCCTCGCAGAGCTTGTTGTCTTATTATCCTCTCTTCCCCCTGCTCCCCTTGTTCACCGCGTCCGCTTCCTCACCCAGTCAGGGCTGCCCACGATCCGATTCGATGCGATTCGATTCGCTAGCTTGGGCCGCGATTTTGTTTCGATCCGATTCGGATCGATTTCGTTCGTTTCACCGGCGTCGGCTGGGGCCAGCCAGAGCCAGACGCGGCGATCCGACTTCGATTTTAACCCGGGACGACTCGCGGGCGATCCGATCTGTTTCCGATTTGATCCGATCTCGCGCCTCGATCCAGCTCAGGCCTGCCCGGTTGTGCGGCCGCGCATGTCCGCCGCCGCGCTCCAGGGAGTTGCGCAGCAACGCTGCAGCGTGGCGCGGGTGTTAGCCTCTCGGAGTTTTCTTTGGGGTGGCCGCGTGGCGTGCCCTGCCCGAGGGCCGCTCTTGGCCGACACCAGGCCCATCCTTGGCTTGCCCATTTGCCTCCCTGAGCCGCTTCACGCTCGGCGCTGCACTTGCCGTCGGGTTGGCTATCGCCCGCCACGCGCCAGCCTGCTTATCAGCATCCGATTATCGTTTAGCTATGCTGTAAGTTGTTCGTGTGTGTGTGTGTGTGTTTGTGTGTGTGTGTGTGTGTGCGTGTGTTTTTGTGTGTGTGTGTTTGTAAGTGTTTGTGTGCGTGCACGTGCCACTGACGTGAGTCAGGGCTGCTGCGCACGCTCGCGTCTTGTGGTATCGCTGCAGGGACTTTTACCGCACCTGCCTTTCTTGCTGTCTTCGTCCCTTCGTCCCGTCGCCCTCTGTTTCCTCTCTCCCCGATGGCCTCAAATGACGCAACCTTGCCGTACTCGTGCTGCTCCGTCGGCGCACGGGCGCGAGACTCTGCAGTCCAGCCCTGGAGTTTTTTGGCGTGGCGCGTCCCGTGATGGACGTTTTTTGTTGCGCTGCCCCTGGCCGCAGACTCCCTACCTACGCTGAAGCCTTGGCATCGAGGCACAAGAGCGACGTAGAAAAACGGGGTCGTCTTCGCCGACATTGGTGCGTACGCTGCCCGCGTAAGGTCGCCCGTAAGCGCCCTCGTTTCCAATGTGGGGTGCCACGCTGGCGGCCCGCCTAAGCCGCGGCGTGAGGTCGCTACAAGTATGTCATCGTGCGCAAGACCCGACTCTGTTAGTTTTCGTCGCTTGTATGGCTCCCAGGTCATCGGCTGAGGCAAAACAACAAGAATTTTCTTTGGGGGGACGTGTCCTCGTTGTGCCCTTCGGAGCCTCTTGGAGGATTCTGGGGCTGTGTGAGGGGGTTATGGGGCCTTCCTGGAGTTTCTGGAGGTGATTCTTGGGGGCCTCTTGAGCCGGTCTTGGACAGTCTTGGGGCCGCATTGGGGCGATACTTGGCCTTTTGGCTCAGGGCCGTTTTGGGGGAGTCTTTGGCCGTCTTGAGGCCGTCCAGTGGCCCTTTTGGAGCCTTCCTGGACTGCCAGGGCGCCGTCTGGGACGACCCGACGGCCGACTGGAGGCCTTCCGCATGCAGCCGAAGGGGTCCCCAGCAGCACTCCCAAAAGGGCACCAGAAGCCAAAATCATAGATTTTCCTTTGGTTTTTTGTGCATTGTAGCGTTTATGCCCGTTCAGCCCCCCGACGCTCCAAGACTGTCCAAGGGTGCGTCATTCGGCTTCCAGTTCGTTGTTTCTGTTTTCGAGCTTCTTGCTACCTTGGGCTGGAAACTCTCGTTACGCGGCTCCTCCCCTGTCACGCTGACCCTCGTGCCCCCCAGGGGCCTGCCGAGAGGTGCTCAGCAGCACCGTTGCTTTCGAATTTCGGTGGTATGCGTCAACATGCATGTGCTGCTGCTGTGGCGCACTGTGGTGCCGAGACGGACGCTGAAGTGCTCGCAGGCATATTGCGGTAATCGCAGGCCGCTGTGGTGCTGGCAGCGTCCGCGTACAGTTGTGCAGCTCTCAGGACCCCTCTCCCGTGTCAGCAGGCACGTTGAGGTGTTGCTGCTCGCAGGAACCTTCTCTCGTGCCAGCAGGCACGTTGAGGTGATCGCAGGTTATTGTGTTGTTCACAGACATATTGTGGTACTCGCAGGCTTTTCTGGTGTTTGCAGAGTTCGGTGTATATGCGTTCTGTTGCTGCATGCAGGCGCGCTGGTGTGCATGTGCACACTCTTGTGCGTGCTGCTGCTGCTGCTGCTGCTGCTGCTGCTGCTCGCAGGCACACTGCGGTGCCACCAGGCACGTCGAGGTGTTCGCAGGGCGTTGTGGCGCTCACAAGCATCTAGTGGTTGGTGTTGGCGGGCTACTGTGGTGACACTGGCAGGGTCCGGCACTCAGTTTTCGCATATCTCATAGACCACCCTTCGGGTGACAAGGAGGTTTGTGGGGGACGTCATCTCTGATGTGCACTGGATTCGCAGTTCAACTTACAGTCAATACGCTGACATCCTGACCGCTTTCGGCTCAGGAGGGGCTCGTTTTTTCGGACGTTCCGTACGTTTAGGTTGGGGAACCTGTTAGTGGCCTGGGCTCGCCGTGGCCAGACACGCCCCTTCATTCATTTTAATCGTTCTTTCTTGTAGCACGATGGCTGTACGAATGGAGACACATCGGGACATCAATGTAGACCTATCTATTGCTCTGTCCATCTATACATCTCTCTTCCTGCATGTATATATATATATACAAATCGATATGCACATTTCTAGCTGTATATTCGTCGACGTGTCAACTTACTATTATATCTAACTGCCTCTCCGTGTTTTGCGGTATGCCTGTCTGTCTGTATGTTGATGTATATTTGTTTATGTGTACCTATGCATGTATATGTATATATATATATATATATGTATGTATATGTATATACACAGTTCTTGGTGTGGCACTATCTATCTGTCTCACTATCTATTATCTACATATTGGTCTCACTACCCATCGGTTGCACTCTCTATCTACAGAGGTCACTTTCAATTCATCTCTCGATCTTCGATCTCGCAATCCATCAATCTGAGCAACCATTGGGGCAGCCATCGGGACTACTGATCTATCTGTCCATATGCCTACTCAGCATGCAATATGTGTGTGTACTTGTATATATATATAGCTGTATGTTTTGGTAAATACGTCTATGAAAGAGCGTGTTCTACCGCTGCTGGCGGAAAACCGGGGGGGGTCACTATCGGTTCGAACCCCTCCCCCCCCCCTCCGGAAAACCTGGGGGGGTCACTACCGGTTTGAACCCCTCCCCCCCCCCCAGTTCATCATGAAAAGGGGTGGGGGTCACTACCGGTTCGAACCCCCCCCCCCGTCTAAAACCGGGGGGGGTCATTACCGGTTCGAACCCCCCCCCCCCTCCTCGAAAACCGAGAGGGGGTGCGGACAGTGGTGGGGACGGTGGTGGTGGGGACATTGGTGAGGGGACAGCGGGACAGTGGTGGGGACAGTGGGACAGTGGTGGGGACTGTAGTGGTGGGGACAGTGGTGAGGACAATGGTGGGAACAGTGGGGACAGTGGACAGTGGTGGGGACGGTGGTGGTGGGGACTGGTGTGGGGACAGGGGGAGGTGGAAACAGTGGGACAGTGGAGGGTACAGTGGTGGTGGGGACAGTGGTGAAGGCGGTGGCGAGGACGGCGGTGGGACAATGGGACAGAGGTACAGCGGGGACAGTGGTGGGGACAGTGGGGACAGTGGTGGGAACAGTGGGACAGCTCAGTGGGACAGCGGAGGAGTCAGTGGGACAGTGGGGACAGTGGGGATAGTCGGGCAGTGGTTGGGGCCGTGGAGAAAGTGGGGAGAGTGGAACCGTGGTGGGAACAGTGGTGGGGACAGTGGGGACAGTGCGACAGTGGTGGGAGCACTGGTGGGGACAGTAGGGACGGTGGTAGTGGGGACGGTGGTGGACAGTGGTGCTGGGAACAACAGTGGGGGATGTGGCGCGGACGGTGGTAGGGACCGGGAGTCGTTTGCTGGCGGTGAGTGGGGGGGGTGGGGAGGGGTTCGAACCGGTAGTGAACCCCCCTCCGGTTTTCAAGGGGGGGGGGGAGGTTCGAACCGGTAGTGATCTCCTCCGGTTTTCGAGGGGGAGGGGGGGGGAGAGGGGTTAGGGGAGGGGGGGGGGTTGCCGGGGGAGGGGAGGGGGGGGGAGGTTCCAGCAGGGGGGGGGATTTTCGGAGGGGGGGGGGAGACCCCCGGGTTCCGGAGGAAGAGGGGGGCAATTTTCCACAGTAAAGCGGCGGTGGATCACGTTCTCTCATGTATATAGATATCTCCTTTTCCCTCCACCTATTTCCACATATCACCCTGTCTGTATATCTGATTATATTATTTGTTGATTTGCCCAGCCGGGTGATTTTTTCATGTTCGCCAGCACGGACGCTAAACAGTGAGTTACTGCACTGTGGAGGTGGAAGATATGCCGTGTATGTTATGCGTTGTAATTGATGATGTGTAGTTTCTGAGGTTCGAGTCATAGTGTGTAAGCTAGGTGCTGTAAGCTATGTGGTGTAAGCTTTGCGGAGTGATTTATGTGGTGTGCGCTAGGTTGTGCAACATTTGCGATGTGAGCTGTGTTGTGTAAGCTAAGCTCTGTGATGTATACAATGAGGGCTGTATTGTGTAAGCTATGTGGTTTGAGCTATGTGGTGAAAGTTGATCAAGGTAATCGATGTGATGTCTAAAGTTGCGTATGCCATGTGATACGAGCTATGTTGTGTGAGCTATGCGTTGCAAGCTATGTGGTGCAAGCTATGTGATGTCAGCTATGTTGTGCCAGCTATGTGGTGTAAGCGCACGGGGCGCCCACGAGGTGCCCATGAGCGGGCACGGGTGCCAACGCGGCGGAATCTTGGGAAGCCCACCCAGCGCACGGGGTGCCTCCGAGGCGCCCACAAGCCAGCATGGGCGCCAACGCGGCGAATTTTTGGGAAACCCACCCAGCGCTCGGGGCGCCCACGAGGCGCCCACGAGCAGGCATGGACGCCAACGTGACGAAAAACCAGGCAACCCATTTTTTTACTGAACTGAAGTAACGAAAGTAAGACCCCCTAAGAGAATTTTGACCTGCAGGACGCGTTGTAATATTTTTCAGAGCATGGGGGCATGTTTGATATTGTGGCCCCGCAAAAACGTCGGGACAATCATCGGGACAACCATCAGGGCGTTCATGAGGACAACCATCGACTCTACCATCGGGACAACCCTCGGGACAACCATCGGAACAACCATCGGGACAACCATCGCGACCACCATCGGGACCACCTTCGGAACAACCGTCGGGACAACCATCGGAACAACCGTCGGGACAACCATCGGGACAACCATCGGAACAACCATCGGACACTCCATCGGTATCACAATTGGGACAACCCGCACGCACCAGTAGGCCCGTGGCGAATTATTTTTGCTTGCCTTGGCTTCTTTTGGAGCAAGACATCCCGCAGCTTCGCCTCGTCTCGCTCGAACGCGCGTCACGACACGAATCGAAAGTGAATCCGATTTCCCGGTTGGACGACTCCGTTTCACTTCAAGTCTCATCCCCCAACCTCCGAATGTTCTGCTACTGCTCGCAGGCAAGGTGCGCGCAGCCTATTGTGGTACTGGCAAGGTCGGGTGCATTTGAAACCGATAGTGGGGACGGACAACCTTCCCAAGGTTGTCCTCGCACCCTTGCCTCTTCGGTCTATCCCTTGCCACCCTCGATTGCCAGCCCAACTCGGAAAGTCTGGGCATGAGCACCCAAGGGTCTTGCATCCTTGTCGCGCGTCTTTGCAATCAGTTTTGATTGTGTACTGTTGTGCAAATTGTGGTGCTTGCAGGTTATTGTGCTGTCAAGGTCTGGCTTTTTTTTCGACGTTACGTAGCCACATGCGAGTTGTGGTTGTCTCAGGCACGTTGCGATGCTCGTAAGCTGTTGTTGTACGGTCTGGCCGAGGTATAAGATCGAGGTCGTTTCGGGGAGGATGCCCCAATGTTCTTCGTGCTTGTTGGATGTTTTTGTGCATCCTGGCGGTACCCTCGAATGTTCTGTGTGTTTTGGCTGGAGGAGGGTCCCACGTTCTGGGAGGATGTTCTTCTATCTTAGGTCCCACTGTATTCACGGGCGTACTGCGGTCTGCGCAGGTGAACACAGGCCCCGCGGTCTTCACTTGACGCTTATTCGCAGCGTACGCTGGCCTGAGGTATCGAGCGTGTGCGTGTGCGTGGTTGCGAGTGCGGCGTTTCGGGCGCCTTTCCGACTCTCCGACTGCCTCCGCCGCGTTGCTGCGCGCGTGGCCCCGACGTCAAATCTGGGCATGTGTGTGTGTGTTTCTTGCCCTTGGCCGCCGCTCCCGGCCTGCCGATCGGGTCTGGCCCTCCAGGGCCTCCCCGTCGCTCCGCCCCGCCGCGCCCCGCCTCTCCACAGCCCGCTGGTCTCTCCAGCGCGCTGCGGCTTTTCGGGCGGTGGCCGCCCGCCGCTGGCTGTCTGCTGTGGCTCCTCGCCGAACTTCGGCGTGGCCCCGGTTGCGCCGACGCGCACCGGTCTTTACGCCCGCCGCTCTGGCGCGGCGCCGCCTTGCTGCCGTCCCGCCCCGCTCCGCCGTCTCAGGCCCCGCCTGCCCGCTGCCCCGCCGCCACCGCGGCCGCTGCCCGCTGCCTGCCCCGCCGCCTCCGGCCACTGCCCCGTGAGGGGACGGCCGTCTCTCCTGTTCTTTTCTCTTCCGACACTGCGCGCCCCGCGAGGGGCGCCCAACGCGTAGGCGAGTCGCCGCGCCGCTACGACCGAAAAGTGTGTGTGTGGTGTGTGTGTGTGTGTGTGGTGTGTGTGTGTGTCTGTCTGTGCGCTTTACGGCTGGCTGTTGGTACAACGCCGCGGAGGAGAATACCGTTTGTACGTGCGTGTGTGTGTGTGTGTGTGTGTGTGCCTTGTTGCTGTCTGGCGCCTCCCTGGCGCTTTTCCCCTTGCCCAGCCTCCGCCCCGTGTGCGCCCGGCGATTACTTTTCTCTGATCGGCATGCGCGCGTCGGCCGACGTCATCCCGCATGGAGTGGCTCCTTCCCGCGAGCGCTCAAAACGTGTGAGTGTTTGCGTGTGTGTGAGTCGGTGAGCGTCTTGGGGCTTCACTGAGGATTTTGCTTCAGTCGCTGATCTGCCCTCTGTGCATCATGCCTGCCAGGTCAGTTGCGTGGACCTGTTTTTTTCCACATTTGCTCGCGTTTGCTCTGGCGGGGCTAGAACGGGGGTGGGTCGCTCCAGGGCGTGCCGGAACGCTGTCACAGCGCTCCCAGACGGTCTGGAACCACCACCGCCAGATTTGTCCACCGCCATCTCGTGACAAGACTGTTCTTGCTCGAGAGCACTCGTCAATCGTGCGTCTGAAATTCGTCCTCGCGCGCCCTGCCCGTGTCCGACCATGGCTTGCCCCAGCTCTGCGGAAGAGGAGCTTGTCCTAGCGAATGGCCCAATCATCAGGGTGAGGGGGCCGAACGGTCATTAACTGTCCCTGGGTGCGTGGCTGAAGTGGAATTCCGCGATGCGGATTATTGTTATTGTTTGTTTGCTTGCTTCTTTGTTGGTTGGTTGGTTGGTTGGTTGGTTGGTTGGTTTTTGTTTTTGTTGTTGTTGCGACTGCTTCCGTTACTAAGCAATGATTATTGTTGGACCCCTTCGTGCCTTGCTCGCGTGAGGACTCGTGGGCATCGTGTAAGCCGTGGGAGCGACGATGACGACGACAACCACGACGACGACGAGGACGACGACGAGGACGACGGCGGCGGCGTCGACGGCGACGAGGACGACGGCGGCGACCACGACCACGACCACGACCACGACCACGACCACGGCAGCGGCGACGGCGGCGGCGACAACGGCGACGGCGAAGCGGCCTCTTTCAGATTTTCCTGCGCCCGTGGGTTCGCCCGAGGGGCCAGGGCAGGAGCAGTGTCTCCTTCTTCTCTCTTTTTTTTTTTTCTCCTCCTCCTCCTACTCCTCCGCGGGCAAAGGGATTTCGAAGGCGATGTGCTTTCCGAGCGGGTATGTTACAGTTCCTTGGAAAAGGTGTTCGCGAGGCCTCCTTGGGCGACAGTTCTGGGTGCAGGTATATTTTGGGTCCCCATGCGCCACGAAAGCAATCCCCCAGGATGGGGATAGTTATCATGATGTATGCATGTGGCATGTGGAAACATGCGCACGAGGGTAAAGTAATTATTGTTGTTGTTGCTGTCGTCGTTGAATGTTAATTACTAAGCAATTATTATTGTTGGACCCCTTACAGGCGCCCTGGTGCTCTCGCCAAGGCGCCGGCTACATTTTCATTGAAAATGAGGCTCACGCTCGAGCGGCTTGGGGGACCGCCAAATCCGGCCCCCCAACAACAACAACGCTCCCGCTCGAGACTTCCTCCTTTTTTACTCAGGGCTGGTGTTCTTGCTCGCCGCTGGAAGCCGCCGTCCTAACAAAACCAGCGTTCCCGCTCGAGATTTCCTCCCGTTTTACCTTGGTCTGACGCGCGAGTCTTTCTCTCATCGGCGCCGCCCCCAGCAACAACAACGCTCCCGCTCGAGATTTCCTCCCTTTTTTATTCGAGGCGGTGCTCCTCCTCGCCGCCGAAAACCGCCGCCCCGTCAAAACCAGCGCTCCCACCCGAGACTTCCTCCCGTTGTACCTTTGATTGGCGCCCCACTCTTTTTTGAATTGGCGCCGCTCCCAGCAAGAACAACGCTCCCGCTCGAGGCTCCCTCCCTTTTTTCCTCAGGACGGTGCTGTTCCTCGCCGCCGACAACCCCCGTCCCGACAAAACCACGGCTCCCGCTCGAGGCTTTCTCCCTTTTTAACTCCAGGCGGTGCTCCTCCTTGCCGCCGAAAACCGCCGCACCGACAAAACCAGCGCTCCCGCCCGAGATTTCCTCCCGTTTTTTACGCTGGACTAGCGCCCTACTCTCTTCAGCATTAGCGCCGCTCCCAGCGACAACAGCGGCCCTTCTATTCAGGGCCAGGTCCTTGCCTCGCCGCCGACAGCCTCCATCCCCACCAAGGAAATCCTGTCGCTCGGTACTTCCTTTGTTGTTTACCCTTGGCTGGGGTTCCACTGGCGGTCTCGCATCGGCGCAGCAAGGCGCGGGCTTGTGTTTTCGAGGCGGGATATGTTGAAATTCCTCCGAGGAGGTGTTTGCAAGACTTCATTGGGTGGGAGTTTGGGAATGGGAATCACGGGCCCAGCTATAGAACAAGAGTCCCCCATACTGGGGATGGTTATCATGATGGTCGCATGCTTCGTGTGGAAACATCGCGCATGAGGGTAAACTTGTGGGTGTTGTTGTTGTCGTCGTCGTTGTCGTTGTTGCTGTTGTTGCTGTTGTTGTTGTTGTTGTTGTTGTTGCTGCTGCTGCTGCTGCTGTTGTTGTTGTTGTTGTTGTTGTTGTTGTTGTTGTTGTTGTTGTTGTTGTTGTTGTTGTTGAATGATAGTAACAGTTATTATAGATGGACCCCTTACAGGCGCCCTGGCGCTCTCGCCGAGGCGCCGGCTACATGTTCATTGAAAATGAGGCTCACGCTCGAGCGGCTTGGGGGACCGCCAAATCCGCCCCCCAACAACAACAACGCTCCCGCTCGAGACTTCCTCCTTTTTTACTCCGGGCTGGTGTTCTTGCTCGCCGCTGGAAGCCGCCGTCCTAACAAAACCAGCGTTCCCGCTCGAGATTCTCCAGGCTCACGCCACATCCGCCGACCCCTTGATTCGTACCGGCGGCTATCGCCGCGTTTCCGCCTTCACTGCTCGTAGCTGCCAGGCGTTACAGCGCAGTGGCAAGTGCCAGAAGAAAAGATTGAGAGGCATGGCGTCTCGGAGCTCCCGTGGGCCGTCTTGAACGCCTCTTGGGGCCATCTTGGCCCGTCTTGAGGCTTCCCGGAACCCGGCAAAGCCCCGGCGGCGCTCGTCCCGGGCCCGGCGGCGCTCGTCCCGGGCCCGGGGGGGGGGGGCTCTGGTGCGCTCTTGGTTCGTTTTCGGGCCCTTTGCTCCCCCCGGCGGCGTTCGAGCCGGGATCCACCGGAGCTCGGATGACCCCGGCTCGAACGCCTCTGGGCTACCTTGGGGCTGTATTGGAGGCCTCCAGGGCCATCTGGGAGCGTCGGAAAGCTGAAAAGGCAACTTTGTGGAAAAAAGTACGTTTCACGAAGGGAACGGGCCAATTTTTGCGCCGAGGGGCCCTCCTGGGACGCATCTTGGAGGCCTCTTGGGGCCTCTTGGGGCCGTCCTGGGCCGTCTGGAGGCGATCGTCGGTGTCTTTGATCGCTCTTCGACCGTCTGTGACCATATTGAGCTTTCTTGGAGGCAACTTGAAGCGCTCCTGGAGCGCTCTTGGGGCCGTCTTCGGGGCCCTCTTGGGCAATCTTGGGCGCCTCTTGGGCTGTCTTGGGGCTCTGTTGGGCTGCCTTGGAGCTTCCCTGGAGGCTGCTTGGACCGTCTTGGGGCGGTATTTAGGGCCTCTTGGGCCGTCTGGGGCCGTCTGGGAGCGTCGGAAAAACCAAAAAAGCGAATTCGTGAAAAATGTACGTTTTACGTGGGGAATGGGCCAATTTTTGCGTCTAGGGACCCTCGTGGGACGCATCTTGGAGGCGTCTTGGGGTTTCTTGGGGACCTCTTGGGCCGTCTTGGAGGCTTCTTAGCCCGTCTTGGAGCCATCTTGGGCGTCTTGGAGCGCTCGTTTGGCGTCTCGGAGCTCCCGTGGGCCGTTTTGAACGCCTCTTGGGGCCATCTTGGCCCGTCTTGAGGCTTCCTGGAACCCGGCAAAGCCCCGGCGGCGCTCGTCCCGGGCCCGGCGGCGCTCGTCCCGGGCCCGGGGGGGGCGCTCGTCCCGGGCCTGAGGCGCTCGTCCCGGGCCCGGGGGGGGGGGGTCAAATCGCCGGTTTGGGGTCCCTGGGGGGGGACTATAGGGGGGGGAACTATCTCACACGCCTAGAGACCCACAAGGGGTCGGCGGATTTCCTCCCGTTTTACCTTGGTCTGACGCGCGAGTCTTTCTCTCATCGGCGCCGCCCCCAGCAACAACAACGCTCCCGCTCGAGATTTCCTCCTTTTTTTACTCACGGTGGTTGTCCTCCTCGCCGCCGAAAACCGCCGCCCCGACAAAACCAGCGCTCCCACCCGAGACTTCCTCCAGTTTTACGCTGGACTGGCGCCCTACTCTCTTACGAATTGGCGCCGCTCCCAGATTTCCTCAATTTTTTCCTCAGGACGGTGCTGTTCCTCGCCGCCGACAATCCCCGTCCCGACAAAACCACGGCTCCCGCTCGAGGCTTTCTCCCTTCTTACTCAAGGCGGTGTTCCTCCTCGCCGCCGAAAGCCGCCGCCCCGACAAAACCAGCGCTCCCGCCCGAGACTTCCTTCCGTTTTACGCTGGACTGGCGCCCCACTCTTCTTTTCAATTGGCGCCGCTCCCAGCAAGAACAACGCTCCCGCTCGAGGTTCCCTTTCTTTTTCCTCGGGACGGTGCTGTCCGTCGCCGCCGACAGCCCCTGTCCCGACAAAACCACGGCTCCCGCTCGAGGCTTCCCCCCCTTTGAACTCAAGGCGTTGTTTCTCCTCGCCGCCGGAAGCCGCCGTCCCAACAAAACCAGCGTTCCCGCTGGAGACTTCGTTTTGTTGTGCGCTGGACTAGCGCCCTACTCTCTTTAGCATTGGTGCCGCTGCCAATAACAACAGCCGCCCTGCTTGAGACTGCCTTCCTTTCTATTCAGGGCCAGGTCCTTGCCTCGCCGCCGACAGCCCCCATCCCCACCAAGACAATCCTGTCGCTCGGTACTTCCTTTGTACTTTACCCTTGGCTGGGGTTCCACTGGCGGTCTTGCATCGCTGCAGCAAGGCGCGGGCATGTGTTTTCGAGGCGGGATATGTTAAACTTCCTCGGATGAGGTGTTTGCAAGACCTCATTTGGCGGGAGATCTGGGAATGGGAATCACGGGCCCAGCTATAGAACAAGAGTCCCCCATGTCGTGAATGGTTATCATGCTGGTCGCATGCTTCGTGTGAAATTAGCGCGCATGAGGGTAAATTGATTGTTGTTGTTGTCGTTAAATTTTCACTCCAGAAAAATAACTATGGTGGATCCCCCCATCACCGGTGCATGCTGTTTTTTCTCAATCAAAGTGTGCCCCTCGACGCTCGCACACTTTTTTTGACAGGGGAAGTCTTCATGCTCAATCTGTGCCATTGGCCCTCCGGATTACAACAACAACGGCTCCCGCCTAAGACTTTTCGAAATTTGCTCAGGACCCCCGCTCCCGCCTGAGACTTCCTCACAATTTACTCAGGATCGGTGCTCCCGCCTGTGACTGCCTCGCAATTGTGTCAGGACCCCCGCTCCCATTTGAGATTTCTGTTCAATTTACTCAGGAACGGCGCTCCCGCTGGAGATTTCTAACTTAATCAAGACTCCCGCTCCCGCCAGAGAGCCCATCACGTTTTATTTCGGAATTGCGCTCTCGCCTGTGACTTCCATGCAATTTATGTAGAAATCGCGCTTTCGACGCTCAGCAAACACACTGCGCCAAGGACGCCGTCACAATTTACTTAGTGATCGCGCTCCCGCCATATTCAGGCATCCCGCTTGACTGTCCCACCCGCCCGACCCGCCCGTCAGGGGATCGCCCGCCCGTCGTGGGCTCCCGCCCAGGACTTCCTTCAGGAACGGCGCTGTCGCCTAGGACTCCCTCGATCGTTCACGCTCTTACCTTCCTGCTCCTCCTCCCTCTCCCTCCTCCCTCCTCCCTCCTCTCCTCCCTTCTCTCTCCCTCCTCTCTTCCCTCATCTTTATGCCTCTCTGCCCTATCCCCTCTCCCTCCTCTCCCTCCTCCCTTCTCCCTCCCCTCTCCTGCCTCCTCCCTGCCTCTTTCTTTATTTCTTTATTTCTCTCCCCTCTGTCTCTCTTTTTCTCTACCTCTCTTATATGTTTGTTTTTCTTTCTCTCTCTCTCTCTTTCCCTCTCTCTCTCTCTCTCTCTCTCTCTCTCTCTTTTTGCCTCTAATCAACCGCCCCCCTCTGCGCTCCTTCTCTCCTGGCGTTTTCCTTCTTCCTTCGTCCCTCCGCCCCCCCTTCCTCCCACCCTCCCTCGTTCTCCCCATCCTCTTTTCGCAGGGCCCACACCAATTCCAATGGCGGGCGCATGTACGCCCACGAAGGATGTTCCGCCCGTTCAGGTTTGCCCGCCTGTCCAAGCCCGCCGCCCCCCGCAAAGAGAAACAATCACCCCCAAAGGGGTGTGATCGAAGACAAAAAGGGCGGGTATCGAGGGTGTGGGGAATTCGTTTTGAATGACACACGGGCAAGTAAGAGCGAACAGTTTTATAATGATTGTGTTGTTGTTTTTGGTGAATACTCACTGCTAACACGTACTTACGGCTGATCTCCGGAAACGGTTCCGCGCGCTCTCGCCTTGACGCTGGCTACATTTTCTTTGAAAACGAGGCTCCCGCTCGAGCGTTGGCTTGAGCCTGAATGTGGGCCTTTGGAGGCCCAGCTGCGACAACAACGGCTCCCGTTTGATATTTCCCCACAATTTACCCCGAAACACCCTGGCCAGAGAGGCCCTTGAACTCAGGAGCGGCGCTCTCGCCAGAGATTTCCTCGCAATTCAATTAATCTGGCGGATGCCCAGCCACGACGACAAGGGCTCCTGCTCGATATTTCCTCACGATTTTCTCCGGGAGCCCCTGGCCAAGGAGGCCCCCGAACTCAGGAACGGCGCTCTCGCTCGAGACCTTCCCGGGATTCATGCAAGTTGGTGGAGACCCGGACACGGCGACAAAGGGCTCCCGTTCGATATTGCTCCATATTCCGAGAGCCCCTGGCCAGAGAGGCCCCCGAACTCGGGAACGGCGCTCTCGCTCGAGACTTCTTCGCACTTCAGCCAGGAGAGATTCTCTCCGAAAGGGGGTGCAATCGAAAAGAAATGGACGGGTATCGAGGGTTGGGGTATGCGGAATGCAAGACACGCGTGTCAGTAAGAGCGAGCAGTCTTAAAATTATTGTTGTCGTCCTTCGTGTCCCCCTCGCTGCCCTTCGTGGCCTCGTTGCTGCCCTCAGTGGCCCCGTCCTTGCCCTCCGCGGCCCAACATACGTATGCCCTTCGTGGCCCCCGCTTCTTCGCGCCCGTAGTGGCCCCATGTGCATGCCTTTCGTGGCCCCGCTGTCGCCGTTTCTGGCCCCCTCACTGTCCTACGTGGCCCATTTGCTACCCTCATTGGCCCCATCGTTGCCTTCTGTGGCCCCGCATTATCAGCCCTTCGTGGCCCCCGTTCGTTCGCGCTCTTCGTGGCGCCATATGCATTCCCTTCGTGTCCCCGCTGTCGCCCTTCGTGGTCGTGGCCTACTACGTGTCCTTCCGTGGCCCTGCTGTCGTTTTCTCTCGCTCCCGGTTTCGCTTGTCGTCGTCGTCGCCGTCGTCGTCGTCGTCGTCGCCGTCGTCGCCGACGTCGTCGTCGTCGTGGTCGTCGTGGTCGGTCCCGTGTCCGTCCATCCTGGGGTCGGGTCGACGGTCCGCGGCCGCCCCGCCGATCAGCGCTGCCGCTGGCCAAGCCGACGGTCCGCGGCCGCCCTGCCGCTTGCCAGGGCCCGGCCTGCAGGGAAGAAAGGTATGCCCCCCCAAAAAGGGTTCGATCGAAGACGAAGAGGGCGGGTATCGAGGATTCGGGAAATACGCGTTATTGGACACTCGAGCAGATAACGGCGGACAGTCTTAATATGATTGTTGTTGTTGTTGCTGTTGTTGTTGAACTCTCACCTTTGAAACAAAATTATTGTTGATCCCCCCGTCCGGTGCACATTGTTTTTTCGATTGAAGTGTCCTTCCCGGGGCTTGCACTTTGTTGTTTTACCAGGGGAAGTCTTGAGTGTCAAACTGTGTCGTTGGCCCCCGTTTTACAACAACAGCAACAACGGCTCCCGCCCGATACTTCTTCACAATTTAGTGAAGAATCGCGCTCTCGCTTGGGACTTCCTTGCAATTTGCCACAGGATCGCGGCTCCCGCTTGATACTTCCTCACAGTTTATTCGGAACCTCGCTCTCACTTGGGGCTTCCGCGTTCCTTTCGACACGTCTGCAGTTGACATTCTCCTTCCACCCCACTCTCCCAACATTCCGCTTCTTTTCAGGGTTCCACGAAATTTGTTTCTGACACTAGTTCGCAGCTGTACGTCCCCCTGTGGGGGTATCCACGATATGTTCTTTCAAGGGGGTGATACGTGGCGCTGTTTATGGCGCGACCCATGGCGAAACTTATTGTTAACCTGTGTTGGAGTGGCTGGCGCAAGCCATGGCGCAAGCCTAATCGCCACTAGCAGCGCAAAGCATCGTCCTCCCTCCTGCTTGCCCCTCCCCTCCCTTCCTCCGATCCCTTCGTCCTCATTATCCCCCTTATCTGTTGCCCTTCGTTTTCAAGGGCTTCACCAACCGCGCGTGGCAGGGAATGAATATACCCCCCGAAAAGGGGGTGCGATCGAAGACGAAGAGGGCGGGTATCCAGGGTTTGGGGTATACATATTGAATGACGCGCGAGCAGATTATAGCGAATAACCTTAAACTGATGGTTGTTGTTGTTGTTGTTGTTGTTGTTGTTGTTGTTGTTGTTGTTGTTGTTGTTGTTGTGTTGTTGTTGTTGTTGTTGTTGTTGTTGCTGCTGCTGTTGTTGTTTTGCGTCGCCCCCCCCCCGCGACCCGGTTCGCGACCCATCCGCGATCCACCCCGCGACCCGCCCGCGACGCACCCGCGACCCACCCGCGACCCACCCCGCGACCCACCCCGCGACCCATCGGCGACCCACCCCGCGACCCACCCCGCGACCCACCCGTGACCCACCCGCGACCCACTCGCGACCCACCCGCGACCCACCCGCGACCCGGCCCGCGACCCACCTGCAACCCACCCGTAACCCACCCCGCGACCCACTTTCATTGCATTGACGAAAAATTCGCTACTGTCTTCAACTCGCAGGCTGCCGACGTCCCCGCCGCCCCCTCAGTCTTATCCGCGACTGCGAGGTGCTACGTATGCAATTGTGAGTACCCAGAGGAGTACAATATACCGCTACTCTTGCTTTGTTTTCGCCTTTTTCGGGCCTCGTGGGAGGCCTTCGTCGCCACCGCTGGGTTCGCTTCCACATTCTGGTCAGATCGCTCCCTGGGAAAAGTTTGGGGAGTAGCGACCTCGGTGCCTTTTCGTTGCCTTCACTACGGCAAGGCAGGTAGAAGAAGGAGGGGGAGCTCCCTATTGTATGGGTCCGCGAAATTTGCGAGGTGTGTGCCGACATGGGAGCGGGGCTGCCATGCGGATCCTGCTGCTGGGTGGTGCCTGCGGTGGAGTTTTGACGCACCCAGTGGGGCTTTTGGCGGAACTCCCGATGGTATGGAACCATGAAACGTTCGAGGGGTGCGCCGAAAAGGGCGGTGAATTGGATGTGGACGCACGCGCACAGGCCTTAGATTGAGGTCCAGGTGGGACCACGAAACGTGTGACAGGTGCGCCGAAATTGGAGCGGAACTGCACGCGGACCCTTCGACTGGGGCCTTACGTGGAGCTCCCTATGGTACCACGAAGCTTGTGAGGGGTGCGCCGAGATGGGCGCGGAACCATATGTGAACCCTGCCACTGGGGCCTTCGGTGGAGCTGCTTGTGGGGCCACGAACCGTGTGAGAGGTGCGCTGAAACGTGCACGGGGCCGCCATGCGGACCCTGCCGCTGGGGCGTTAGGTGGAGCTCCTTGTGGGGCCACGAACCGTGTGAGGGTTGGGAAGATGATGCTGAGGAAAATGCTGCTGATGATGATGACGGTGATGATGATAATGGGGATGCTGATGCTGACGACGATGACGATAAGGACGTGCTGAGGACAGAGGCAGGGATCATAGGAGGGGGATGGGGACAATGACCCAACAACACAGGATGGTTTGACAAAAATCGTTACATCGCCCGCATAGCGGTGGTGCACGCAAGCCTCCGGTGTGCTGGTGATGCACACATGCGTACATGCGAGGGCTGCTGCACAGGTGAAATTTTTGTGCATGCATGGGCTTGCACGGGTGTTGCCTGCCATACGCGCGCCCCCCTTCGTTGTCGTTACAGCCCCCAGGATCGCCCTGTAACGCGCGTTACTGGGGCGGAGCTGGGCAACAGCGAACTCCTCCCTGAGGCTCCTCCCGCCCTCTCCCTCCTCCCCCCTTCCTCCCTCTGCAGAGAGGGCCGCCCTGCCGAGCAGGATCCCCGCACCCTGGGGCAGCCTCGGCAAGCCCAGCAGCGCCCGCGGGCGTTCAGCGGCGCCCACGGCCTCGCCTCGAGCTCGACAGGCCGTCCCGCAGCCCGTGGAGAGGGTCGAGGGCCGCCGCTGCCGCCGTCGCCGTCGTCGTCGTCGTCGGCGCCGTCGTCGTCGTCGTCGTCGGTCGTCGTCGCCGCCGCCGTCGTCGTCGTCGTCGTCGCCGTCGTCGTCGTCGCCGCCGCCGCCGTCGTCGTTGTCGTCGTCGTCGTCGTCGCCGTCGTCGTTGTCGCCGTCGCCGTCGTCGTCGTCGGGACGACGAAGAGCAGGCGCATGAGCTCAAACTCTCGGAGGTCCACCCCGATCTCTCGGGTTGGCGCCGGGCCTCCCTCCCCGCACCCCTCGCGCCGGCGCGCGGAGCGCGCTGGGGACGGAGCTCGGCTACGCGGAAGAGTTACCCTTCGCCAGAGTGACCTCAGGAGCAGGCCCACTGGGGCCCCCCGATCGCTAGGTGCGACGCGAGAGCAGCGGCATGCGAGCTTAGGTTTGGCCCCCTCCGCGTCTACCCGCAGCCGCGCACCAAAGGTCACTCTTGCACGGGGTCACTCTTGCGCGCAGCCGGGGGGCCGGAGGCGCCGCCTCAGGGTTCGGGGAGGGGATCCAGCGCCGACCAAAGAAATCTGCGCGGACCTGAAGTTGTGTTTATGCCGCTCATTGGTCCTCGATGGACGGGCTCTCTGCCCCGTTGCGTCCAGACCTGTCCCGTGCGCACGGCGCTGGGAAGAAGGCTTTTTGGCGTTATTCACCCCACCTTCCGCGCCTGTGCCTGCGTCTGCGCCAGGTCCTGTCCTGTTCTCCACTGTTGGTCCGTCCGCCCACTTGTGTGCCTGTCCTGTCCTGCGCGCCGGGGATCTATCCACATCCCGAGGATCTCACGGAGTGTGGAATATGGATATACGTGAGGGCTTCGCCCTCTGCTGGCTGCCCTTTCTCTGTGATATCTGGATGCTCTGGAGCTGTGTGGGGATGTCTGTGCACCGATTTGAGGCAATACTGGAGTCTCATTCGAGGACGGCTGGTAATCGTGACGTCACTAGCGCTTGCTTATTGCGAAGGCCTTACGGCCGGTGCCGCCGACCCTGTTCGCAATGCGCAGCAAGAGGCACGGGCTGTGGGATGGTTTTGGGGAACGGGGAGAAGGACGAGAAGGTGGGGGAGGGAGGTGTCGTATCTGACCCGGGACTTCCCCGGGACTCCCCCGGGACCCCCCCCGGGACCCCCCCTCCCCCCCCCGTCGGGGAAGGGAAAGGGAAGGGGCTTCCCTTCGACTCAATTACGACGTTGCTCAAGGTCGGTACGGGGGGGGGGCGTCGTATCTGACCCGGGACTCCCCCGGGACCCCCCCCGGGACCCCCCCTCCCCCCCCCGTCGGGGAAGGGAAAGGGAAGGGGCTTCCCTTCGACTCAATTACGACGTTGCTCAAGGTCGGTACGGGGGGGGGGCGTCGTATCTGACCCGGGACTCCCCCGGGACCCCCCCGGGACCCCCCCTCCCCCCCCCGTCGGGGAAGGGAAAGGGAAGGGGCTTCCCTTCGACTCAATTACGACGTTGCTCAAGGTCGGTACGGGGGGGCCGTCGTATCTGACCCGGGACTCCCCCGGGACCCCCCCCGGGACCCCCCCTCCCCCCCCCGTCGGGGAAGGGAAAGGGAAGGGGCTTCCCTTCGAATCAATTACGACGTTGCTGAAGGTCGGTTTGGCTAGCGCGCTTGAGGAGGAGGCCCTGGGAAAGGGCGAGGGGAGCGGGGAGGAGCCCAGGGGAAGAGGGGTACCAGGGAAAGGGAACGACAGAGACGACGATTACAAAGAATGACGGAGATGACGGCTCGAACGGAAAAGCCCCTCACACACGCCGACAGGGTCGGCGGATTTGCTCGTAAGCAACGAACAATCGCAGGTCTCGTCATGAATTTGTTCAAACTCGGTGTTTTATGTTTGTGCTATCAGGCACGACGTGAGTTGGAGGATTTCGTGACGTGATCGTTGTTTGTTCGTGACTGCTCGGCCGACCATCCGCTCGTGCATCCCTGGCAAGACCGCGCTGCGCAGACGCCGATCCTGGTCAGTCCCTCATGGCCCTCCCTTCTCACGACTCCGTTCTGAGTCTGCGGCCGCCCGCGCAGCTCGCGATGGTCTACGTTGTCTGAGCGCGCGCCTCTTTCCATGCCCTCACCCGTGGCCACCCTTTTCTTTGTTTTTCCCCATGTGCGCAATTCGCGTCACTGTAGCTCGGCTTCCGCTTCGACCGCGCTGAGCGACCGCCAGCGATAAGGCCAGTAAAAACGGCATGTTCTTTTCTGGTTCAGAGGCGAGCCTCGCGCGGCGGCCTTTGCTTAATCTCTTTGACATTCGGCTAGGTCCTAGTGTACCGTGCTCATGGCCTGGGCTCTGTAACATGCTATCTCGTCGCCGCTCCCGCAGAGGATTGTGTGGTAGCAGCCTTGCGCGTGGCCTGGTTTGTGTGCCCGCGTTTGACGAGGCCATTGCCGGCGTTCTCGTATGCCAGAGCGCCAAGTGTTTGGGAAGAGGAAGGTGGTCGCTGACCTTCAGGACCAGGTGGCGATGATGAGCGGTGGCAGGTCGTATCCCCTGATCTCCCAGCAGCCTCTTGCGTATACACCCTGCCAGATGCTTCCGCATTCGGCGAGACCATGGCCGAAGGTCCTGAGTGCCGGATCAAGAGACACTTTGGGAAGAAAACGGTGGCTCACGGTTCCTGCCTTGGCACTGTTCCGTCCCGTCCAGTGCAGTTGCGTTCCGTCTTGTCCTATCCTTCCCTGATCTGCCCAGTCCCATCTTGTTCTGTCCTGCCCTGCCCTGATCTGCCTGTCCGTCTGCCAGCACGGTCCTGTCCGTCCGTCCGTCCGTCCGGGTGCCGCGCATCGTTTTCGAGAGAATGCCCCAGGAGGGGGGGTCAGCCCTGCAGCTGCCTGGGGTCCACACCCGAACCCGTCCATCTGTTCAGAAAGCTTGGAAGAGGGGTGCAACTGTGTGGGGCAGCGGATTCGGAGGAAATCGGGGAACTGCGCCGTGGGGGTGTGGTTGGCAATGTTTGAGCATGTTGCGAAGGCCTTGCGGCTGGTACCGCCGACCCTGACGGCGGGACCTCCCCGAGGACCCCCGCTGGCGACCCCCCAGGGATCCAGGGGGGCTGGGCCGGGGGGGCGGTGTTCTGACCCGGGCCCCCGCCCGCCACCCCCTCCAGAGACCCCCCCCGCAGGGAGGAGAAAAAGGGGAGTGAGTCGACTTCATCACGACGTTTCTTTGTTGCTCAGTTTCCTGGGGACTGGCGGCGACGACGACGACGATGATGATGGTAATGCCTCTCGCACACGCCGAATGGTCGACGGATTTGGGCCTCCAGTGGACACCCTGGGAGCGGCTTGGGCACTCGGGAAAGTCGGTGCGCTCCTCAGACTCATCTCCCAGAATTGCTGGCCCCTTCGATGTGTTCCGTCGCAGCGGTGCAGCGCCAGCAACAGCGAAACGTTTCCCGCTCGGCGTGCTCCGTCTCTCCCCGCGGGTCGGGCGACGCCGGCTACGCACCAGCACCGATCCCAGCCGTCACAACTCTTGGGCCCAGGGTTCGCCTGGCTGGGACCTGGCTTGGTGTAGGGCTGGCGTCCCCCCCCAGGCAGCCACCTCCAGAACATGTTCACATCCAGTGCCTCGGGGCCGTGGCCTGGGACATGGGGGGGGATCTGTAACCAGACGTGGGCACCCGCTGGCCCCTGTCGGCGGAACGACATCCACGTCCACCGCTTCCCGGGGGACCCAGGGCAAGACTCCGACCGCTGTGGACACGGATGCTGTGCTCACCAGCTTCAGACACATCCTTGGCCAATGATCGACATCATCCTCGCTCGATGCCTACCTCAAATATTCCCTCCTCCGAGAGCACACCCCCAAGAATGCCATCGCCTGGGGCCTGTCAATCCAAGGGGCAGGGATGAGCTCGAGGCCTCTTAGCTCTGGCGGTGCGCAGCGGGCCTCCGTTTGCGGTGCGCCCGCCTAGCCGGGGCCGCAACCCCCTGCCCTCCCTCCTCCCTTGCGGCGAGGCGGGCGCTGGCGGACCCCCTGGCGCGAGCTGCGAGCCCGCACGGTCGAGCAGCCGGGCCAGCTCCGAGGAGGCCCCCAGCTTGGGCGACACGGTCAGCCCGCGCAGGAAGTTCGAGGCCTTGCGGGACCAGGCGCTCCTCCCTGTCCCCCCCTGAGGATCGACGGTGGTGGTGGTGCAGCTGTGTGGTGCAGAGGCGCGCGCTATAAACAGTGTTTTGGCGGTGTCGTTGCCCATTCTCGATCCGATCTCGCCTTGCAGCAGAGGCGGAGCGAAGACCGAACGGGGGAAGCGAAAAACATGGTTCGGCTTGAGCCTTGGTGTGGTGGCTCCCTGGGTTGCTGCGGCGCGTGGCTGCGCTCCGAGGGCCCTGCGGCGCGTGGCTCGCCCGCCCGGGCAGCCTGCGGGCTTGAGCCGCTCGGCCCACACGGGCCTCGGGGCGGCCGCGCTGCCCCCGCGCACGTCCGGTGCTTCTCAGTGGTCCTCGCAGGAGCAGAGGGGGAGCATGGAAGGGGGGAAAGGAGGGGGAGGGGCAGGAGGGGGAGATCAGGGTGAGAAGGACAAGGGAAGTAGACGGATGATGACAGTGATGATGATGCTGATGATGATGGTGATGATGAAGACGATGATGATGACGATGATGATGATGATGATGATGATGATGATGATGATGATGATGATGATAATGATAATGCTGCTGCTGCTGATGTCCATAATGATGATGATGATAATGATGATGATGATGGCCATAATGATTGTCATGATGATGCTGATTATGACAATGATTATGATGATGGCGATGATGACGACGATGATGCTGATGCTGATGACGATGATGATGGTGGTGATGATGATTATGATGGTGGTGATGCTGATTATGATGATCATGATGATATTGATGCTGATGATAGTGGTACTGATGATGATTACGATGATTACGATGATGATGGTGATGGTGATGGTGATGGTGATCATGATGATGATTTTGATGGTCATGGTGATGATGACGATGATTATGAAGGCGATGGCGATGTTGATGATGACGATGATGATTGTTGGTGATAATGATGGTGATGGTAATAATGCTGACGAAGGTTGTGATAATGATATGATGATGTGGGGGGTGATGATTTCTCTGATGATACTGCTTATGCTAATCGTCATGACCATGATGATTGACGACGATGATAATGAAGATGACGAGGATGATGATTACGATAACGAGATGACGACGATGATGCTGCTGATAATGATGACGATGCTGATGACGATGATGATGGTGGTGATGACTATCATGATGATGATGTCGATGATGTTGACGATGATGGCGATGACTACGATGATGATGATCATGATGATGATGATGATGATGATGATGATGATGATGATGATGATGATGATGGTGATGGTGGTGGTGATGGTGATGGTGATGTGTGGTAATAGTGATGATGATGGTAATGATGATCATGACGATGGTGAAGACTGTGATCATGGTGATGATGATGATGCTAATGATGATGACGATGATGATGCTGATGAGGATGATGAGTATGATAACAACGACGATGATGACGACGATGATGCTGATGATGATGGATGCTGATGACGACGATGATGATGGTGACGATGATGACGATGATGTTGATGATGATCATGATGATGCTGTTTTGATGTTGTTGATGATGGTTACGACGATCATGACGATGACGATGATGCTGGTGATGATGATTATGATGATGCTTATGGTGATGAGACTGGTGGTGATGATGATGATCTTGACGATGGTGATGCTTACGAGGGTTGTGCTGTTGATTACGATGATGATGATGTTGTTGGTGATGATGATTGTCATGCAGGTGATCGTGATGATGATTACGAACATGGTGATGTGATGATGATTCTGAGGATGGTAACGCTGACGATGATGACGACGATGATGCTGATGCTGATGACGATGATGATGGTGATGATGCTGGTGATGATGATGATGGTGATCATGATGATTGTGATGCTGATGGTTGTGATGATGACGACGATGATGATGGTGATGCTGATGGGGTTTGTGACGATGGTGATGATGATGATTGCGTTGATGATTATGGTCATGATGCTGATGAGTATTGATGATGCTGGTGGTAATGCTGATGCTCATGATGATGACAATGATGAGGGTATTTGTGATGCTGCTGATGATGATAATGATGCTGATGCTGGCGATGATGATGATGCCGGCGATGATGATGATGCTTATGATGATGATGGTGATTATGATGGTGATGCTGGTGGTGATTGTGACGATGCTGGTGATGATGAGGCTGATTGTGTTGATGAGCACGGTCATCGTGCTGATGGATATTGATGATGCTGATGGTAAAGCGGATGATCATGGCGATGGCAATGATCAGGGTAATTGTGATGCTGATGATGATGGCGATGCTGATGCTGACGATGCTGATGCTGGCAATGATGATGATGATGATTATGATGATGATGATGATGATGATGGTGATGCTGATGGTGATGCTGACGATGATGGTGATGCTGATGATGATGATGCTGAGGGCGATGACTGTGATTATGATGATGATGATGGCGATGATTGTGCTCATGGTGGTGATGATGGTGATGGACATGATCATGGTGCAGACGATGGTGCTGATGATGATAATGATGAATGCTGATGGCGACGACCATGATGATGGTGACGATGATGACGATGATGTTGATGATGATCATGATGATGCTGTGTATGATGTTGATGACGATGGTTACGATGATTATGATGACTATGATGATGATGATGCTAGTGATGGTGATGATGGTGCTGGTGATGATGGGGATGCTGATGACGATGGTAGTGATGATTAGGGTGATGAGGTGATGATGCTGATGATGATAGTAGTGCGATGCTGAGAGGGATGATGATTAGGGCGATGATGATGATGATGCTGATGGTGCTCATGCCGATAATGATGACGGCGATGGTGCTTATGATGATGGCGAAGACGATGGTGATGATGGGTTTGATGATAAGGCTGATGATGATGATTATGTTGTTTTTGCTACTGATGATGGTGGTGATGATGACGATTACGATGTTCATGATGCTGATGATGACGACGATACTGATGATCATGGTGATGGTGTGGATGAGCATGGTGATGATGATGGTGGTGATGATGACTATGATGATGGCGTTGTTGATGTTGATGATAATGCTGTTGCGAATGGTGATAATGCTGATGAGGATGATGACGACGACGATCATGATGATGACGATGATGCTGGTGATGATGATGATGATGATGATGACTATGGTGATGAGATTGGTGGTGATGCTGATGATCTTGATGATGGTGATGCTTATGATGGTGTGTGCTGTTGATTACGATGATGATGTTATTGATGATGATGGTGATTGTCATGCAGGTGATGGTGATGATGATTCAGAACTTGGTGATGTGATAATGGTCATGAGGATTGTAACGCTGACGATGATGACGACGATGATGCTGATGCTGATCACGATGATGATGGTGATGATGCTGGTGATGATGATGGTGATCATGATGATTGTGATGCTGATGGCTGTGAAGATGATGATGATGGTGATGCTGATGGGGTTTGTGACGATGGTGATGATGAGGTTGATTGTGGTGATGATCATGGTCATGATGCTGATGAGTATTGATGATGCTGGTGGTAATGCTGATGATCATGGTGATGGGAATAATGAGGGTATTTGTGATGCTGCTGATGATGATAATGATGCTGATGCTGACGATGATGATGATGCCGGCGATGATGATGATGCTTATGATGATGATGGTGATTATGATGGTGATGTTGATGGTGTTTGTGACGATGTTGCTGATGATGAGGCTGATTGTGTTGATGAGCATGGTCATCATGCTGATGGATATTGATGATGCTGATCACTGATGGTAAAGCTGATGATCATGGTGACGGCAATGATCAGGGTAATTGTGATGCTGATGATGATGACGATGATGATGCTGACGATGATGCTCATGCTGGTGATGCTGATGATGATGGTGGTGCTGATGGTGATGCTGATGGTGATGCTGGCGATGATGGTGATGTTGATAATGATGAGGGCGATGACTGTGATTATGATGATGGAGATGATTGTGCTGATGGTGGTGATGATGGTGATGGGCATGATCATGGTGATGACGATGATGCTGCTGATGATGATGATGATGATGATGATGGTGACGATGGAGATGTTGACGGAGATTATGGTGATGATTGTGTTTCCAATGAGGGTGCTGATTCTGAGTTTGATATGAGGGTGATGATGACGATGATGCTAGCGATGCTGATGATAATGCTGATGGTGATGATGATGGTGATGGTGATGATGATGGTGATGATGATGGTGATGGTGATGATGACAATGCTGAGGAGGAGGAGGAGAAGGAGCAGGAGGAGGAGGTGGGGGGGGAGGAGGAGGAGGAGGAGGAGGAGGAGGAGGAGGAGGAGGAGGAGGAGGAGGAGGAGGAGCAGGAGGAGGGCGAGGGAAGCTGTGGGGGACATGGGCATGTCAGGCCTCAGGGCAGGTGTCGCCTGTGTCTGCTTCACGGTCCTCCCCCATTTCTCACGGTGGGAGACGCTGGGATTTTCCTCCTCTGTGTCTCCCCCTCCCGCGGGAGAAGGTGCTACGCACCGGCGTGCCTCTGAAGCTGACAGTGGTGAGTGCCATTGGGGTGTCCGCCAACATGGCGATGTGCAAGTTCTGGGTCAGGGGCAAGAACCCCGATGCGAAATATCAGACGGATGTTCTTCAGTCTCATGGAACAGAACTTGTATTCAATTTCAGACAGCTCGTCCCAGGCGCTGAGGAAGCGATCTCTTCAATCTTATGTTAAGTGCCTTCATCTGGTCAGATATTTCTCCATTTGTGAAGCGAGTGATCGCCGCTTCTTGCTGTATGACCCCTTTCACGTTGACATCGTTGTTGTCTTTTTGTTTTTGGCCATCTACGTGCTTCTGAGGCCTTCGTTTATCGAGCGCCATCAGTCCAGGCTTACGGATTTTACGATGCTTCCAGGCCCTACATGCATCTCGTACGCACATGCATCGCGGGCACGGTGATCACTCCCACCACCCTAGCGGCGTCGTTTGCAGAAACAGCATCAGCTTAGGGCCTCTAGTGCAGATCGGCGGTGGCATTACCTACCCACTCGATATGACGCTCGGCATCGGTGCTTTCAATTTACATGCTGGCACTTTTATTATTGTTGTTGTTAGGGTAAGTTTACCGACTCTTCGTGACGTGATCCAGCACTGCGTGAAATTTCGGTATGCTTCCACGCATGTTATGTTATGGGTGTGTGCCGCTTGATTCGTCAACTGCACAGCTTCTTTCTTGTCGATTCAAGAACCTCTCTCCTCTGATTTGCAGGAAGGGGACGTCCTCGAGATAGAGATCTGGGACCTTGGCCTTGCGTGCAGTCCCAAGATGCTCACAAAGGATGGCGGCTTTTTTTGGCAACGGAGCGAGAAGAGCGAGTCCGCGCACGTCCCGTCATTCTCCTCATGATCCCCGCTCCTCCTTCTCACTCGTCGTAGTCGTCGTCATCGGCATCGTCATCGTCGTCGTCGTTGTCCTGCTCGTATTGTCCTACTCGCATCCACTTCCTGCTTTCACCCCCACCTTATACTCCCCGCTCCTGCTCACAGCGTGTTTCCACGCACTCCACTCTTGTGCACCCTCCTGGTCCTCCTGGTTCCTCCGCCTGCTCTGCGCTCCTCCTCATGATCCTTTTACTCTTTTTTGCCTTCGCCTTCGTCCTCGTTCTCCTCATTTCTCATCCTCGCTCTTCCTGTCCACCTCGCTCCATACCGTCCTCCCCCACTCGCCGTCGTCCTCCCCATCGTCTCATCCCGGTCGTCCATCATCCTGCTGCAGCTGCTACTCCCCTCCTTCCCCCCAATCCTCGCTCCGATTCGCTCGTCATCGTTGTCGTCGTCGCTGTCCCCTCCCGCCTCTTCACTACTTTGCACTAATCGTCATCTTTCGTCTCATCATCCTCCTTGTTCCTCTCACTCCCCTCCTCACTCTGCTTGTCCTCTTCCGTCCTTCCCCTCGCCCTTCCCCCTTTCAAAACATTAATGCAGTGTCCCACCGTTAGAGTACCTGCTTGAAGCTGGTCGCCACGCGTTCAAGAGGAGCCCTTGGTAGGTCTGCGGCGGGATGGAGGGGGCGTTGGCGAGAGGGCCCGCGATGATGCAGTGAGGCTGTCGGTGACGGCCACTAGCGCCAGCAGCGGTCCGACGGAGACATTGCCTCCACCCTGTTTGCGGGCCGCTGCGGGCCAGTGCGACAGTCCTCGTGCGGACCGCCAGCGGCATGGCCACTTGCGGATACGCTTGTGCCAGGCAACGGCCCCTCCGTGGTGTACTGCGCACGCTGGGTGTAGGAACCCGTTTCTTTATTGCTTGGGGCATGACGGGCGTCATGGCCCCCGGCCCCCCTCCCCCCCCCCCATGACGTAACGTTCCCCCCCTACGACATAACGTTCCCCCCTGGAGCCGCACGGCGGGGGGGGGCGTTGCGTCATACCCCCCCCCCCGCCTTCTCCCCCCCCCACCCCCATGACGCCCGTCATCGCAGATGATAAAACGCGCTCTAGACGTGTCCCGCGTGCTGCTTCGCACGGTCTGGCTCTGGCGAGGGTGTCCGGCATATGTTTTTGAGGCGCTTTTGGGAGGGATCTGAGGCAGGTGGAGGGGTCGAGGGAGAAGTTCGCTGTGACAGGAGGTGAGAAACGGCATGAGGAGGGCGGTAGCATGCAAGAGGGACGCGCGGAGGACGGAAGCGGTGAAGGGGTAGTGGTGAAGTCAGGGGGTGGCAGCATGAAGTTGATTGAGATGCGGGGCAGAAGGGTATGAGGATTGGAGGAGGGGGGGCCAGGGGGAAGCGGAGGCCAAGACGAATGAAGACGATGGCGGGCAGGAGCGGAGGCAGGGGACGAGGATGAGGCGGGCGAGGAACGCGGAGAAGGCGGCCGCGGGGAAGGGCGGCGGGGGGATGTGGGGGCCCAGCAGGGCAGACGGGTGGAAGAGGCCAGCTGTGTTCAGGCAGACCCACAGGACCCTGGACAGAGGCGACAAGTAGCACCGTCGGATGATCGCGGGCTGAGGATGTGTCAAAGGAGAGCCATCCAGGCACGAGAGCTCCGGGAGACGGAATGCCCGGCAGGGCTCGTTAGGGATGGCCGGGCGCGCGCTCTTTCCGGCGAGCGGCTCAATGGCCCTAAATGGCAGCGGTCAGCAGCAGTGCAGCAGCAGGAGGGGGGAGGAAAAGAGAAGACCAGAAAGGAGGGACATAATGGATAGGAAGAGGAATGAAATCGCTTCACAACCTCAACTTATTTTCTTCTAAAAGTGGCCAAAGGCTGGCTCAGCGGCTCAGCAGTCCGTCAGTAGTCGCTGTAGTCGTCTTTCTCTCTTTCTTCTTCTCTGCTCGCTTGGTAGCTTTCTTTGCTTTTCGGGCTGCGCTCGGAGGCGGTCTTTTCATGTTCCTGTCGGTGGACAGCCTCAGCTCGGGCGCCTGGTCTGCCTTCGTGAAGACGTGGCTCCTGTCATTCGTGGCTTCGTCTCCATCACACGACAATGTCCCGTCAGACTCTGAGGACTCGGGACTACGATTTCTGCTACAAGACCTCTCTCTCTCTCTTAACGACAGGGCGCGGTGCCTCCGGCTCCGGACAGAAATCCCGAGCATGATCCAGAACGGATCGACGCTGGACGCCCCCACCGGGCGTACCATCCAAAACGTAGTTTGGATCGGTCGCTGCTGTCTCTGCCCGACCACTATGCCTACCGCGACGCTGTTCCCAGTCCGCTCTGTCTCGCTTCGCTTTCTGTCTGCCTCGGCGCTTTCTGGCGGACATGTGGTGTCCCATCTGAGCAACGTCTCGACGATACAACACATCGTGGTATTTCTCTGGTTTGTCAGAAGCATCATTATCTGCTGCTTTGATGCGCTTGTCCATGCAGACTGCCTTTTGCGTTGCCTGCAGCTCCTTCTGGGCCAGATCCACAGCGCGCTCATGCTGTCGGTCACGGGAGATATCCTGCTTGTTTTGGAGTTTCTGCGTAGCCTGGCGTTCGGCGCACATCATGTTCAGAGCATTGTGTTGGAGATGCCGCTCCACGTTGCTCAGCCAGCGTGCCGGCGGAATCACTGCGAGCTGCTCTTCGGCTGGGCGCTCTGTTGGAGGAGCCGGCGAGGGCGCTTTCGAGATGGCACATGGATGCGGAGGCGGAGGTCGAGCCTTGCTCGTGCAGCCGGGCGCTGCCGGCACCCGGGCGCCGATGGTTGTTGCAACCATAGCGCTGGCGACCGCCGTTCCTTCAGCCAGGAAACCCAGGCGCGAAGGTCTGATAGACGTCGCTGCGTTGGCACTCGCTGGTGGTGCTGTGGCCGGTTTGCTTGCTGAGGTGAGCGTGAGTGTAACAGACCGTATTGGGGCCAAACGTTTCTCTGGGTTGGACTTGTCTTTGGTGGGAGGATCAGCAACCATTTCAGAATCTGGCACCCAAAGCGGCTCCAAAAGAAGTTCTTTGTCACGCTGTTTGGGAACAGCCGCTTCGCGAACTCTCTGAAACGCTGGGGTAAGATCTTCTTCCGAAAGGTGTGGCGTTGCAGAGTAGATATTGGTCACAAAAACCAACTATCTGTAAGCAGGACACCAGGCGGAGGTTCCGGCCTGTTCAAAATTTCTAACGTTCCAGCGTCTCGTGGCAAAATTTACATCCAAAGCGGCTTTTGCCGAGAGGGCTTTGGGGGCCAGCGTGGAAATGCACGCGCGGACTTGCTTCTTTGATACCCACCTGTACGTTGCAGCACGAACAACCTTATTCCTTCCCGTTTTCTCCCCTATGTACGTGGCCGCGCCACTGGAATAATCGCCGAAAGAATATGCACATATGTCTTTGGACATTGGGCCAAACGTTAAGACGACGGTGGCGTTCTTGAGGCGGCGGGCGTTTTGGTGTAGCCCAACAGCGTGCTGACAGTTGCCGATTGTGCCTTTGATGCCACAGAACTCACGTGGAAGGAACAGGTTGGAACTGTTTGGTCCGATACCCAAATCTGCTCACCGAGGCGCTGGCGCAGGGGAGCTCGATTTGCCTCCGTGACAGCAGGCGCCGGTTGCCGCAGGCGGTTTGGGGGAACAGATATGACTGAGAGTTGCTGACAGTATTCTGTTTGGTCAAGGGTGATGTGCGGCATGTTTACGTTGATATGCAAACCGCGTAAGACACAGTCACCATACTCACGCGTGCCCCATTGCAGTGGCAAGCTCTCAATAATGTTCCCAAGGGCCTCGGTCCCGGCCATCAAGGCGTCGCCTGCGCGGAGACCAACGAAACCTTGAAGTTGCTCGTTCTCGAAACGCAAAAACACACGCGGGTCCCAAATCGATTGGGCGAAACCGCGCTCCAGGAGGAGGGGCCGCATGTGAAAGAGCCAAGCCCGTGGTGCACGGCGCAATCCGTGGAGAGTCTTTCCGCGCTTCGGTCGCCGCATTCGTCCGCCAGGCAGCTCAGCGCCAGCGGGCGGTCGAGCGAAGGGGAAAGATTCGTCCCACTTGGGATCTGCAGAAGCGTCAGCTTGCAAGGAAGCTTTCTTCGCGCCCCAAGCTTCTGGTTCGAAACCCATGTGCGCAGCGAGCCAAAGCAGGAAACGGACATAATGGCGATGCAAGGTGGAGCTCTCTACCGCGCAGCTGTCCTTGCCAGGCTCGAGACAACCCTGCGCCGCGAGGCGGGCCTTCGGTTCGCCGTCCGGGGCCGCGTGGACGAAGCAGGACGGCGCTGCAGAGGCGCCGTCTGGAAGCGGAACTACATCGAAGTTGTCCGAAACAGCCTCTGTTTCACGAAGCCGGGGTGCTTCGAAACCTGGGTCTGCTTCCGCTGTTTTCCGCGGGGCCTCTTCTGCTCGCTTCGATGTTTTCTCGGCTGCCAGAGCATCGAGAACATAATCCCCTGGGGCGCGTGTGTTTTCTGGGCAACTTGTACAAACATCCGCAACTTCAACCATCATGCTCCATTGTGTTGGTACTTCGAGAAAATAAACACGACTCGTCAGCACGTTGTTGGCTGCTGCGAGAATGGGGCGTGGCAGAGTTTGTGAGTTGTGTGCAGGCTCGTCTTCATCAACTTCGCGTTTTCCATTCCGTCTCTGTGGCAGCTGTTGCTTGCCGGAGAGTCGGCGGCTCGGCTCGCCAGTGCCAGCTGAAGAACTGCCGGGCTGCAACTGCGGAGGTTGCGCCGGAGGAGGAGGAGGCAGTGCTGGCCCATTTCCCGCGGCCGGGGGGCCCAGGCTCGCAGGTTCAGGGGGAACCAGCCCGAGCAGGCGCGGCAGGAGGCGGCGCTGGCAAGGCCGGCGGCGGCGCAGCTGGCGGCGGCGGCGGCGGCGAAGCTGCGTCTTCTGAGGCTTGTTCCTTTTTGCTGTTCGTGGCTTCTTGCGCGGGCGCCTGGGCTGGGAGTTCCAAGATCCTTTTGCGCGCGCGAGGGGGGGCCCTGCGCCGGTGCGCAGAGATGGCGCGTTCATCCTGCATGGGGATCCACGCTTTCTGTTGGCCTTCCAGACCTAGCACAGTGCACGATTGGCGGTCGTTTCCAAGCCTTTTCCAGACGTCGCGTCTGTGGAGTCGTCGTCGGCTTTTGAATCAACGACGGCCCCGGCGCTTAGAGTGCCGAGCGCGCCAGCCAATCGTGACTTGAACAATTCCCGCAACTCAGAACGCGACTGGACCAGGATAGCTACCTGCTGCGCGGCCCGCCGGAGGGGGAACCTGGCCTGAGCGCTGCTCGCGGGGTCCGCGGGGAGGTCCCGGAGCATGGGGGGGGGGGGCTGCTTCGTCGATGGCGTCGAAGAAGGAGTTGTTGCCTAGCGCTGAGAACTGGGGCGGAAATCCACATCGTCGCACCGGGGCGTTCTTCGCCGCGCAGGCTTGAAGCGCGGCGTCCGTAGTGGTGGGCTTTCTACTGCCAATGTGGCTCATGAACATCTGCGCCCATATGTAGAAGATTATCTTCAAAACCCCGCCGCGTCGTTCAACGAGGCCGTTCGAGGCAGGAGCGCGGAGAGGGGTCCACAAGTGACGTACTCCGTGTAGCTCCAAGTATTAGTTTACCTCTTTGTTTGGCATACTCACCACCGTTTTCGGTCAAACTGTTGTCTGGCAAGCTTCCAAAAATGGATTGCCGCCGAGAGAGCGCGCGAAGCGCGCCACTGGGCCCCCCTCGTCGGAACCCGCTCTGCCGGAGACTACTTCGTGAAGGTATCGATCATGTGGTGAAAGATGATTGTTTGGGTGTCCAATTTGATCTCGCATGAATCGACGCGCGCAATCTGGTTGACCGATCTGGCGCTCATCCTGGAGGTCTTGGGATGAGGGGCGGCCTTTCGAAAACGACATCATAGTTTGCAGTTGCTTGTGATCTTCTCTGCGGGGGCTTTCGCTGCAGGCGCGGTTCCGGGGCCCGGCGCAGGAGTGATCTCACGCGCCAGTGCCCCACGCTAGGGTGGCCGGGTCGTTCGCGGATCTTCTCCAGTCCTGCCTCAGCGGCCAGGTCGTGCTTCAGCTTGGACAGGCGAGGCGGCGTCGAGATCTGAAACGACCCGGGGCTGCCAAGCACCGCGATGGTTTCGCGCGCTGTTTTTCTGTCGTTGGGGCGCGTCGTCGTGGAAGGTTCCGCGCGTGGTGTTTCTTTGTTGGTGGGTCTTGTGGTCGCAGGCGGTTCCGCGCGTGCTGCTCTTGGGCGCGCGGAAAGGAGCGGGGGCAAGTGGTGCCCGGCGCGGCTAGTCTTCGGCGGCGTTGTCTGCTGGGTCGGCCCCGGGAAAAGCGCGCCCCCATCAAAATCGACAGCGGCCGGCTTTTTTTTTTTTTTTTTTTTTTTTTTTTTTTTTTTTTTTTTTTTTTTTTTTTTTTTTTTTTTTTTTTTTTTTTTTCCTTCAGCTGTGGTTTGGGCGACAGAAAAGGCGTGGCTCGTGGACCTGTGCTTGTTTCGACGACTTCGAAGTCGGTCCTTGAGCTGAGAGTTTGAGAAGGCGCGTTCGCTAGACTTGTGGCCGTTTTCGCATCGCCCCCAGCGATGCGATGCATTGTCGAATGCGGCATGTTTGACACGCGCAGATCAGGAAACTCTTTGACGAGGAGATGTTTGAACCGTCTGTGGCGGTCTTCAGAGACCGCGCCTTTGGCCAGGATCGACGATCGCTTCGCGGGCGGCGATGTCGGCGCGCAGATTTTCTACCGGCACCGCTGCTTCAGCGACGTGAGAAGCACGGTTGTCTTCAGAAGCGCGGTTGTCTTCTTCCGGGTCGTTGTTTTTGGCGTCGTCGTCGTCCTTCTTGGCTTCGTCGGCTTCGTCCGGTGGTCTTTTAGTGGTCTTTCGGTCTTCGTCGTCTACGCCGTTTCCGTTGCTGTCGCCTTCGTCGGAGTCGTCGTCGTTGCCCTGCTCGCCATCGCAGTCGTCGCTTTGCGGGCCCATGCGCCAGCGCGGCTCGCGGAGCAGCGGGTCGACCAAGTCGACGTTCTCGCGCGTGGGGCGCATGATCTCGCACTCGCGGGACGCGCGCCCGTGCTGCGCCACCGCCTGGCCACGACAGCTGACGCGCGCCAGTCGGCGCGGGCGACCCTCGGAGTGAGCTGCCCGGAATGGGCCCATGCCCGCGGGCACGCTACGCGCGCCATCCATTCCAGAGGCTGGGGAGCTCAAGCACGCTGGCCCGGGCGGAAAGCTGGGCGACAGGTCGCGGTCGGCCGCGGCGGCTCTTCCAGCGGCCAGGAGACCCGAGCTCGCCGGTCCAGCGCGCCCCGCCTCCGCAGATGCCATTCCATCGGCCGGGGGGCCCAGGCTCGACGGTCTGGTCTCTGCGGCGTAGCGTGGCGACGCGGAGCGGACGTAGCTGGGCGACGCACTTGCTGCGGCGTCGGGAGTTGGGCGCGACGTTTCCGGCGACCACTGCTCCTGGGGGGGGCGGAGGTGCGCCAGCTCGTTGTCGAGCAGTTGCGCCCTGAAGGCGCGTAGCTGCTGCGCTTGCTCTGGCGGCGGGCTCGGAAGCCTCCGCTCGCGCGGTGGTCGCGGCGGTTGGTTTTCAGGGGCAGGCTTGTCAGAGTGCTCCGCGCCAAATGACCGAGCTAATTGGGCATCCGAGTCGGGGTGGTTTTCGTAGCCATTGGCGCGACCAGAGCTCCAGTCTGGATGTTCCGACCGATCGCCACTTCCCATCCGCCAGCTGGAGTCGTCAGCTGCGAATGCGTGGGTCGCTTTCCCCGATGGTTTCTGTGCAGTTTGTTTTTCCCATTGCTGTTGCTTTTGATTTTGAAACTGGTGGGTGTGCTGGTGGGCTTTCCGCATGTGGGCTTTCCGTTGCACTTGCCAGCCTGGTAAGTATTGCCCCTTTTCCCCTGCCAGGGGTTGCCATCCCAGCTCCTGTTCCGTAGCCTTTCCCTGAACCCCGGCCGGGGGTGCAGGCTTTTCCTTTCCCTGTGTTGTTTGGTTGGTGTGGGCACTGCGAGACCCAGTGGTTGGGGTCGCGCACCTCAGACACCCTTCGTTGTTTCCGTAGGCTGCGTCTTCCCCGTTGGCTTCCTGCCAAGACTGGTCGTGGTATGACGGCTCTTCCCACTGGGAGTCCGGCCATTCAGGCTCGTCCCAGAGGTCTGCTGTGAATCCGTCCGTGACGGTTTTTCTTAGGAGGTTGTCTCCCTACGCCTTTTGGATTGCATCCCGGGCTTTCCTAACATTCAGGGTAGCATCCATGTCCAGACGCGCATTCAAGTTGCTGAATTGGTGCTAGGGCAGCTCTGCGTTCACTATGGGGATGAGTGCTTTGACACATGCTTCCAGCTTGACAAACTTGTCGGTCTCAAACTCGCTAGTGAGCCGCACGCTTTCGGATGCTTAATCCTGCAGTTTTCGTTCCGGGTGTACTTTAGCCAAGACGAGAAACGAAGCAGCTTTGCCACGTCGTCTTTGGTTCTGCTTTTTTGTTGCATGAAGGACAAGAAGTAAAAGCCAAGGGCACCAGTCGCACCAGTCTCGTTCTTTGGATCGGTAGACAACCGAGCCATGTCAAGAAGTTTGGCTTGGTTCTTGAAAAACAAATTGGACGAAAAACCTATACTTCTGATGTGTGGCCCTATTTGTTCTGGCTTCAGCTCTGTGGACAAGCACCCACGCGCTGAGGTCCTCTTCGTAGGACTCCCAGCTCTGTTGAGGACCAGCTATAGGACATGCTTTGTCACCACTTCCTTCGAAACTTGCGGTAGCCATGGCAACCGGCGCGGAGAGGCCGGGGAGCGCAACGCGCTCCGCTATTAACTTGAGGATGTGTCAAGCGAAAACCATCCAGGCACGAGAGCTCCAGGAAACGGAATGCCCGGCAGGGCTCGCCGGGGAGGGCTGGGCGCGCGCTGTTTCCACGGGGCGGCGCGGCGAGCGGCTCAAGGGCCTTAAATGGCAGCGGTCAGCAGCAGTGCAGCAGCAGGAGGGGGGAAGAGGATAGAAGACCAGAAAGGAGGGACATAATGGATAGGAAGAGGAATGAAGTCGCTTCACACGGGTGGCTTGCCCGCCCGCAGGCGAGGCCGACCGTTGCAGCACTATCGTTGGTATGCGTCTCAGAGCACCGTGGTTTATCACGGTGCATTTCCATTGCTTGCCGCAGCGAGGGGTAGTGGTTGTGCTGACTGGCCGCGTGAGAAGGATGCACGGCCCAAGATGGCCTGAACACGGCCTTCCTGAGACCCTCAAAGCCAAGAGTGCCGCAAGAGTACTTCCAAGAGCGCGCCCTGAGGCCAGAAGTTGCTTTTCTTATTTGGTTTTCGTTTCGGAGAGAGAGAGAGAGAGAGAGAGAGAGAAAGAGAGAGAGATAGAGAGAGAGAGAGAGAAAGAGAGAGCTGCTCGCGAGTCTTCTCCTCCCGGCGCCTTCCTCTGCTTGCCTTGTGCCTCGTGCCTGCCTGCTTCCTATGTCTTGCTTGCCGCATGCCTTGCGGCTCCCTAGGAGGGCTGCCACCTACGAAATTGTCGACACTTTCGTGTGCTCCCAAGAGGTTCGCGGAGTGGAGGTGTACGCATATCCAAACGAGACCCCGCGGTTCCCTGTGGGGGTTGCCAGATGCGCAGTTGTCGCCGTTTTCGTGAGCTCCTTTCTGTGTTTTCGGTTTCCCTTCCCCGTCGTCCCTTCTCGTCTTCTTCCTTCTCCCTCCTACAACTCTCATGCCCCCTTTCTCTCCCTCCCCCTCTTTCTCTTCCTCAGTGTGCCCCCTCTTCCTCCTGCTGCTCCTTCCCCTCCTCTTCCTGCTGCTCCTCGTCGTCTTCTCCTCTTCCCTCCTCGCCTTCAGGGCGTGCTCCCGGTGACCCAAGACCACCTCTCCCAGAAGCGGGCGAGGGTCTCCGTGCCGATGGCGGACCCGGAGACGAGGCGGCGACGCGGTAGGAAGGGGAGGGGGGGAGACCGCGTTCTTCCGGCCAACCCGTTTTAAAACGCGAGCCCGCACCAGGCCCCTGACAACTCCTTGCGGTTATTTTTGCCCACTGCGGAGAACGGTCTCTTGGAGAACGAGCGCCCCGTGGTCCCATGCACGCGAAAGGGCGGCGGGGGGCCCCGCATAACTGTACAATACATGCTTCGGGATTGAGGGGCGTGCCAAGCGACGGCCCCGTTTCGAAACAGATCCGCCCTCCATCCCTGAAGCCGTTGACATGTTCAAGCTTTTGAACCATCGAGTTGAGGAAGTCTCCGGCGAGAAACAGGATTCAAGCAGGAGCCGTCTTCCATTTGTTCAGGTGCTAGCTTTTTCTAGGTTTCGCGATGCTGAGCCAGCTACGGCCTCGAATGATAGCTCCATTTTGAAAAGAGCCGCCCGCCATCCGTCTACTTGGTGCAAGCTGGTGTAATGAATCCTGCGCACTCCATCCGTGTAGCTGGTGCAACTCCGGAAAAATTGCGGTGCCACGGCGAGGGCCATATTCCGAACATGGCCCAGCTTGCAACCGTGTATTTGTTGGACGCTTAAAACAAAACGATGTGCCTGCGGCGCTGAGGCGAGAGCCACGCTTGAGCCATGTTTAAAACAACGGCCCGCAGTACATTCGTGTTGCCGCTTGCAGTTTCATGCTGCAGGGTCGTAATCAGGGCCTGCAGGGGGGACGTCTCAGACAATGCGCCCCGCCCGCCCAACCGACACATCTGGTGGTGCGTCGGGGATACTTTGCTTGTCAGGAAGATAATGCGGAGAAAGGACATGAGGAGGGGGAGGAGGAAGAGGAGGATAATGAGTTAGGAAGCGGAGGAGGAGGGATGATGACAGGACGGATAATGTTAGGAGGACGGGGGGAGGAAGTTCGGAGGAGGAGGATGAGGTGGAGGAGGAGGACGGAGGAACTTGATCTTCCCTGTTGTCCTCCCCTCTTCGCTTGGACCCTTCATTTGGGCATGAGTGCTACGTGATAGCTTGTTAGCTGCGGTTGTGCCCGGGTTGGGACAGCGTCGGTTCACTGATAAAGGGTGGTGCATGAGGTGTAAGAGCGAGAGAGAGAGAGAGAGTGAGAGAGGGAGAGAGAGAGAGACAGACAGACAGACAAGAGCCGCGCCCTGGCGGCGCATTGGCAAGAACAGGTGTAACAGGAGACGGCGTATTCGGGCACATGCAACGATTCAAATAATCGATGAAGCTGCAGGCGGCTCGATTGCAGACCATTGGATGACAATTCGTCTTGTTGGAAGATTTTGTAGCACGCAGAAGACGCATAGTTCGTTTGTTTCTTCGTTGTTGTTCTCTGTATACTTATTTGAACATTGTGTGGCTAGTTTTGTTTCAGCAGTGTTACGTGGCAAGACGCACACCATTATTTATGCCGTGCGAAGAAGAGCATCCTCTAGCTGCTCGTTCAGTGTCTAGAATTTGCTCCAGCTCCAACTTCTGCCCCCACCGGTGCGTCGTCGTCGCGGCTCCGATCAGACTTATCTCGGCAGACGCTGCGATTGGCCTTCACAAGCAGCAAGAAGTCCTGGCCTGAAGAGAAAGAGAGGCATGGTGGTAGCGAGCCGGGAGCGATCTGGTCCTGGCCCGGATTAGGCTTGCGTCCACTTGAGGTTGGTGGTGCGCCCGTGCCGTGGAGGCATTCTGGAGTTAGACGAGATGGAGATAACGTAATGCGAATGGCACGGCTTGGTGTGTCGTCGCATTCAACGTATTGAAACAGAGTGTGGCACATAGGTGGAACGTGCGCTATTGATTCTCGTGGCGTGGCAGGACAGTGTGTCGGAGTGCATCGTGCAACATGATCTGGTGTCATGCCAACTCTGCTGTGTAGAATCCTAGATTCGCTCCCTGGCCTGCCATTACAATCGGGATACTGGATACCAATGTATGTCGGTATGTACGCATGTATGCATCAAGGTGTGTATATATATGGTATGTACGCATGTATGCATCATCGTGTTTGTATATATATATATATATATGTGAATGTATATGTATCCATGTAAAGATTCGCGCTCCTTCCCCGTTGCGGTATTTGCTGGCGGCGAGATGCTGTGTCACACGCTCGTGAAACAAGGGATATTGTCTTGCAGGCAGCTGATGGCTTCGTTGGAGCTTGAGCTTGAGACGTTGAACAATGCAGACCGTGGCTCCTGGGCTGGCAGCTCGAAAGCAGTGGCTCAATGTAGGGTCTGAGGATTCTACTGAGGATCAGTGCGAACAGGAATAGGAGAGAAAGGAGGAGGAGGAGGAGCAGGAGGAGGAGGAGGAGGAGGAGAGGAGGAGGAGGAAGGAGGAGGAGGAGGAGGAGGAGGAGGAGGGAGGAGGAGGAGGAGGAGGAGGAGGAGGAGGAGGAGGAGGAGGAGGAGGAGGAGAGGGGGAGGAGGAGGAGGATCGACCAAGATAAGAGAGCGCGCCGAGGGAGGAGGAAAAGGAGGAGGAGGTTGAGGAGAATTCGGGCGCTGCCACGCTAGGCTTACCACAGCGCGACTGGTTCCACAGTCTGTTGGAGAGCACAGACACATTAAGTGAGTGCGTGAGCAAGCGGCAGGGGGGCCCGTCGTCGGCGACAACACCACACATGGAGGGACTCTATGCAGCGCCCTCTGCTGCAGTCGAATATATTTCGAAACCCCCGTTGCGTCTGCTTGCAGTCGGTGGCGGGCGGCGCCACCAGTTTAGGCGGTGACGTTCTGGCCATCTCGGCCAAGGCCTGCCCGAACCCATGTAGCACTGCGTCAAGTCTGTTCAGATATCCCTCACGAGCGGCGCTGGCGTCGGCGGGCTCGGCATGCAGAGCGTCCATGCACGCAGCACTGCACACCCACGAGCACCGTGAGCACATCTGCAACGCCGTGACAGCACCTCATTACCATGCTCGTACGTCTCACGGTCCACGCGCAGGAAGCCCGAGAAGTTCGGTCTGATGCCAAGCGCCCGGGGTCGAGAGTCAAAAGCTCCCGCTCCTCGGACGCGCGCGCCTCCTTCCCGCTCGCATCATGCGAGAAAGAGAATGCCTTCTCAGGACGCGGCGAGACTTCTCAGAAACCCTCGCGCCTTTGAGAGGTTTTCCGTTTCTTCGGGGAAGGCTTAGAACATTTCTCAGAAGGCCGTGGAATTTCCGAGCCTTCTGAGAAGGCCTCCTCCTTCTCACTTCCCTCCTCGCTCGCCGCCGAGATGTGTTTTGATTGGGTGGTGCTTCGCAACTGTTCGCATTCCGATTCCGACGCCTCTCTGCCGCCCTCCCGCCCTCAGGCCCGGCTGCGGCCGGGCCAGGCCGCACGGGTGGTGCGGTCGTCCGTCAGGCTTCCGCGCCGCTCATACACCTGCACCTCCTGCTGCTCCGTCGCCATGTATTCAGATGATGGGCCGGTTTTCCACCACCACTGCCATAGGTAGGCGAGGGAGGAGGAGAAGGAAGGAAGGAAGGAAGGAAAGGAAGAAAGGAAAGCAAGAAAACAATAAGGAAGGAAGGAAGGGAGGAAGGAAGGAAGGAAGGATGGATGGGAGGGAGGAAGGAAGGGAGGAGGAGAAGGAGAAGGAAGGAGAAGGAGGAGGGAGGAGGATGAGGAGAAGGAGGAGGAGGAGGAGGACCTCTCCATCCTCCCTTTTCCCCCCGTCCTCCCCGTGGTAGTGGTGCTCCCCATCCTCCCTTCTCCTCCCATCCTACCCATGGTAGTGGTGGTGGTGGAGCATGGGCCCATCAATGCAGCCAGACCTATGATCGGAGCCATCCGTCCCAGGGGTTTGTGGGAGACCACGCGGCGGCACGTCGAAAGGCACCTCTGGGGGGGGGCTTCCAGCAGGGGGGGCGGCGGCCCCAGGAGCGGCGGCTTCGTCGGCCTGGGCGGCGGCTTCGACGCCGGTCCCTGGGGGATTCGGCACTTCCGAAGCGGGCACGGGAAGCTTGGTGGCGAAGAAGACGGGCAGCAGTCCTCGAAGGCATTTGGGGGGCACTGGCGCGGCCTCGGCCACCGCGTCGTCCTCCTCCGGCTCCTCGGGGCCCAGTGATTCACGGGCTCCGAGTTGGCTCTCCGGCGGCGTGCTCCGCGGCGAGCTCACACGACGGGTAGGCCATTGCTGCAGATATGCGCTGCGCCAGCAGTCTGCGCCGTCGGCAGAATCTCAGAGGGGGAACAGGTACCCATAATGCTACCCTTCCCTCGTCTGTCCCCTTTTTGGCCTCCTCGGAGGCAGGAGGAGGATTTTTCTTCACCTGGACCTTTTCCTAGCCTGGTCTCAGGCTAGGACCCAAGCGGTGACCTCATGCGGTGGCTGACTTCGGCAGCAACCCATGGGCCCCGACAAAAAGAGCTAGTTCGAGCCACATCTGGGCTCATAGCTCACGCGAGCAGCTTCAGAGCGAGGACCCTCCGCACCATCCTCACAGCTCGTCTCGCGGCCCCTCGCCCCACTCTCGTTGGAGGGAGCAGAGGGAAAATAATTCACTGCCTGCTGCACTGACTCGTCACGATTGGCGGTGTGACGAGCAAACTTGTTGGGCCGAGACTCGGCACCAAAATCGGAGGCGTGGCGGATCCTCGACCCCTGGTCTGCAGGGGTCGAGCGGGACAAACCTCTACATCGGCACGACCCTTCGTGGGAAGGCGCTCTGAGACCGTGGATTTCGATACCATCCGAATCAAAAGTTGGGGACGGGCGTTGAAACGAACCTTGGTCGCTCTCAGTGAGAGCGTGAGGACCCTCCGCACCATCCTCACAGCTCAGCACGAGACCCCTAGCCCCTCTCTCGTTGGAGGGAGCCGAGGGAAGAGAGAAACCCGCCTGCTGCACTGACTCGGCACAATTGGCGGTGTGTCGAGCCGTCTTGTAGGGCCGAACTTCACCACAAGAAACAGACGCAGGGCGGATCCTCGACCCCTGGACTGCAGGGGTCGAGTGGAACAACTGGGGAGTGGCAGCAGCATCCACGACCTGCACGACAGACGATTGGTCAACGACCTCCTCTCGCTGCTGCCCATCTCCCGTGAACGGCAAAACGGTGCCATCCTGCAAAAGACTGGTGCGGGCGAAGCTGCTCGGGCCACTTGGGCCACTGACTGAGATTGCTGCAGCAGCCGTGTCGACAGACGAAGACTCAACGACATTGTTAATCTGCTGCAGCTCCTGGCTCGCAGGTTGCACGGACGACGACTCAACGACAATTTCTTCCTGCGAGCCAGGGTGTGCATTCACAACTTCTGGTGGGATTTCCACAGTCACACCAGGAAGTCGTGGGTGCCGACCCTTACATATTCTGTACTTCCATCTCTCAGCATTGTTCCTGGTAGGGCGCCCGCACTTCTTACCCAGGAGAGCTAGAGGACCCAGGGTCGAGACAGCCTTGCAACTGACACAAACGAATAACGGCGAGTCGTCGCTACACTGGAAGGATAGAAGCCTGTGTCCGAGAGCCGAGACACGCCACAAAGTGTCGGGAATAACGCCAGAACAACCCTCACATGCAGGCTTGCCTGAGCTACCGAAAATTAACGGAGTGGGATGCTTAGTGCGCAAGCAAACTCCACAACGCCAATAAGAACGGCACCACTCCCACACATGCTCAAATTCCGTGCCAGGTTTCACTTTGATTTCCTTAGGGGGCCTGGCCAGCACAACCCCGCTGAGGTCGAGCCGAGGCCACAGTGGCAAAATCCGAGCGGCCAGGCGGCAAACAGCCTTCGCAACGCTGATTTTGTGCGCAAGGTCGGTCAGTTGGGCGTCCGTGGGCCCAGGATGCGTGGCGAGGCCAGCCTTGGCAGCCTCATCAGCAGCGTCATTGCCAATTTTTAAAAATCGGTCCCTGTCGGACAGGTCATCCGAGTCCACAACATGGGCTTTGACTTTGTGGAGGGTTCCCGTCCACCACGAAGAAAAGCTAGAAAACATGAGCCCCGCATAAGGCCTCTTATGGGACAGCTTAATGGCGGGGGGCTCACCGTGGGCACGAACAACGTTGAGACAGTCGGAGTAGCCAGTAGAGGGGGCAACAAGGCACTGGGAGGAAGCTTCGAGGGCCCCGTGCTCCCCAGCCTGGCTGGTCTGGGGGAGGGGGGCCCACATAGGCCCAAACGCACTAAACAATTTGGAACCGTCGTCTGCGTGGGCTGTAAAACACCAGCTTGCTCTGGATATCTCTTTAATGATGTGTCGCTGACAGCTGCCGTCCATGAATATATGACCCGAGACCGCCGTATCAACCCTATCAGGATCTCCTTCCCACCTGGTCTGGGTACCTCCTTCACCACGAGGACGGGGAACCGAGTCACCTGGGTGCGGGAACAGACCCTTAGTATAGAGGAGGAGGGTAGCAGGGTCAGAAAGATCGCACGACCGAGCATCTTGCTGGATCCGATGTTTCACAAGGTCGTCGCGATCTTCCTGGACGTTGGGGCAGAACCACAGGCGGTGCATGAGGCTGTCAGAAGCAGCCAGGCACAAATAGCAAAGATCGGAGTCGAGCTGGTAGCCCAGGGCGATCGCGCGGTCCCTGGTCCAGGTCGCCCCACAGCTAAGCCCGCGGATACTGCCCTTCTCGAGGGCCGTGAATTTGCTAGAGTGGAGCTGGGCCTCCACCACATCGTAGCACAAGCGCTTGCCAACGCCTGACGCCTGGCCTGAGTCTCTCTGCAGCTGGCGGAGGACCCCTTCAACCAACAGCTTTTTGACCAGGGGGGGGGGGGGGAAAGACGTGAGCCCAATAGTTTCCCCGAAATCATTAATGAGCTCAGTGAACGACTTCATGCCCCAGTGGATACGCTGCAGAGAGAGCTTCATGGCCCCCAAAGGCCCAGCCACAGTACGCCACGAGAGGTCCTTATCGTCAGGGTCCCTGATGAAGATGGTCTCCCAGGCTTCGCGCAGAAACCTGAAATCAAGGGGGTACTTGAAAATCCTAACCTGGTTGGCCCAGACCTCCTTGCTGTAACGGATGACAGGAGCGACAGCGTAGGTAGCAGTAGGGTCCCTCTCAAGGATGAGCAGGGACGTGAGGGACCTCATGCCAGCGGAAGGTTTGAGGACCCTACCGAGCCCCTGGCGGAGCCCCTGGAGCTCGAAGTCGGAAACTCCGTGGACCTCCGAACCGTACGTGACGCCCGCCAGGGGCCCCGGCGTGAAAACTTCCCTGCAATACCTCTGCCCCAGGATGCCTCTCAACCTCTTGAGTCGGGCGACCCTCTGCTTGAAAGCTTTGCACCTAACAGAAAATTTGCGGCCGCGCCCAGCTTGCCGTCGGGGCCGACCAGCAGTGTCATCAACTCCTAGATCCACAGCAGAAGCAATACATGAGGGTCCACCCACATGCTCCAAAAGTGACCTGATCTTGTTGCCGACAGCCTGGTCGGAGCAGATCACAGACGCCTTATCTTCAGAAACCACCACCTGCATATCGTCCGACAGAACCGAATACAATTGAGTGGCCCCCGTGACAATGTCATCGACTACTGATCTGGCCGAACCCGTAGCTTGCAAACCGTAATCGTCGATATATATATATATATATATATATATATATATATATATATATATATGTCGAGGGCATCGCGGGCTTTCTGCGGCGGCAGGTCGATCGTGGGAATGGCAAAGACCTTCACGAAGGTAGTGGCAAAGGAATCTCCCGCAATGACTCCTTGCCAGGCGAAAAAAAGGCCCTTTAACGACCCCACTGATGTTGATGAACCTTGGGCCTCTATAGGCCGCCATGCAGAGTCGTGAGATAGGAGAAGGGAAACCTAGGTCATCACACCTCTGCTGAAGAATGTCGAGCCTAATAGATTCGTAAAACTTGTGGAGGTCCCACAACACAGAGCACGCAACACCCTTCTTATCCTTCCTGCTCGTCGCATGTTCCGAACGCACAGCTTGCCTCCATACAACATCCCCAGCCCCAGTGGAAGCTCCTGCGCTGAGGTGCGATTTATTGAACCTGGCCTCCCATTGGACAGCGCACGGTCTCCTCATCCTCCCCCATAACCGATGCGCCGAGCTAAACAATCCGATGGGTCTCCACCCCCCAGCAGGCTTGGGCAAAAGCGCAACCATGATGGCTCGCAGGTGGTTGGGCAAAAGGGAGGATGCTTCCATGGTGCTGATGATACTCATTAACGCCACCAGCGCGTCATCACAGAGCGAGGCATAGTGACGCATATGGAAGCCGTCGACACTGGTGGCCGTGCGAGTGGGGCATGACATGGCAATTTCTCTCAGCCAGTCGGGCGACTCGAAGGGGAGCGGATCCTGATACCCGATGGGCTCTTGCTTGGGGGGCTCCACAGTGGCCTTCCATAACCCACAGAAACGAGCAGCCTCCGAATGAAGAAGAGCTTGGGGATCAGATAAGACAACGCCCTTAGCCGACAGAATAGAACATGGGGACCACGGGGCGACTTCTTTGGTCCACCAATGGGCTCTACGGGCACCTTTTGAAACACCTTCCAGGATCCAGGACTTCCAAGACTTGTTCGCCTCCTCGCGCTGCTTGATGGAAAAATCACCCAGGAACTCCGAAACCTCGTCCAGGATACTAGTACCATCAATAATCAAACCTTCTAAAACTTCAGTCTCACCAGGAACATCGCGAGGAATACAACCTGTGGAACCGTCGCCCTTGGCCGAGTTGAACAGGTTGCTTTTCCCACGGCGAGAGGGAGGGTTCGATCTCATACATCGTTGAACAAACTGCTGCACCTTCTTCCAGCTGCCCTGGCAGACCCCCATGCTGTCGACTATGATGTCGGGGGGGTGGAGGAGGAAGTTGCCAGAGTCGAGGGCCGAGCCCTTCGCTTCACAGCCGAGGTTCGAGCAGAAAATGCGCAGGGTGCTCTCCAAACAACGAACTCCGTACAAATCAGGCTGCCGTGAAGTGCGCCTATCTTTATCCAAAACAGAGCGCCATGCAAGCTTGGGCAACCTGCCACGGGTGCCTAAAACAGGATGAGAACACTGACGATTGGCGGCCAACTCTCTCTCCGCCGTGTTAGCCCAAAGCTTATATAACATATTAAGGTGACGCTGCAAACACTGTCTGGGGACACGGTTACGAACCAACCCCAAACCATAAGACGCACAGTCCAAAACATCCTTCCAGTCTTGAGGGGCAGGGGCAGGGCCAATAGGGGGCTCAATCGGGATGGGGGGAGGGTTAACAAACCCCAAAGCCTGCAAACTGGCCGGCTGAGGGAAGAAGCTCAACTGCACGGGCTTGTGCGGCTTGGTGGCCGCCTCCAAGCAGGCGCGGGTGGCCTTCGCGGCCTGCGAGAGCCCGCTGGAAACCAGGAAATAGTCGAGCATGCGGGCTCCTTCCTTGCTCGTGCCCGCGCAGGTGCCCTTGGATTCAGGCACGACCAGGTTGGCACTGAGCACCGAGACCAAATCGCATGAAGCCAGAACATCAGGCTCCATCTGGAAGTCCGCACCCAAGATGAACGGACCAGGAAAATATGATAATTCAGCACCGAGCTTGCACAAGATACCCAGATTGGACTCGGAGAGGCCCTCGGAGTCCCTGAGATACGCGGAGACCACAAGGATAGAGACTCCGCCTGGGATCTGAACAATAGCTGAAGCAGCACGATGAGGAACCAGAGTGGGGCCCACCTTAGGCGAGACGTCATGACAGCCCAAGAAGTCCCTGACGAAAATGCCCACTCCACCTGAGGTCCCGAGCCCTATACCTGGGGCCGCTGGGACGAGCCTGGACTTCCAGCCTGAGCGGAGGCCCCATTGGGAGGCCTCGCCAACCAGATCACCCAGAAGATGATGTTCTTGAACAAGCACCACATGAGCCGTCGTACGACTCAACCACGCTTTCGCCGCATTCCAACCCGTGCAGTTAGCTGTCTCCACGACCAAATCAAAACCGTCGAGATCCGAGCAAGCTGGGGCCCAGAGACAACTGCCAAAATTCAAGGACGGAGCCTTGGGGGCGGGAACACGGCACAGCCTGGCAATAGAAGGTGAAACATGCAAAAAGTCACCCCCCGACACGCTGCTCACGTGAGCCTTAGGCGTCGGGGGGGGGGTTGTTTGAGAAGGCGGCTCAGGCTGCATCCTGTTGGCGAGCATCTCCTGCGCGAGCTGCCGAACGTCAGGATGTGGGACAGCATCAGCCTCATGGGCACCCCCGTGGTCTCCAGAAGAGCTGCTGTCTGCACTTCCTCCCCCGCTGGCGGAGTCCTCATGAACTCCATCTGCTGCATCTCCAAGCTCCTGCGGTGGACGAGCACCAGCGGGGCTGTTGCCCCGCGCGATCTTCTCAGCAGGCTGGACGGAAGTCTCCTCAGGCTTCCTCTTGTGGAGCTTGGACATGTGCTGGCGGTGGGAGGCTTTGATCTGGTCCACAGACTGCTGAACCTTCTCAAACAATTGCTTCGTGATGGCGACCACACTCTGCTCCAGCTCGCGTTTCCTGGCCTCGAACTGGTTGTGGTCGTCGGCTGAGAGCTCGTACTCCTTAGCGTCGAGGCCGAGGATGCCTTCACCGTAGTCGATGGCGAGGGCCCCTTCCTTACCGTCGAGGATGTCACGCAGGCAGAGCTTGCCGACAGACCGAGGAGGATCAGGATGCACCACATGATGCAGCTGCTCGGCCAAGGCTTTGTGCTCCTTGTCGGCCTCGGACAGCTCGGCAGTGAGTTTGGCCATAGCTTCTTCGCATTGATACACCCACTTCCTCGCCCTGGCGACATCATCAATCTCCTTCTTGAGGCGGCGCTCGATGGAATGCACACGCTGGCGCGCCTCCTCAGTTTGCTTTTCCAGGGGCTTGGGTGGGATCTCCTTGGGTTTCTTAGCTGCAAGCCACACCTTATACTGAGAAGCTGCAATAGAGTCACCGAACTTCTCAGCCAGCGCGAGCAACTGCTTGACATCGTCTTCAGTCGCTGTGTCTGGGACCGTGATGGCTGCTGGCGACAGGTGCGGAGGGCCCCGCTGCCAACTTCCACGAGGCGCAGGAACATCACGCACAGGCACATCGACACGTTCACGCTTGCAGTGCTTACAAAACCACCACTTGGCAATATTTTTTCCACACCCACAATCCTCATAGCTGCACTTCCACATCGCCTGGCGACCGCCTCCGCGATGCTGGGCGTCCTCTCCGTCGACACCTGCGGCGAAGCGAACACGCTTGGCCCACGGCCGCTCCTCCCAAGGCGAGGCCTTCGGCGGCGGCACCATTGCGACTGCTGGAAGTGGCGGGACGTGGCTGGAGGAACCGAGAGCCAGAATGACTCGCTGTCACCCAGCCGTTCTGAAGCGTCAGTGACAGCAAGCACAAAACTTTGTGCCAGAACGGCTTGGGCCAAAATGGCTACGGAGAAGAGGCAGGAGGAGGAGGAGGAGGAGGAGGAGGAGGAGGAGGAGGAGGAGGAGAGGAGGAGGAGGAGGACGGGGGGGAGGAGGAGGAGGAGGAGGAGGAGGAGGAGGAGGAGGAGGAGGAAAAGGAGAAGAAGGGGGGGGAGTGGGAGGGGAGGGGAGGAGGAGGGAGGGGAGGAGAGGTGGAGGAGAAGGTGGAGGAGGAGGAGGAGGGCGGGGCAGTGGGAGGGGGAGGGGGAGAAGGAGGAGGAGAGGAGGAGGAGGGAGGAAGAGGAGGTGGAGGTGGAGGAGGAGGAGGAGAGGAGGAGGAGGACGATGAGGAGGAGAGGGTTGAGTAGGAAGAGGAGGAGGAAGAGGAGGAGGAGGAGGAAGAGGAGGAGAAGGAGGAGCAGGAGGAGGAGGAGGAGAATGAGGAGGAGGGAGGAGGAGGAACAGTGCAAACCCAAGGCGCACAAGTGATGTTGAAATGCGCCGTCTTCCAAATTTTCCCTTCATCAGTCCCTACAGACATGTATTTTCCTTTTTGGAAGTGTTCCGTTGAAAGGCAGCCTTCGGATGATCGTCGACGCCGCGAATCATTGTGACGGTAGCGTCCTACCAAGAAGTGATATAAACGCGTCGATCCTGGGACTTCAACACCGCGATTTCATGTTTGGAAGTGCTTCGTTGAAAGGCAGTCTGCTGATGATCTTCAACGCCGCGAATCATTGTGACCGTAGCGTCCTACCCAGAAGTTGTACCAATGCGCCGTTCTTGGGACTTCAAACACCGTGATTCAAAGATAATGTTGTGTCCTGACAGCGCTACACTGTGGCATTCTGGGACTTCAGCCTTGGGAATCCTTAGAAGCGAGTTGCGAACTTAAGATTCGTGTGAGCGGCGCACAGGCGAGAACCACAGTTTGAAGAGGATACGTCCTTCATCCTTGAAGCTGCTGCAACCTTTTAAAGCGAATGCGCGCGGAATCGCCCTCCATCCTTACACCTGCTGCAAACTTTAAAGACGAATGTGCGCAGCGATAAAGCGAGAACCATATTTTTCAAACGACCCGCCTTCCATCCCTGAAGCTGTTGCAACATTCAAGCTTCAGGATCATAAGTTGTGATGGCGTATCGGGCAAAACGCCCAGTCCGCCCTACGGACACGCCTAGATGTGCGACAGGGGGAGGTCTTCATGAGGAAAGGGGAGGAGAAGCCGGCACCTCGTAGAAATGGCCTTTTCTCCACAGTGACCTTCTGTGCGGGCGCACTGGGGTCCCCAGATGGCAGAACGCGATTTGATACCAGCGGTCTACGCGCAAGGGGTTGGGCCTCCCGCGCCCCCCGAACGTCGCGCACCAATCGTCACCCCTGCCTAGGGTCATTCTTGTGTCTAGCCGCGGAGGAGGAAGAGGAGGAGGAGGAGGCGGAGGAGGAGGAGGAGCAGGAGGAGGAGGAGGGGGAGGACAGGGACAAAGGATAGGGGGGCGAGGATTTTTGTAGCCAGCCCTCCTTCAGCCCATGTGATCAGCGGACCAGGGCGAGTGAAGCCTCTCATAACCTGCGAGGACACATACAGGAGGGTATCCTTGCATTGGAGGATTTGCTGGGAGGGACGCGGGTGGGCTTGCAGAAAGGAGACCCAGCGAACACGAGCTGACGCGCTGCGACGGGAGCTCCCAGCGGACAGCCAAGCCTGGCTCATGCAGCGGGGCGGGCGCCAGGGCCTGGCTCCTGTCGCCGCGTTCGAAGGGCGACGTGCTCGCCAATGCGCCCTTCAACGCTGCCGTGCTCCTCTGGCTGGGGATGATCCACATGCCGGGCCCCTACGCGGTCGGCCTGAGCCTGACGGACGATGGCGACGCCGTGCGGCGACACAATGATGCATGTGACTGCTTGACCACTTGGCTCACGAAGCATGCGCCTGCTGCTGCGCGGGCGGAGCAGAGTTTCCTCGAGCTGGGAAGCGCAGGGCACAGAGAGGGTCGGGTGGACGTCGTGACACACGACGCCACGGGGGCCCGCATCCTCATTGACGTGGTTGTGATGCACGCCGCCGCGGCCGACGAGGGGGCGCTGGCGCGGGTCGCCCAGGTGGACGGGGCCGCGGCGGCCGCAGCTGAGCGGCGCAAGCGCGCACGGTACCCCCAGGCCGTTGGCTTGGTGCCGTTCGCCCTGGAGACCGCGGGGCGCCCTGGCGCCGCGGCTCGCGGCCTGGCGGGCCGCCTGGCGCCGACAGAGCCCGCCCTGCGCACCGAGGCCATCGGTGACCTCTGGCAGTCGTTGGGTGTCCAGGTGCAGCGGGCGAGCGCCCTGCGCGTGCTCGCACTGGCTGGTTACTGATATGTCTTCTCTCCCCGGCCCTTCTCCTCCCCCTCCCTCCCCCCCGCTTTTCTGCCGCGCGAACCAGCAACTTTCATCATGATTAATGCGTTTTTTGCTAGCATCTACAGCATGCCTGGGTCACAGAACAGCGGAGTTGTTCCCCTAAGCACCGGCGGAATTGTTCTCCTAAGCGCTGGAGGAATTGTTCTCCTACAGTGCCTTGCCTACTCCACTTCTCCGAAGCCCGAAGGGAGGTATAGCGCACTAGCTCCTTGACAGATCCCGCTTCTTGCCCTCTCCTTCCCCTCTGCTTCCCTGCTCCTTGCCGCCGACAGGCGCGCGCGCGCGCGCCCAATGGTGTGGTCAGGTGGCTCACACCGCAAAGCCGCGCCCCCGCTTCCTCCGCCTTCCCGTTCCTCCGTGCTCCCTCCTGTCTCTTCCCTCCCCCCTCCCTCCGTTTGATTTGTTTCTTGTGGCGGTGTGTCCTGTCGCCATTGCCCGCGTGGACTGTCGCCCTCCACGTGGGCATTTCGAAATAACCTCCCGGAGTGCCAGGGTTGCTGCTGCTGCTGCTGCGGAGGAGGAGGAGGAGGAAGAGGAAAAGGAGGAGGAGAAGGGGCAGTGCCAGCAACAGTGCCAGCAGCAGGGGATCGCGTTCAACCCCCTAGTGGCGGAGCCCTTTGGAGGATGGGGCACGACTGGTGCCGACACTCTGCGCCGGCTAGCCCGGGCCAGTGATCGGAAACGATGCGAGGAGCTGGGGGTGGGCGCGGCGCGCCTGTTCCAGCGCTCGTCCGTGGCGATCCGCTGGGCGACGGCACGAACAGTCCTGAGGAGGCACGCGGAGCTCCCCTCGGCTGGCAGAGCTGTGGCTGTCGCGCCAGGCTTGCTGGAAGGGTTGGGGGAGGACGACACTTAGCGCGCCCCGCCGTCGCTCCTTTTCCGCCCCTTTGTTCGCCACATTTTCCACCCGCCCGTGTTCGGGCAGCTAGCTTGCATTTTAATATATCTATATGTATGTATGTATGTGTGTATATATATACATACGTATATACATATTTTCGCTTATGCGGATAGCGATCCCTTCTTCTGTCGTCTTCTTTGTTCGTCGTCGTCCGTCGTTCGTCTCTTCCGCTCCTCTCGCCTTTCCTGCTCCTCCTCCGCCGCTGGCGTCTCCTCCCCCCCATCGGGGGGCTATTCCTTGCGGCGGGTTGGTGAACGGCGCGCTCCCTGCTTCCGCTTGCGGAAGTTGGGGCGTGCGGTGATCGCCTCTCGCTGTTTTGCGTGGCTCCCTGCTCGCCCTTGTGCCCCTCGGGGCCTCCCCCGTCGTTGTTGCTTGCTGATGGATCGACGTCCACGCATGCGCCGGTGCTGCTCTCCACGCGCGTGCTCGCCATGCAGACTGGAAGCGGGCCTTGGCCCGAGGTCTCGCGCGATGGGGGTCTTACGTGGTGTCCTTGTGACAGGCGTGGCAGCACGGCCAGGTGCACAATCGTATTTTTGACCAGCGGTCGTGGCCGTCCGGAGATAGTTGTGCTCCGAGGCGCGCGCTATGTGAGAGGTGGTCGCACCTTCTGCTCCCCGCCCAGTGGAGGAGGAGGAGGAGGAGGAGGAGGAGGAGGAGAAGGAGGAAGAGGAGGGGGAGGAGGAGGAGGAGGAGGAGGAGGAAGAGGTGAAGAGGAGGAGGAGGAGGAGGAGGAGGAGGAGGAGGATCGTCTCGTCCGTCACCAAAGGAGTCCCGAAGTTAGACGAGAGCAAGCTTGCCGACGAAGGATGCCGCAAAAAGCTTAGCCAACAATTCGACGAGGTCAAACACCCGCCCTGGGACACCAACCTCAACGAGCACCTCACCATAGTCACCGAGAAGATCACGGAGGCTGCGTACGAGTGCTTCCGCTCCCACGGCCGCACTCCACACAAGCCCTACATCACCAACCGATCCTTCGCACTCCTGCGAGTTCGCCGCTCGTTACTCAAGACGACACGGATCGCCAAGAAAAACGTGATTGCCAGCCTTTTCGGCGACAAGAGGCTACGCTACACGGCCAAGGCTCATAGCGAAGGAAGCTATCCTGCCCGACCCCGCCGACGTGAGTGCCCTGGCCGATCTCAGCGGCTACGCGAAACTTGTGGCGGCCTCCATCATGTTCAGCACTCCCAGCCTAGCGACCTCTGTCGTGGAACCCGACGAAGTCAACACCGTGCACAGCGCCCAGCACTACTTTGACGCCCTCGTTCAATTCCTCAGGACGTCTAAGTCGATCCTACAGAAGTGGATCACGACAGACCGCGACGACTTCCTCGAGAGGACCGCCGACAAGATGGGCACAGCGATCGACGACCACGCCCCCCGTTTAGAGGCCCTGTATGCGAAGCGACTGCTGGCCTTCGGAGGACGAAAGTCCGAGAAGCCGCCGACGCCCATCATCCGCACCAACGACGACGGGAAGCCCCTCGCGACGAAGAGCGAGATCGCCGACCACGCCCTGCCTACGGCAAAGTCGAGCAGGCTACAGCCACGGACGCAAACGGGGTAGCAGCCGACTACAATAAGAGGACCCGCCACGAAGGGCCAGGACCTAAGATCCATAACATAATACTCAAGCACCAGCTCACCAGCCAACTCGCCGCCGCTCAGCGAGGCCGCCGAGGCGGCCCCGACCAGCTCACCGATCGCCGCCAAGGGCGGGTACTCCAATTACTTCCACAAGGGACAGGGGGCCACGGAGCTCCAGAAATCCTACCGCGGCATCCGGCTCAACAACGCCATCGGCAAGATGCACAGCAGCTTCCTCCGCTCCCGCGTGAAGGGCCTGCTGCCCGAGCTCCTAGAAGCAACCCAGTGCGGCGCCAGACCCAAGATGGCCACGGATTTCATCACTCACACCAGCCTCGCCTTCATCAGCGACTGCCAAAGGAGATCAAGATCATGCAGCATCACTTTCCTGGACCCCAGGGAGGCCTTCCACTCCGTCATCAGGGAATTTTGCATGCAATTGCCGACCTCCGCCGACGAGCTTAACGAGCTCATCGAACGAATCGACATTCCCGACTTCATCAGACCAGCGCTAAAGGAACGACTTCAGCAGCCCGCCTACAACAACCAGCACATCGACGACGAGCACCTCTGCCACATGATCGCAGATCACCACGCCACCAACTGGATGACAGCCACGAGTGCAAGGCACTACCAGCTGCCTCGGACCAGCACCCGACTTGGGGTGCCATACTCGGACGTAGCCTTCAACATACACTTCGCCATCATGCTGAGGGCAATCGACCAGGCAGTCCGAGAGGAAGAGGCCCACGGCCAGCAGATAGGCGGACACGAGATAGAGGCCTGCAGCGAGCCTCTCTTTTTCACCGAACCCTCACGAAGGAAGCGCGCTCAGGAACATGTCCTTCGTCGACGACCTCACGGACTACAGCTCGACCGCAAACGCCAGCTTCCTGATCAACGCGACCACTCTGGCAGCTGCCAGGCTCTGCGCGGCGGCGTTCCAGCGCGGCCTGAAGCCACGCCCAGACAAGACCAAGGCCATCCTCATGCGCAACGGCGCGGGGGCCAAGAAGGAGAAACAGCAGATCGCCAAGGGGGCCATCGCATGCCTCGAATTGGACGGACTTTATATCAAGGTGCAGCGAGTAACGCAACAGAAAGCCCTCGGTGCCATCATCTCGGCGGGCGGGGTCATGTGCCAGAAATCTGCCTAAGGGTCAACCGCGCGCTCGGCGCAGCCTGGCGTCTCGAGAGGCAGATCCTCCGCCGCGAGAAGCTCTCGAAGAAGGCCAAGGTGAAGTACGTCCACTCTATTCGACCTCCTCGCTGACATACAACCACCATGTCTGGGGCGACCTGGCCCAGGAAGACCTGATGCATCTATCCGCCAAGTACATGGGCCCATGCCGCGTTGAGGCCTCGCTACCCAAGACCAACTCACCCGACCAGCGCATCTCCGAAGCAGAGGCAAACGCCAAGACAGGAGTACCCGACTTCATCACTCACCAGTCGACAGCGCGACTACGATACTTACCAAGACTCCTGAATCATGCCCCATCAGTCCTACTCCAGCTCCTCGACGGCCAGCGCCAACGAAAGGGCGCCTGGGGCCGCCAGCTCAAGAAAGACTTCGACTTCCTACGCACGCACTTACCAAGAGAGAGGCGGCCCAGCCAATGCCCAGCATGACCGCGACATCATCAACTGGGCCCGACAGGAGCCGAAGCTATTCACCAACGCAGTCAAGGCAGCTTTGAAGGCCTACGTTCTCCACGTTCGCGACCAAGCTCAGGGCGCCAAGCTCCAGAAGGACATCCAGATGATCACCGCAGCTCGCCCAACTGAAGAGTTGGACCTCTGCGACGACACCAACAACCAGAAGTGCGTCTGCTACGCCTGCGGCCGAGTCGCCTCCAGGCAAGGCGTGTCAATCCATATGGGTAGGGATCATCCAGACTACGAAGACCCGCGCTTCTGGGCTACAGGCACCGCGTGCCGATGCTGCCAGACCGAGCACCACTCTCTCCCGAGGCTCATCAAGCACTTATCGGTGGCTCACCGTTGCCGCAAATCCTGGCATGCCTGGCGCGTCCAGACGATGGAGCCCCTGACGGAGCAGCAACTGGCAGAGACCTCACCGCCGTCGCTGAGGCCACGAACGCCAACAAGAAGCAAGGACGACGCCCAACCTTCAGCGACAAGCCAGCCCACCCGTGCGACGTTACGCCGCTGCCGCTCCTCGAGACGTCGCCCGTCGTACCTAAAGTATTCGCCAGACTTGAGTCATCGCCAAGCAGTCCACCCGCGAGCTCGCCTGCAGGACCAACCGAGCGCCAAGAGGTTGTCTTCATCACCGACCGCCCTCGACAGGCCGCCGACCTCCAGCATATCATGGCCAACAGCGGGATCACGAGCGTCAGCGGCTTGGACTCCATCCAGATCGCAATCCACAGCGATGGCCAGACCCCAGAACCAATGCCAGAACTTCGGCGAGTACAGAGTAGGATCCTACATGGCGAGGTAGCGGCCATCTACGTAGAGTTCCCACGACGAACCTGGTACCTACATGACGCAAGCGATGTTCTTGGCAGCAGAGCAAGCAAGCGGCGCACCCCCGAGGCGCCATGGGGGACGCCTCAAGTCTCCGAGACCATCGCCGACGAGATATTCGCCGCCAACAGCGTTACACGAGAGGTCTTGCGTATGCTCTACACGGCGACCACAACCAACGTCCCATTTGTCGCAGCCATCTCGGCGGAGTCGATCATCAGGCAGACTCCTGAATATCTGTGCATCGCCAACCTGGCGACTGTCTACGAGACCCCGACAAGTCACTACGACCTCAGCGCCACGCAGATCCTCGACCACGGCGCCCGCGACGAACCCCGCAACATAATGTCCACGGCAAACGCAGCGGAGATCGACTTCGCCATCGCCGACATGCTCGACGGCAACATAGTGGCCAGATGGGGCCTCAGAACCGCAACCGTTGCGCCCACCAGCCAGAACCGGAACGCCAACGACGCGTACTACATCGAACGAGAAGACGAAGTGCCTCTTCATGCCGAGGACGATCGCCACGATGGGTGCCATCGACGACAAGCTCAAAGGCGTCAGGGCGCAAATCCCGAGGAATCCCCGAGTGCGTGGGAACACCTCAGGCAGCGTCGCCAAGTTTGGCATGAGGCATTAGGACGCAAGTCCTGTGGAAGCCCCGAAAGCGCGGGAACACCCCAGGCACAGGTCGCCACGTTTCGTAGCATTGATGAAGGCAGCGGCCGCGCGAGCACGAGTTCAGCGGCTACCGGCAGGCCGCGTCGCACACGCCCTCCACTCTTGCCAAACCCCACCGACCAACCACAACCCACGACCCAAATGACGGCATACAGCACCACCCCACGAGTCAACGCTGCCCTGGTGAGGCAAGGATCAAACTTCGAGACGGGCTCGAAGGGCGGGGGGGGGGGGGGCAGGACGAGCACCGCCCGCGCCTGCCAGGGGGGATGGTGAAGGGCAGGGGGGTGGGGGGTGGGTAGGGCGGCCACTACCCGCGCCCCCGCGGCCCGCCCTAGCTCGCCACCCCCACCGTCCCCATGGCGAAGGTGGTGCTTGCCCGATCGCCCAAGGGGCGAAGCTGAAGGCAGCCGAGACATCCCTCATCGACAACAGCAGCAAGCACCAGGCCTGGGGTTCGCCCCCACCGAGGGCACCGTGACCCCTAGCCATAGCGGGACGAGGTGGGGCCGCCACGAACCCTACTTGAAGTCGGTACATGGAGGCCTTCCAAGTGCGCCCATAACCCATACCATAACCCCAGCAACAAACCGACCTCCCCACGACCTACCCAGAGACATTCAAGACGACCAACCACAACGTTTGGGACTAACCACCGACCGACCACCCACCCCGCAACCATCACCCAGCCAACAACCACCACCACCTCGACACAACCCGCCCGCTGAAATGAGGACAGGTGAAGGGTCCTCAGCAGCGTGGCGCGACGCAACCAAGACGGAGCCTGATGAAAGGAGGACAGGAGCAGGGTCCCCAACAGCGAGGCTCGACGAGTATGCCTGGGAGACGTCGAAAAAGGGCAGGGTCCTTTGAACCGACCTCTAGCAGGAACGCCCGCAGAAAGGAGGACAGGAGCATGGTCCTCAGTTGCGTGGCCGAACAAAGACCAACAACCCTAGCAACTCCACCCCGCCAGCTACGACCAACACCTCGACGTGACCAGCCGCTGAAAGGAGGACAGGAGCAGGGTCCTCAGCAGCGAGGCGTGTTGAACCTACCTCGACTTCAGCTGAAAGGAAGACAGGAGAAGGGTCTTCAACAGCTCTGAAGGCAGCGAACGTCTGGAGGCCGCCCATAAGGAGGACAGGAGCAGGGTCCTCAGAAGCGGTGTTCAGCAAGTACGCCATCAGAGAGGAGGACTCGCCAAGATAATGAGGCGGCGCACCGTGCGCCGCGGCGAGGCCGTCCCCAGCCCACGGGCCGAAGGGGGGCACGGCCCGCCCCCGTGTAACATACGGTGGCCGCCAGCTCAGCCGAGCTGCCTCGCGGCAAAAGAAGGTCGGGCGCCCCTCAGCTCGCGAGCAAAGGAGGGGCGCCCGTCGCCAAGAAGGTCGGGAAGTACGAGTCCGGGGCCCACCTGAGGCCGTCGGACTGACGGGCTACGCCGCGCCGCCCGTCGGCGCGGCACATAGCCCTCACTGAAAGGGTTCGTTGAGGAGGAGGAGGAGGAGGAGGAGGAGGAGGAGGAGGAGGAGGAGGAGGAGGAGGAGGGGGAGGACCTGGACAAAGAGTATGGGGACGAGGATTTTTGTAGCCGGCCGTCCGTCAGTCCATGTGATCAGCGGGCCCAGGGCGAGTGAAGCCTCCCAGAACCTGCAAGGAAACATGCAGGACAGATGTCCAATGGTTTTCGGCCTATCCCACCACCGCGTCGGGACTGTAAATCAAGTCAGATGGCTCATTGATGCCCGTGGGGGTTTCTTCGGATGCCTTTCGGAAACTTTTTGGATGCATTTTGGGGTGTG